>VDFB02000017.1:457994264-458227490 GCA_007258455.2 Sequoia sempervirens
ATATTTATATAACTTATATTATACATATATTATAGTTAAATAATATACATATAATATAAATTATATATAATCTAAAAAAATTTATATAAATTAAAAACAATTTATAAAATAAACTAAAAAAAACAAAAAGTAAGGCACTGGCTGCTGCGCAACCCCTGTGGGGACTATGTAGCAGCCTCTCCCCTTTGGGGGAGTCGCTGCCTATGGAGGCAGCGCTAGCTGCCTCCACAGCCAGCGCCTCCCTCATGGGGGGCCGGCTGTGGGGAACAATCCCCACCCCCCCTCTAAATATAAATTCTATTTTAATTTCGAATTTTATTTAATTTAAAACAAATAAAAATACTCCCCTGCTACAGGAGAAAAAACCAGAACACATAAATCCTTTTGTTAAAAAAAGAACAATTCTTTTTAAAGAAGATCTTCTCACCCAAAGCTCAAAACTTATATGCAAAATATAAATGAATATAAATATATTTCAAACTACCCTTACACAGTCAAATTGAGCAAATTTTCTTGAGGAGAAGACTGAGAAGAAGAATTTAAAGCACAATAATATGATGTAAAATATTGGGTTTTCCTCATAATGAACATGGAAGTTTAAACTCATCATTTGATCCCTTACAAATTCTATTGCCAGTTTAAAAACAAATTCTCATGGGTTTGCATTCAAATAAACAATATTTTTAAAAAATTTACCAACAGCATAATGAAAATTTGAAACTTATTTCCAAAAAGAAAAACAGAAATGAAGGAGGAACCTGGTTTTTTCTCCACAAATAGAAGGATTAAAATGGTGCTTTTAGATCTCTTTCCAACCCACTAAGAAATCCCCTTCCTTCTTCAAGATTTCCAAGAACAAAAGCCAAATCCTTGCTCCTATTTTTCTTCCACCATTTCAAAATTAAAAACCAAAATGAAATAGCAAATGCTCCAAATAGAGTTTCCCCAAATTGGTCAAACCCCTAAAATATCCCCACCAACTAAATTTATTGAACCATTTGGAGATATTTCCAATTTTTAAATTTAAAACAAATTTCTAATTTCTAATTCAAATCTCATGTATTTTTCAAAATTCACTAAAACAAAAGAATACAACTTTGCAAAGAAATTACTTTATCAATAATTTTCAAAAGTAAGATTCAAAACACATTCTCCTTTTATTTACTTATTTATTTTAATTTATTTCTAACTATCCAAACAAGATTTATACTTTTATTTTAATTCAATCTTAATATACAATAATGCCAAAAACCATTATCTCAATTAATATATCACCATTAATCTAATTAATCAATAAATTAAATCTAGTTTTATTAATTAAATCAAATCAATCAATAGAATAAATAACGTTTCAACATTGCAACTAAATACATTTAAACATCATTTTAACTACGCAAGCTATTTAATAACCTTTATAATTTGAAATTAAATAAATACTAAAGGTGAAAGAACCAAATCAAAACAACTAAACCCGACAACAACCCGACGACACACTATGACTAGGGTGACGACTTGGCACGGAAAACCTAGCTACTATCTCCCAATCGATTTCCGTTGGTCAATGGACACACTCAAACCTGTGAACCAGGTGGAGTTGATGTCATGTACCTGTCAACCTGCGAACAAAGAGTACATCGAACATGCATGGATATATAATATAATCAAACACACCGTGAAGAGGAAATCTTAGAATCGTAGGGCACTCGCAAGCGAGTGATACAATCCCGTCCCCTTCACCAATACAATATCACTAACTGACGCATCTAACATCAATAATATGATCACAATCATAAAACATCATTAAATCAGTTATTTGCTAAGCTAATCCAAAGCATGCAATAAAGATAACATCAGAGTAAAATACCATCAAATTAAAATATAATGTTCACATTGTTTAACAATTGCGATAAAAAGTAGTCAAGTTCCAAGGTCAAAGCAAAATAGAACAAAGCATTACAAAGAAACCACTGTCGATCCAAATATCCAAAATGGAGGGGTGTTACATCCCCATTGAGGAACCTCTTGAGAGGAATGCAAAAACTTTGCAATGCCCATAAGAACTCCCTACCTCTCTCCAAACTGACAAAGCACTTGCTCTGGTAGATGTCGCTCTATAATATGCTATTTCTACATAGTGTGACCAATCAAATGTTAGGTTTCCCAAAAATATGGAAGATGCTTTGCATCATCCTCCCAGACTTCCCACAATCTTTGTATGGCCTCCATGTGAAAGGATCAAGAGTACCAATACAATGTCACCAATAGCTGACATCACCAACACCTATCTATGTCACTGCCCCTCCATAGATATATACATAAGGCAGCCCTAGTGCTAGATATCTTTCCACTAGTGGCATGAAGATAACCATGTGCTCCCAAGACCAAACCATAAGCAATGTAGTACCACAATTGATTGATTGAGAATCTCGGTAAGCAACATCACACAACTGGAAGTAAAGCAAAGCCAATAAACAAGGACCCCAAGCATAAACAATGGCTCACTCCATCATGCCCTCAAGCATTTGACCCCATCCAATAGAGAATCCATGGCCTTATGGTCAAGAATGATGCCTCCAATAATAGTGCAAATAACAACTATAAGCTTATCATATCCATTAGCAAAGGTATCCCATTGGATCTCGTAATCCTCAACCCTGAGAGCTAGGTCATCAATAGCGAAAACTCTCCACAGGGAAACTAACCCATGATCAAGACATACACAATCTACTCCCCATGGATCAAAAGCTGAACTATACAAAAAAAATCTCAAGAGTAACTATGGCCTCTCCTGTGGGTAAATGGAACGAACTGGTCTTTGAATGCCATCACTCTGCAAGAGTTGTCAATAGTCCCCGGTTAGCCCAAATGATGGGCATGAAAGTAACATGATATAGTACCAATGCATGCAATGTATTCCTCTCCTCATCTCCTAAATGTTCTCGTAATCTAAAGGAATTAGGTTGGCTATCTTGGGTATATATTGGTGGTAATCGCACCTGCGCTCACAAAAAGCACATTACGTCAATCAACATGCCCAACTAAACCTATTAGATTTTTTATATAGAGAAAAAATTATCAAAAACTTACTCAAATTGGCTAATAGTCAGATGTGTCACACCTTTTAGCAGATTAGTTTACCTATGTGGCTTACATACAATTGCAACTAATCAAAGCAATTGCAGTGTACTATCATGCATATGTGTTGCACGAAATCAAATGCAACATTCTAACCTACACTTTTGGTGCACCACAATGGATGTGGTGCAAAAAGCATTTGCGAGCAGCCTAACATTTGTGGCTCTATTTTTCACGTGTTGCACATCACACATGTGGTGCACAAGACCACACATGCGGCGAATGTGATAGAAAATGCAGCACAAAAATAACACTGCATCTATTTGATCTTCTTCGAGCCCCTAAATCTAGCAAAAATTAAATGAAAAATAAGGAAAGGAAAGAGTAAGTACCACATTGCCTGATACCTCAGGCCACTGGAAGGACCTAATTCAATATTTTTGGTGTGCAGCTATTGGAACAGATGACATTTTAGCAAGGCTCATTCACCAAATCTCCTCTCAGAGCTCTCAAACTTATAAACACAAAATGCACAAATGACCCTTTTTGCACCCCCTAGGGCCTATTTATAGACTTTTAGGGTGGAATTTTGGAGACCATTTTATAACTAGGTGCATCAACTTTGAACTTCAAATGCAAAAACAGACACTCTGGAGGTCCTAAAATCAAAATCTTTTGCTACCAATGTACTCAGCACTATCAAATTTACTTATCGAAACAATTTCCCAAATTTTTTGAATTTTTTTCAAAATTTGTAAATTTTTTTGAGGGGGCATCATCCTATCCCGCCATCACCAAGGCATACCAGGACAACTCTTGAGCACAAATTTTTGAATTTTCTTTGACATAATGATATAAAAATGCATTATATCAAAGAGGGGAAAAATGTAGATACCCTAAATTGTCTTGACCTACGAGCAACACCTTAATACTAATTTTTACTCTTTTTCCCTAATGATTAAATAATACCTTATTATTTAATTATTATCAATTTTCATATTCTACTATTAATTAAGTATTTTTAAATTATTTAATTAATTCATTCTAATTCATCATTTCTGACTAATTAAATAAATCTTGTTTATTTAATAATATCCTTATTCTCCCTAACAAATTAAATAAATCCTATTTATTTAATAATGTCCTAATTAACATTAAACTTCCTAATTAATTAAATAACTATTATTTACTTAATTATGTCGCTAACTTCCCTTATTCTTCTATTTTAATTAAATATTTATCAGTAATTATTTAATTAACATCAAAAAGCCTTCTTATATTAAATAATTGTTACTAATTATTTAATTAAACCACTTTCCCACTTCTAGATTAAATAATTAAATTAATTATTAAATTTTCCAATATTCACTTAACATGATCCATTAATAAATCAACTTTTATTTATTAATTCAATCTTTACTTGCACATTCCTCTGAAGATTAATTAATTGTTTAATTAATTAATTATCCTCACACACATTAACTAATCAATCAATCCCATTGATTATTCAATCAAATCTATTGACTAAAAAATCAATCCCATTATATGCAAGGTCAACAAGTAAAAAGTGGAGCTCTCTTCGGGTGGTTCTGCATTTTTACAAAATCCTTTGAAGGTGGGAAATTTTGGCTCGCTTCTTGGTGGTAATGGTGGTAGGTGTGATGATGAGAATGCTAAAGGTGCAGAATTTTAGTTTGTAGCGGGGTTGTTGGTAACGATGGTGGGTCCTCTTTAGTTTCTATCATTCTAGACTCTTTGGTTTCTATGGATGGTGTTCATTCCATGCCTTGTGTGGGGGCCTCTCCAAGTCCTCTTAATGTGGGCTTGTCCTCTTCTCCTTGTCCAAAGATTCCTAAGAATGTCTTTGTTGGGGAAGGACAAAAGTGTGTGGGGGTCATGTATGATGGACCCAGATGGTCTAATATTTTTGGTGCTAAGCCTAAAGGTAAGAGTTATTCTCTGCTAGTTAGTTTTTCGGTGAACCCAACTGTTGGGGAGTACTCGGTTTCTATTCTTGACTATATCATTAAGAAGCATTTGGAATCGATGGATTTATCCTTGGTGGGGAAATTTATGGGTCCTCATCCAAACATTGAACTGGTTTGTAATCTTGTCTTCAAAAGGTGGAGACTGAAAGGTCGGGTGGAGGTGGTTGCGATGGCTAGAGCCTTCTTTTTGTTTTCCTTCACCTGTGATGAGGATGTGGTTAGTGTTTTGACTGGTGATCCTTGGATGATTGGAAAATCATCATTGGTCCTTAAGAAGTGGGAGGTAGGCTTTAATTTGAGCTCATGATCATTCTCCTCGGCCCTTGTATGGGTTTGTCTTCTAGCTCTTCCGTTGGAGTTCTGGGATGAGCAGGTTTTTGCTAGAGTTCCAAATACTTTTGGGAAGCTTGTTTCTATTGACTAGATGACTATATCTCAGAAAAGGTTGGTGTATGCTAGTTTTTGTGTGATTGTTGATCAATCTGTGGATTTACTTGAGAAAATATCAATAAACTCAAAGTTGGGTGTCTAGAATCAAGTGGTTGAGTACGAGTCTATTCCTTTTGCTTGTTTTCACTATAAGAAAGTTGGGCATTGGGCGAGGAAATATCCTTCAAAGCCTACTAAACTGACTCCTTCCCAACCTTTGAAGGAGTGGAAGGAAAAGGAGAAATCGAAGGAGGGGATGAGGGCTGATGATGGAAGTGTAGACACATAAAAATGACCTAGGCCTACAAGCTCTATTTTTCATCTTCTTCTTCTAGCATAATTATGAAATTTCAATTATGTCATTGGCCCACTTTCGACTATTAATTAAATAATTCATAATTATTTAATTAATTCATGTCTTTTTATTCTTCATGATTATTAAATAAATAGATTTTATTTATTTATTTAAGGTATCACTAATTGTCTAAAGTCTTCCTATAATTAAATAAATTTCTTAATTTATTTAATTATTTTCGTGTAATAATTCCTCAGGATTATTAAATAAATATATTTCATTTATTTATTTAATATGTCACTAATTCTTAAGTCTTCTTATAATTAAATAGATTTATTAATTTATTTAATTATTAATCACATTCTCTAAATTAAATAATTATCTTTAATTATTTAATTGCCTTATTGGACATTTCCCTCATTTTTTAAAAAATTATTTATTTAAAATGGTCTTACATTGCTAACTGCCACTTCTTTTTAGTAAATAATCCAAATCAATTATTTATTGTCACATAAATTCATATTTTTGAATTGATTTTAATTCAAAAATGGTAATCTTCTTCCATAAATCAAGTAATTGCTAAAATTATTGATTTTTCGAATCTTATCTTTCTGTCCAATCTTTATCTTCTTGATTTTTTGAATCTTATCCTTTTGGCTAATCTTGATCCTCTTGTCACATTTATTCTCAATCGTCGATGCGATTTTCTCAAATTGCATCCTGGCCACTCATTTCATATTTTTGCCCCAACCCTAATTATGGGTTGTCACATGCAATCTTGACCTCTGATTTTAGGCGTTCATCAACTTTTAATCCTGGTTGTCCATCCAAAATTGCATTTTCTATAAAATGCCAATTTTGCTCACATTTTAGACTTACAACTTCTTGATATTTCATTTTGGCATAATTGTTGAATCTTAGGCAATCTTACATTCTTGTCATAGGCTTTATTTTGGCATAGTTTAGACATTAGTTCAATGTTTATCATTTGCATGATAGCATTATAGTCATTTTAAATCCTTCAAAATATTGCTTAGGACATTGTCATTGTCTTTGTCATTAAATTTCTCGTACATTAAATCTAAGGGCAACACATCTTTCCAGCAAGTTAGAAGGTGTAATGGAGATCAGCCATGGAGATTGAAGACACTTGGTGAGCTTGTTCCATTTTGTGTTTTTCATTTATTTTCCTTTGCACTTCATTACTTTCTTTGGGGTTTTATGTTTATGATCTAATCATTGCTAACCTTAGGAAGATTCCCATTGATACAAGAAGGACTAATGTTATGTCGAAGCAGGATGTGGTCCAAAATGTGGAGGAAGGTGCCTTGAGTAAGGTTGAGGGGGGTCCGGGGAAGAGTGTTGCTACTCTTGTTGAAACACTGAAAGATGTCCCTATGAAAGAGACAGTTATGGTGGTTAGTGACCTGATTCCTCAAGTGGATGGTCATGACCTTTTGGTGAATGAGGCCATTTTGGAAGAAGGGGAGCAGAATGCTCATGCAGAGGATAACTTCCTCAGCTTGGCTAAGGAGCCAAGGAGTGGAGGGGAAGCTTTGGTGGGTGAAGGTAAGGGGTTGAAGATTCCTAAGTTGGTGGATTCTACTTGTCTTGTTGATGTCTTTGATTCTCATGTTAAACCAAATGCGGTGCTCACCTCTTTTGTCATTGGGGATGACTTGGGTAGCTCTTTTCCTTTGAAGGAGCCTCCTTTTTGACTTGCTAAGACTAGAAATAAGAAGAAACATGCTTCCCCCGAAGGTGTTGCTATTAGGAATCACTAGAAAGTTGACTATGGGTCAGAGTAGAGGGGCAGGGGAAGACCTTCTCTACAATAGCATAACGAGAAAGAAAGCAAAGCAAAAATTGCTAATGGTTCCCAGAAAATCCTATTTGAGATGTGCTTGTAGAGCACATCTTAGAATCCCCTATGAAGATTCTTTCTTGGAATATCCGAGGGTTGAATAACCCTCATAAGCAGGATCTCCTTGCTAATTTAGTAAGGGATCATAAACCAGATATTATATTGATTCAGGAAACTAAAATGCCTATGGATAGGCTGGACAGTTTAAAGAAAAGGTTGTTTAAAGAGTGTGGGCTCCATGGATTTGATGCGAAGGGAGCTTCAGGGGGAGTGGCTACCTTTTGGAATATGAAGGTGGTGATTGGGAGGGTTATGTTTGGTGAATCTAACCATATTGCTACCTCCTTTCATCATATTAAGGATATTTTTTCTTGGATTACTTCTAATATTTATGCCCCTAATTTGAAGAGTGCTCGTAAGCAATTTTGGGGGAATTTAAATTCATTCAAATCTTGTCACCATACTGATCATTGGTTGATTATGGGTGACTTCAATACTCCTTTGAGTAGCTTGGAAAATATGAGGGGATCCCAAGTGGATGATGAGAGCAGATTTGATTTGATATATTTTATCAATGGCAATGCTTTATTTGATGTGAACTTGTGGGGGGGCTCCTATACCTGGTTGAACCAAAGAATTGGTGATGCACTGATTCGGGTTAAGTTAGACAGGGACCTCCTTTCTCTTGATTGGTTGATTTATTATTCCTGCTCCCTTTCCGCCCTCACTAGATTGGGCTCGGATCACTTCCCCATTTCCTTGTTGGCTAACTTGGTTGGTAGAAGGCGTTCCATCCCTTTTTGGTTTGAAAAATGTGGGTATCACATCCTAATTTTAAAGATAAATTATCTGCATGGTGGGATATCTAGGTTGATGGTTCGACAATGTATAAAATTGCTAAGAAGTTGGCTTCGGTGAAGAATAATGTGAGAATTTGGAATAAGTCTTCCTTTGGGCATATTTTTCATGAGAAATCTCATATTAAGGAGGAATTGGACTCATTGTAGTAGACTATTCAAGCTTTGGGGTATAATTCTAATGTGGCTAATGAGGATATTTTTCTCTTATCTCATTTGCATAATATTGTTGCCAAGGAGGAATAATTTTGGAAGCAGAGGTCTCGTGCGGTTTGGCTCAATTGTGGTGATAGGAACACAAAGTTCTTCCATATCACCACTCTGAAGCATCATGCCACTAATCAGATTGATTGTATCTGTCACAATGGTATGGTGATTGAGAATGATGGGGAGATCTGACAAGATGCTTCTACCTACTTTGTTGATCTCATATCTGACAATTTTGTTCTTAACCCGACTATTCAAGACCAGATCTATTGGAGGTTATTCCTAGAACTTTTGTTGAGGTTTTAAATAACATGTTGTGTAGTATTCCTTCAACGAAGGAGGTTAAGAAGGCTATTTTTTCTTTTGTTGGTAATAAAGCCCCTAGTCCAGATGGCTTCCCCATGTTTTTCTTTTAGGTTTTTTGGACGATTGTTTCTAGAGATGTGGTTGATGCTCCCAAGGAGTTTTTCGGTAGTCAAAATTTGTTGAAGGAGCTAAATTCCACCTTTACTGTTCTTGTCCCAAATATTTCGGGTGCTTCTTCCTTTAATGAGTTTCGCCCTATTAGCCTTTGCAACTCTATTTATAAAATCTTCTCAAAGGTTTTAGCTTTAAGGTTTTAGAGGGTTCTTCCCTTGATTATCTCTCAGCAACAATGTGGCTTTGTTTCTGGCAGACAAATCCTTGATCATATCATCACGATTCATGAAAATATCAATTCATTGATGGTTAATAAGAAGGTTGGCTTTTTGTTGAAACTAGATTTAGTGAAGGATTATGACTGTGTGAACTGGAATTTTCTTGTAAAATTCTTATCTTCTTTTGGATTCTTAGATAAATTCTTGAAGTTGATAATAAGTCTTATCTTGATGGTTTCCTTCTTTGTGTTGGTGAATGGCTCCCCCTCTAATTTTTTTAGGAGCTCTCAAGGTGTGAGGCAGGGTGACCCCATTTTTCCCTTCCTTTTTATCATTTTGGCTGAAGCTCTTGGGAGAACTCTTCAAAAGTAGGTGTCTATTAGTGTTATAAAGGGGCTTCATCTAACCTCCTCCTCTCCTCCTCTCCTCCTTTTCTACATCAATAGTTCATGGATGAAATGATTATTCTTGGAGAGTCTTCAGTGGTGGAAGCTAAAGCCATCAAATCAATTAGATTCATAGTTATGAATCTGCCTCTAGCCAATTAGTGAGTCTTCCTAAAAGCACTCTATTTTTTTTAATAGCCCAGATAGAAGAAAGTATAAAATCGCTAGTATTCTTCAATGTGCTATTGGGACTCTTCCCTCCACTTATTTTGGTCTGCCACTTTGTGCTAATGTTGTTCCTGACTCATTTTGGAATGGACTAATTGACAAGTTTAACACTAAGATGTCAGGTTGGAAAGGCGCCCTCCTTAGTCAAGCTGGAAAGTTGATCTTGATCAAATCTACAGTGCAAAACCTCCCGGTGTATGTGTTAAGCCTTTTTCACATCTTTTGGAAGTTCTGGGAAAATATTGAAAGAATTCAAAAATGATTCTTATGGTCTAGTGTGGAGGAAAATAAACATATGAGTCTTGTTTTGTGGGAGGACGTGTGCCAATCTAAAGCCCAAGGAGGTTTAGGACTGAGGAAATTAAAGGTTTTTTAATTCTACCCTCATGACTAAGAAGTTATGGTTTTTTTGGCTGGTGAAAAGGATTGGATGGGTATTCTTACTTCTAAATACCTTTCTGGCATTAACAAGTTCAAGGATTTCTTGAGGGGAGATTTCTTTCCTCCTTTTGTATCTATCTTTTGGAATTCCTTGGTCAAGGTTAGAAGTATTGTCTCGGCTATTCTTCTTTGGTAAGTTGGCAATGGTAGATACATTCTCTTCTAGGATGACTGGTGGATTGGTCATGGTCCTATTTGAGATGTTGTCTTGGTGGATCCTTTTAGGGATCTTTATGTTTGGGAATTTGGTGTTTTTGTTGATGGTTACATTGTGGATGGTGCATGGAAAAGAATTCATGAGAAGTTTAGGGAGCTAGATACTCTCTATGGTTTCCTATCTCAGATTCATATCCTTTTTGTTCCTCGAAGGGATAAGGTGGTTTGGAGGTTGCTTCCGAAAGTTCAGTTCTCGATGGTGTCTTCTTTTCATTATCTGAACAATGTTGATGGCTTGCGTCCCCCTTGGGCTCTTGTTTGGTCTTTGAATTTGATTCCAAAGATCAATATGTTTTTTTGGTTGTTAGTTCAGGATAAAATATTGACTATTAACAATCTTTGGAAAAGAGGCTTTTCCATGCCTAATAGATGCTATCTTTGTGAGGAGGATTCAGAGAACTCCCATCATTTTTTTATTGGGTGTAAATATGCTCGGGAGGTGTGGGGGCTTATGTTTAATCTCTAGAAGTTGGAATGGGTCTTCCCTTCTTTAATTATGGAGCTTTGGAGCCAATGGCAGGCTCCTTCTTCCAATCCCTCTTTATGTTTGCTCTAGTCCCTTATCCTTCCTCATGTTGTATGGGGTCTTTGGAAGGAGAGGAATAATAGAATTTTTAGGAATGTTGCACTTCCCCTAGTTTCCTTGTTTTTAAAGATCTTATCGGCCACTACAGAGAATTTCTTGTAGATTGTGGTTAATTCTAATTTCCCTAGTCATGTGGCAGTGTCAAAATTTGATTTTTGGGTGGAAAATCAGTGGAAACTTTTCTTTGATATTGCCCAGCCTTTGAAAAAAGCCAAGTCTAATAGAGAAGGGGTCATTTGGTATTCTCCTCCTTCTGGGTGGTTTAAATTCAACTTTGATGGTTCTGCTAAAGGTAATACGGGATCTACTAGCTGTGGGGGAGTGTTAAGAGATCATAATGGTAGGTTAGTTTTGGTGGTGGTACTCCCTATGGGGATCTAGACAAACCATTATGCTGAAGTTGCGGTAGCCTATCATGGTTTAAAATTGGAAAGGGAGAAGGGGGTTTCCAAAATTCGATTGGAAGGGGACTCATTGAATATTTTCAACTTCCTTAGGAAGCTCACTCCTCCTTCTTGGTCCATTGAAATACTTATCCTTGATGCTCTTTCCTTGTTGAATAACTTTGAAGAAGTCTACATTTCCCATGTATTTCTGAGGCTAATGGTGTTGTGTATTTTTTGGCTAACTTTGGTATGTCTCCAACTAGGTCATGGGAGATTAATGACAATCTCCCGGTGGAGCTTATTACTTTGCTTAATAATGATAGTCTCTAAATATTTGAAGGGGGAAAAATTTTCAGGTAAACTTAAAGGATGGTGGTTTAATGTTTACCCTCTAATGTTGATTAGACATTTGATGGTCATAGCTCTTATTGGAAATTGTGGGAGGATGATTCATAATCTCAGGAGGGATCTAGCCATTGTCTTTATCTGTACCTCAAAATTCAAGATCACATGATTTCTGGGTGTGATTTTCTCTTTGGCTTTTTTTATAATCTACATTTGTCCTTTGTGGGGTTTCATTCTTGCAAATTTCTCAGTACTTTTTTGGAGATGGGGAGTGATAGATGAAGAACAAAGCCCTTTTTCGTGTGCTAAGACCAAATCCAATGGTGAAGTTTGGAAGATTTTACAGAAAGGTGGGGTCACTCCTTTCATGGATAAATTGCACGGGTTTGAGTCCAAGACCTCGCGGGATTTTGTGGAAGCTTGGCATGATTGGGTGCTTAGTATGTTTGGAATTTATATCACTATAAATGAGGAGTTCATAGCTGAAGTTACAAGGTTGACGACTCAGGGGAGGAAATTCTTCAGAGAAAAATTCATGTCTAGGGTGGTGAGAATGAACTTCTTGAGGGATAAAGAGAAGGAAAAAATGGTTAAACTCCAGTGTGGTGCCTTTGATCAAACCAAAATTAAACCAATTGGGGGAGATTTGGCTATGGATATTATACAGTACTTTACCCTGGATGGGAGGTACACAGCTCTTTATGGGAACCATTTTTTCCATGGTAAGTTGGTCTCTTTCCTGTTTTATCTTCTTTTTTCTTTGGAGAATGGGATTATGGATTATAGAAAGAATCCCAACAATCCCTTTTTACATAAGGGGTTGATGCATTTAATTGTGGAGCATATCAAAGAAAGATATGTTATTGCTTCCCCTATTCCTAGTAAGGCCAACAAGTCCAAGAAGAAGGCTAATCTAAAAGGCAAATGTCAGACAGAGGAGGAGGAAGATGATGGTGAGATGAAGTCTTGGGATGAATATATGGCCTGGTTTGATGGCTACCAGACGGATTTGGATTATGGTTACCCTTCAGCTGGGGTTAGGAAAATATCTATGAAAAATGCTATGCCCTCATCCTCATGGACAAAGCACAAAATTCTAGTTGTTGAAGAGGCGGATGTGGAGGGAAAAGGAAATGGTAGGAAGGTTCCTAAATAGGGGCTAGTGAGTGTTGTTTTTTCCCATGATGTGGTGGAGAATTTTCAAGAGGGTTTCGGGATTACTAAGGTTTGTGGGGTGGTGAAAAATGCTAATGATAAAAAAAATTTGGACTATGGTGGGGATAGGAGGGTCCCAGCTGATGGGGAGATGAATTTGAAAATTTTTGTTGATTTGGAAGCGTCCCCTACTGTGTCATTTTCTGAAGGCTCCCACTTGCTAGTTTTCAAGAAGAGGATCCTCTAATGATCTCTCATCAGGGGAGGGGTTTGTTTTGAGGTTTGTTGGATTTTAATTAGGCATCGGGTTTGGTAAAGGAAGGGGCGGATGTCTTTTTTAACCTACTCATGTGGCTTATTCAAGAGGTCCATGATCTTCATGGTAAGTATGATATGATTACTTGTTATAACATTCTCTACTCTAAGAAGTTTTAGGGAGTAGGACTCTAATTTTAGTATGGTTCGGTCGTTGAACTCTAATCTTGGCCTAATGGTGGAGGATTTTTCTAATTTGAAAAGAGACCATGATCCAAGGCTTTCTTCTTTGGAAAGGAATTCCTTGAAAATGTGTAAATATCTTAATGCCTTGATTAACCTCAGCAAGGATTCACTTGAGACCACAACTGAAGGATTGGTGCTATTGAACGAGAAAGCAATAGAATGGAAGTCCCTATTCCCTGACCCTTCGAAGTAGGCTATGGGTGAGGACTCTGAGATGGTTAAGCAGGCTACTAATTTGGGGATTGGACCGAGCATTCATACCCACAACAAAACAAAAAAAAGCAACGTGGTTCCTATGCAAGATGTCAAAGAAATCATGGAGATGCATGATAAGGTGATAAAAAAGGATGTGGAAGTGGAAAGGATGTTAAAAGAGCTTCTCTAGTTGTTGTGTACATTGTTTTAAGTGCTTCTCTTGTTGCTATTTTGTGGTCACCTTTTTTTTGTTTTTAGCTGATGGTCAGATGATTGTGGTTTAATTAGCCTATTATTTTTTGGGGCAGCTTTACTACTTTATCTTTGTGTTGCCTTCTCTTTTGTACAGGGTTTCAAGTTCCCTTCAAAACCTGTTTTATGCTAATAAAAAACAAATCAATCCCACTAATTGATCAATTAATCCCATTGATTAATCAATAAATTTCCACTAACTACCTAATCAATTCCCTTGATTAAATCAATCAAGTCAGTTAACTATCCAATCTATTTCCTCTTAACGGACCTCGACCATTGATCTTGATCTTTCATCTTTGAATCCATATCATTCATATGAAACAAACATTTCTATAAAATCAAGCCTTCATAGCACGTTGATGGCTAACCATGAATTCTTAAACTTTGGTGTTTGCATCATTGCAATCATCACATATACTTGAAGCTTATCGAGAAATAGTAGCATACCCATTTTTGAGAGAAAAGCATACAAAGAAGAAACAATGGAAGTCTTCCATGGAAATACAATGAAGGTGAAGGTATCATTTTCTTGAAATCTGGCTTTATCTATTATTGCATGTTTTCCATTGATTAGATTGGATCTTGTTGAGTTTAGGATTACAGATTGTGGTTGTTTGCATTGTTTCCTATTACCTTCATGACCCAAGGGTCAATTTTCTAGTTTACAAATATCAATCACTATTACAAATAATTTAATATATGATCATATTAATTTCAACTTGATAAAGGTTATGGATGATCAAGAAAGGGTAATCTTATCCTAATAATGAGGTGATTGTTGTATACCACATCAAGAATCTTTTGGTATACCTTTTGAATGGTGAACTTTGTGTTATCATTTTTTTTCACTAGATGTGTTGGGACCTATATCTTATTTGTAATTTTTTATACATAAGAATATTTTATGCTTGAACAAGCCCTATTAGAGCCCAAATATCCATCTTCATCAAAAAAATTAGAGAATGTGCTATAACATTTTAATTTTTAATTTTTTGATTCTATTGTTTATTCATATTCATCACAAAATTCCCTTGTAAGCTTCCATAATGGGGGATCTAATACAACAAATTGGTATCTCACTAAATAGAAGCCTAAGAAACTAACTTTAGAACACGGTCTCTTTCCTTGGTAACTAGTAGGTAATTATATTCTTCCCCTAGTTATACAAGGTTAGAAAATATATCTCATGCATAATAAAATTCTTAAATGTGTCTCATCAACATGCATCTAGATATACACATCTAACAGTCAAACAAAATATAAAAGAAAATGAGCTTTGTTTTAAATCCAATGAGACCCCCTATGCTTCCCCTTATGATTTTCATTACTTATTTTCTACCAATGTTCATGTGAAACCTCTACAAAAAATGTTATCCAAAATTGGTTAATGAAAATCGAAAGCTTTATATTATATAATTTCTCAAATCAAATATCAAAAGAATAATTGTTTCTGGAAATAAACGTTTTCCCATCACTTAGCCCATTAAAATAGTTAAAATGATTAATCTTTTTATTATTATTTCACTAACATAGTTTAAAATGACTAATTTACATGTTCATGTTACTACTTCTATCATATTAAAAACACTACAAAACACATTTAAGTTACATCCACATGTTTTGTGATGGGTTAATATTAAGCTATTGTGCTAAACCTAGATAAAAAGGGAGCTAGCTTGACCTTTTCCTTCTCCATTGCAACAAATACTCCTCAATTGTTTCCTTACCTTGTAATATAAGTGAAAGCAAAGTAAGTCTTTTCTAACTATTTGTGCATATCTTACAATCGTCAAATTAGTGATGTTACTTTTCTTTCAAAACTTTTAATAACTAGATACAAGTCAAATTCTTGAGTATTTGATTTCCTCATTCTTGTGCAATTTTGCAAAGAAATTTCCTTCATACATCCTATTTTGACTTCAAGGAATGACCTTTACCTTTCCATTTTTATGTGCAACTAGCCCAAAATATCATTTTATATCTATTATCAATAGGTCTGATATTATTTTCATTCTATCTTTCAAAAAATAGATGTTATGTTTTCTATTTATATTGTTTTGCGTTAAAATATGTATTATCACAAATGAACAAGACACGACTTATTTTCCTAACAAATGGACATTGCACTATTTATCAAATTTAACTAGTAATATTAAACCTTTGTAATGTATGTAGAATTTTAAAACAAACCAGCAAAATTAAATTAAACATAAAAATTTGATATCATTCTACACTATAATTAATCTCAAATTAATCAAATATAGATCAAAATAATTTGTAGCACAAATCATACACAAATATGGATCTTGTTGCAATCTAAATATTTAAACAAGTAAATAAAATAATGGCAATTCAAATACAAACCACTTTATTGGAGATAACACAACAATTTTCTTATCAGTTTAAACTTAATAATGGTAATTTTGTTAAATTTTGTTGTCCACTTACTCAAATGAGTTTTCTTGTACATATATCACTTGTGCATATTCTCTTAGCATTGTTGAAGAATGTTCCCATTTACTCTTTTCTCAATCATTTTTACAAAGTTTCTATCATTGATTTGTTACATTTTCCACTAAAAACTTATCAAATATTATAACACATATTTCCTAAAAGCAAATATGTAAATATATAATATATGTTACAAGTAATATTGGTATTGGATTAATAATATATTTGACACATATTTCCTAAAAGCAAATATGTAAATATATAATATATGTTACAAGTAATATTGGTATTGGATTAATAATGGTACTAGATTGGTAATAATACATAAGAATAAAAAAAATTTACTTTATTTTAGAGTTATTTAAAAATTATGTTATTTGATTTATATTGTTAATATCAAGATTTGGAAAATTAATTAATAATTTTTTAAATAATTTAAATACATTTGACTAAAAATGTTCATAAATATAGTCTTGGGTTATTTTATTTATATTAGAATTGTTTTATTTATTAAAAGTTATTTTATTTTTTAAAATAATTTAATACTTATTTTAAAGAGTTATTTTCTTTTTTTAAGAGGGATAAACACTTTTGACCTCATCCCTAATATAAATTCTCAACAATTACACCTCAATGGGGTTTGAACCTTGATGGGAAAAACAACAACACAACAACTTAACCATCACACCATGCCACTATTGAATTAAAGAGTTATTTTTGTTTCTTTAAGAGTTATTTTATTTTTTGCATATATATTTTAAATACATCTCTCTAATATATTAATCTTGAGTTATTTTATTTATTGAAGTTTTTTTTCTTTATAAATTCATCTAAAACATTTTACTTAAAATTTATTTTGCTTTATTTAGAATTAATTAAAAATTATTTTATTTTATTTGCTTATTGAACTCAAAATCAACCAACCACATTAGGAAGCTCTTTACAAACAAGTCTTTTGCTCAAAAATATTTATTATAATGAACCAATTCAACCTCAACTCTGTTAGTCACAATTGTACTTATATAAATCAAATTTGGGGTCAATGTCAACCCTAACAATTGTAATGATACATTCCATTTGTATAAATTTATTGATCTCAAACATTTATCTACCCTACCTTTGAATCGTTGTCATGACTCATCCATCAACTAGACAACAAATACTTTCATTACAACACTACAAAAACAAATATTCTCACGATATGACACTTATTCCGTGTCATACCCTAAACAAGAGTGGACAAAGCCCTCACCACCACCTTCCATAATGAAAGGCTACAATTTCTCCACAACCCCAAGCTTCCAACTCCTTCAAGAAAGTCATATGGTATGAGTTTAGATAGGATTATGTGTGGAAGTCCGCTCTCAAAACCTATCACCTCTTCCTTGTCTTGTACAACAATGGAACGAATGGCAGATGGTAAAGCACAGTCAAAATTCAATCAGATTCATCCTCACTGGGATAATAAACACAATGACCGTCAGAGGAGGTCATTTTTCTCTTCTCCACGTAGAGAAGAATTTTGGCATTATCAATAAGTAAAGTACGTAGAGAAGAAATATAAATCCCCACTTCACTGCCACCCATAGTTGACCATTTTCACCAATCCATAAGTGCCCTTTTTTTTTAATTCACTACTTGGCACTTGTGTTGATTGTTCCCATAACTTGGGTAAACCATCACATTATTATTCTTGTATCTCATCGATGTTTTTCTTGGTTAAGAAGTCTACTATCCTATTGGTTATTTTTGGTCTTTTGTTTTATTTTCTATTAAATAGTAATGTGTAAAGAAAAAAAAAATCATCAAATCAATTTAAGAATGTCTTTCAATCTTTTAATTTGAAGATTTTTTTATTATAAACTAATATAATATTGGAATGGAATCTTTTCTACTGTGTAGTTTCAAAATATCATTTTGAAAAGTCACTTGTAATTCAACATTGAAGTATGAGATTTGTTTTATTATTTGTCTTGACTACTAGTTTCTTTAGGTTTGTCAAATTAGAGGACCCAAAATAGTCACAAATGACATAGCTAGCACCTAAAACACCTAGATTGCCTCAAAAATCTCTACCAAATTTCATCTTAAAAGATCTTGAGGAAGAGGAAAGTGTTTTATTTTTCCCCAATGAAACCTTTGATTTAACTCATTAAGCCCCATGAATAGGAGGGAGTATCTAACAGTTTCCAATTTTGTAACATTTCTTTATTCAATGAGGTAAAATATTTGTTCTATTAGGGCTTATGAAGCACCTAAGCCATCACATCTTTAGATATTACCACCTCCAACCTAACAACAACATCCTTAGCTAATAATTAGATCTCATAAAATATCTTCATATTTTTCTCTTTCCATTAATTTCAAGTATCCATTGATGGATTGAACACCCATAGATTGGAAAATAAAGCTTCAAGTTTTAGTATCAACCATTTTGAAAATAATTGGACAAAATTTTCCATAAGTGCTTAGGTAGTCAATTTAGATGGGTACACAACCCAACCAAGAATTTAGTAGGAAAAGGTACCTAATGAACCAAAGTATGTTGTTTGATTTGTCTTCATTGTTACAAAGTTGAGACCTACTTTGACCTTCAAAGCCCACCTTTCTAATACTATATTCACAAACCCACCTTTCTTTCTTAAGGACCTTGAGACTCAGAAAGTTGAAATAAGGACAAAGCCACCTTTATTTCTTAAGGACCTTGTGTCTCATTTTTATGAATTAAGATGAGTCTAAGACCCCACTAGGGTGTCTTATTTCACCACATGCCATTTTCTTGGAATGAGTAAATTCATCATGTGATGGATTGTTTGGCCCTCATAGGTATCTTCACCAACCATAAATTTTATGAGAGCACTATTAGAGGTGCTTTGGGAATCTTGCAAATGCTATTCCTCCTAGGTAGAGTAAGTTTGCATAGTGAGAGCTCTTCTAGCCTTTTTTTGTTGGTTCTTGTATTTCGCATAGGTAAATAGATAATTTTCATCATTACAATGAGTGCAACAATACACAAGAATAGGGAACTCCTCTACTAGAACATTTTACAAGAGAGAATAAACAATGGCTCTAGTAGCTATTGGGTATCAATAAGCATTGAGATGGGGGTGAATAGGAGGCAAAGAAAGTGGGATGACATCACTAAGATAATTGATAGTTAGGTTGATGCCACATCTAGTTTCTCAGTTGGTGTCCACCAATTTTTTAGCATTGTTATCTACCTAAGACAAAAAACTTGTTGGATGCACCAATTAGGATAAGAAAGAGCAATAGAATTAAAGAAATAAAGTAAAATGGTGGGAAAACAGTACCAAATGTGGTGACCAATCAACTTTCTCATTTGCACTTAACCAAATCTCATCCATGAGAATGTAAATGCTTAAGGAATGACTACCTCAACTTATGTTAGGCAAACCTACATGTACATAGAATGGTGTCACTTACATCTATGGCTAGTGGATATCCAAACATACACAAATAATTTGCTTCATTTTAAGGGGTCACATAAGATGACAAACAAAAACATATTAATGAGCTCAAACTAGGAGGTACTCTCCAAGTGGAGTTGTGAGAAAAAAATTCAAACAATATAGTTTCATTAATCAAAAGCTAAAAAAAATAGTGATTAGTTTAATATCTATTGCAAGAGCCAAATGATAAAAAATCTAACCAATGTAAAAGATAGTCAAGAGATAATTATGTTAGGTTTGATCCAATGTTTATACAATCATAATAATTATTATGCAATTACGATAAAAAGAACCCAAGATAATTTACAAAGAATAAAGAATATGAGGAAGAGAAGGAACAAATGTCAAAAGACCCACACCATCTATCAAATTATTTTTGATTGATACTAAATCAATAGCTAAGGTTAGGCATTCATAAGCAACTAGGAACTTGAAATCACAATCATTTGGTGCCATGATGGTCTCTATCATATACATGTGTCATCTATCACATATTGGTGATTGAGGAACCTATGAAGTCATGCAAAGAATTTTGCACAAGAAGTTGTCGTTGCACCAAAAGATCAACATGTCAATTCTCGATACAACCGCCAGAATTAGACAAGATCTAAGATCCAAAGGAGGCAGTTAAGCCATGTCATGAACCCAAGCATCGTGCTTCACAACACAAGGAGACCAAGGGTGAAACTCTTGCAACAATTCCCCTAGTGCAAGAGAGGGATTCAAACCTATAACCTCGGCTCTGATACCAATTGTTGCACAGGTGGCTACCGTTGCACCAAAAGATCGACCTATTAATGCCTAATACAACCACTAGATTTATACAAGATCCAAGATCCATAGGAGGAGGTTAATCCATTTCATGAACCCAAGTGCAACGTTGCATAACACATGGAGACTAAGGGTGAAACTCTTGCAACAGAGAAGAAATATCAATCATCCATAACAAATATTTTATGATAGTTGTAATCAATGGTTGCTAGAGTGGAGAAGGTGCATGCTCAACACAAGGTGGAAAGAGCCACATTAGATTGATATCATTTGGCCAAGGGATCAAATAAGCCTAGTGAGAGAAGAGATATGCTCACATCACCAATGTTGGGATATGGTGTTGTACACCATTGCATAAATTGATTTATTATAATGTTGTAATTAAATAATTATTTAGTTGTGATGCACCTTGTGTTAAAAAGGCATTGGACAATTGAGAGGGGGGGTGAATCAGTTGTCACTAAAATTCAACACTTATTAACTTCACAACCACACTATTCTATTATTAAGTATGAACATGAAATGCAAATAACAGAAAGTAAAATCAACACAATGAACACCATATTTTTACGTCTAAAAATCCAATGAGGGAAAAACTACAGTGAGGATTAAATCACAATATAAAGAGAATGCAAAACCAGAAACAAGGCTCACTGCCTATAGAAAGGACTCACTATCTAATAGGGAGGCTCACTTCCTACGGATACAAAAGAAAACAAAAGATCCACCACAACAATTTGCACACATACGCAGCCTTGATCAAAAGATTGCAGAAACCTTTAGCTCACTACCTTCAGGAATCTAACACAAGGAAGTATCGCTGCCTCAACTCACTTTCACACACTTCTTCTCTTTTAATTTGTGGCTTACTTCATTACTTTGCATCATACAATCCTTCACAATTTGACTTGCATTTATACCATCTTCAACCTTAGAAACTTTCTCCAAGGTCAGCCACATGAGCTTCAATTCATAAATTCAAATTAGGTCGGCAACTCAACATTCCTGCAGTAGAAAGGAATGATAGTGGACCAATAAAACACTTAACCAAGACCAAAATAATAATGTCTCGGATCAACCACATGCTTCCTTAATTAAATTTTATTTTTCATATGAAGTGTAAACACCAAGTCGGCCAAACCTAATGAAAACACAAATGAACATTGATGTGCACGATTTCCAGCAAGAAGATGACATGCGGATGACACAGCACACTTCAATATACACAAGAACACGTCTCAGGTTCCTTCAAATGCATTCGTAGCAAGTGTAACAATCTTTGAACACTGAACACCTTCCATCAGTCCATTTGGACTGTACAAACACATACAACAACTCTAAAACTCAACTTTTGGATCACCAATCCACAAGCATATTTTTCTAGAACCCAGAGAAAACCATTATAAGACATATTCCAAATTTGCAAGATCTGAAGCAAACCAATGAAGGAATGTGGAGCAGAAACATTTCTCCCAGTCCACAAAAACTAATTCTGCTAGAACGGTTCACACACCGGTGAACAAAACTTTCACATTCCATCAATCCAAAAACTAAAAAATAGGAGATATCACCAACATATCACTTATTAGCAAACCTTCATATCTGCACAAGGATAGGATCAACACAGGAGAAACGTAGAGCACATACTGGAGCACATTCTAAACACATTCATAACTCTAACTTCTCTCTTTATTAATTTTCTCAAAAGCACTTGGAAACTTATCAATTCAACACATTTGCAACATCATAAAGATAGCTCCATGTACTCACAACATTTCAACAACATCTAAACTATACATGCACAATCTACAACGTACTGAACAGTGTTGACATCAATGACAACATTAATGAAAACACCACCAAACATGCTCATGCTTGCAACAATCTCCCCCTTTGTCATTGATGGCAACGCATGATGTGAAAAACCATCAAAGACAACAACCTATAGAGTATTATGGGAGAACACCTTTTGTTCCTTTTACTATTTTTCACATGACTTTCTCTCCCCCTTTGAAATCAATGGAAAAGATCAAAAACTCTGATTACTCCCCCTTAGGAGTAAACCCATTTAACTCATACTGCAACAATTATGAAAAACTTATCTACTCCCCCTGCGGAGTAGACCCATTTATCAGTCCTGATAAATGAAGAATCTGTTAATTCACTAGACTGATGCACCTTCATGTGCACCTAGTTTGAAGGTCCAATGACCCCCAACCTCTCCTTAAGATACTCAAAAGTGTCTTTCGGAAGAGCCTTAGTAAATATATCTGCAATTTGTTCCTTTGTTGTCACATACTCCATCCTAACTTCACTCTCCAACAATTTTTTTCTTGGGAAATGATATCTGATAGACATGTTTTTTGTTCTTGAATGCATCACCGAATTCTTTGAAATTTTTATAGACTTGTGTCGTCAGAGAAAATAGGAATAGGCTCATCACATGTCACTCCAATGTCTTTCTAAGTTTGCTTCATCCACAAAACCTATGTGCAATAGGATGTTGCAGCAATATTTTTTTCCTTTGTAGTGGATAAAGAAATCGAGTCTTGTTTCTTACTCAACCAAGAAACCAATCTTCTGCCAAGAAAGAAAGCACCTCCACTAGTACTCTACTGGTCATCCACACAACCAACCTAATCTACGTCGGTATAAGCACTCAAGGTGAAATCAACACCCTTAGGATACCATAAGCCCTAATCCAGTGTACCTTTAAGATATCTCAATATTCTCTTTATAGTTGTAACATGTGCCATTTTAGGATCTATATTTTCTTTGATCAGTCTTAGCATATTCATCATCTTTGCTCAGGTTACATCCAGTTACCATAGTAGTACTAACCGGTTTGGATTCATCCATTCCAAACTTCTTTAACAGTTCTTTTACATACTTAGATTGTGAAATGAATATCCCCTTATCAGTTTGATTTACTTGAATACCAAGAAAGAAATTCCAACTCACCAATCATAGACATTTCAAATTCTTTTTGCATTTCTTCTGCAAATCTTTTGCACATGCCTTCATTTCCACCAAAGATGATATCATCAACATATACTACTACTATCAACATTTTGTTACCTTACACTTTGAAGTAAAGATTGTTGTCAGCAAATCCTTTGCTAAAACCTTGCTTTGTCAGGTATCTATCTAATCTTGCATACCAATCTCTAGGAGATTGCTTTAGTCCATGCAATGCCTTCTTTAACTTACAAAACATATCTGGTTTGTCAGATAACTGAAATCCTTCAGCTTGTTCCATGTACACCTCTTCCTCCAATTCACCATTCAAAAATGTTGACTTAACATCCATTTGATATAATTTGAAATCCTTGTGGGTAGAAAATGCCAGAAACATCCTAATAGCTTCCATTCTAGCCATAGGGGAAAATGTTTCTTCAAAGTCTATGCCTTCAACTTGTGAGTATCCCTTGCATACAAGTCTTGACTTATTTCTTATAACTTCACCATTTTCATTCAATTTATTCTAGAACACACATTTTGAACCAATTACATTCTTTTTCATAGGTCTAGGAACTAATTCCCATGTCTGATTCTTTTCTATTTGCTGCAACTCTTCTTTCATAGCTCAAATCCAAGTATCATCTTCACATGCTTCACTCATAGATTTAGGTTCTATTTTAGAAAGTAAACATTGATTTACCTCAACTGCTACTTTACTTCTTGTCTTCACACCTTCACTCTTATCTCCAATTATTTGTTCCTTTGGATGATTCTTCTACACATACTTAGGAGTCTTAACAGCGGGTTATGGGATTTCTTCTTCTTCTTCTTCAACCTATTCTTCTTTTTCTTCTTCTTCCTTCTCCTCATTCTCTTCAGGTACTTGTCCATAGATAGGGTCATTGGGTTCAACTTCACTTATCTCAATAGGTTTGTGCATGTCCTCATCAACTTTCACATTAGCACTTTCAATAATCTTCCTCAATCTTTTATTGAAGCATCTATATGCTTTGCTAGTAGTTGAGTATCCAAGATAAATTCCTTCATCACATCTAGCATCAAACTTTCCAATATTTTCATCATCTCTTTTAATGTAACATCTGCTTCCAAATACCTTAAAGTACTTCACAATAGGAGTCTTCCAGTTCATAACTCAAAAGGAGTCTTTTTGTTGTTGCCTCTAATTTGAACTCTGTTAAAAACATAGACAACAATGTGTATTGCCTTTCTCCAGTAGACATCTAGTACATTTGATTCTTTCATCATGGTTCTTGCAGCTTCCTGTATTGTCTGGTTTTTCCTCTCAACTACCCCATTCTGTTGAGGGGTTCTCGAAGCAGAGAATTGTCTTTTTATGCCATGTTGCTCACAAAATGTATTAAATTCACTAGAAGTGAATTCTCCACATCTATCAGATCTCAAACATTTGATTCTTAGGTTCACCTCATTTTCCACTCTTTCTTTGAACACTTTAAATCTATCCAAAGCCTAAGACTTTTCTCTAAGAAAAGCAACCCATGTCATTCGAGTGTAATCATCAATAAGGAACATGAAATACCTGTCACCATTTAGACTTCCAATTCTAGTCGGACCACAGAGATCAGTATGAATTAATTCCAGCATTCTGGTAGTAGAGTGCTCTTTTCCCTTAAAACTGCATCTTGTATGTTTCCCCAACTAACAACTTCTACAAATAGTATTAGCAGGCTTTGTGATTCTAGAAATACCTTGAACTACATCTCTTGAACTGATCCTGACCAGATTATCAAAATTTGCATGTCCCATCCTCCAGTGCCACAACCAACTTTCATTGACTTGAGATACAAGGCATTGACCATCAATGCCTTTAAGTTGGTATATGTTTCCATGAGTTCTCCTTCTAGCAGCAACCATATCTTTGGATCCTTTTCTGATTTTGCAGGTATTATTCTAAAAAACAAGCTTAAAACCATTGCTAGACATCTATCCAACACTCAAAAGGTTATGCCTCAAACCCTTTACATAATATACATTATCAGTGTTGTGAATTCCATCAAAACTAATGGAACCTTTTCCAACAATCTTCACTCCTGAATCATCACCAAACATGACCAGACCACCATCATACTTTTCAAGTTTAGTAAACTTACTTTTATCTCTGGTCATGTGATTAGAGCATCCACTGTCAATCACCTAGTAGTCTTCATCCTGTCTAGCATGAAATGTAGTAACTAAAGTGCCTTCCATCCCATTCTTTTTGTTCTTCAGAGCATTCCTTTTTGTACATTTTCTAGGGTTAATAGAAGTAGATTTATTTTCCAAAGCTAAAAACATGCATTCACTATCATCACCCTCATAATAAAATTCATCATCAGAGATTCTGACTTCTTCTTTAACATAATACAACTTCTTATATTTCTTATCATTTCTATCCTTATCCTTGTGATCCTTGTTCTTCTTATGTACAACTCTATTCAAACATCTTGAAGCATAATGACCAATATTGCCACAACTGAAACATTTAAAGGGAAGCATACCTTTATACTTACCAGTACCTTTCTTCAACTTCTTGGTGAAATTCACTTCCAGCTCATCAAAACCATCACTATCCGGACCATCCTCAATCTTTGTTGCTTTAAATGTTGTTTTTGTCTTTTCTTCTTTCTTGAACTTTCTCATCTCAAATGTTTTCAAGATGCCGAATAATTTTTCTTTAGTGTATTTCTTAGGATCGTATATTTCTTCAATCACTAAGATCTTATCACTGTAATAATCAAGGAGGGTTATTAGGATCTTCTCAATTATGTCTTCATCAGTCATATTTCCCCCTTGATTCCTAACTTCATTTTCTATGAGTTTAACTCTCTGGAAATAGCTTGTAAAATCTTCACCTTCTTCCATTTTCATATTATCATATATGTGCTTTGCCACCAGCTTCTTTGTCAATTTTACTCTTTCATTTCCTTCATACAGTTCTTCCAACTTTTTCCAGACTTCATGAGCAGTGCCTAAAGAAAGAACCTTAGTTTGCTCAGTTTTAGATAAAGCACTAAAAATAGCATACCTCACTTTCTCATTCTCTTCATAAGCATAAACCTCATATGCAGTAGTAGGGCCACTCGCCGGAGCAACATACTTCATCTCAACAGCCTTCCAGGTCTTATAACCAAGAGAGATAATGTATCCTCTCATCTACACTTTCCAATCACTGTAATCAGCTCCATCGAACATAGGGATCACCAATTTATGCACCATCAGATCTTCCTTAAGCAATTAAGCTCTACACCAAGGAACCAAAACTCTGATACCAATTGTTAAAAAGGTGCAGGACAATTGAGAGGGGGGCTGAATCAATTGTCACTAAAATTAAACTCAATACTTCAACACTTATTAACTTCACAACCACACTGTTCTGTTATTAAGTATGAACATGAAATGCAGATAACAAAAAGTAAAATCAACACAATGAACACCAAATTTTTATGTGGAAACCCCAATGAGGGAAAAATCACGATGAGAATTAACTCACAATATAAAGAGATTGCAAAACCGGAAACAAAGGCTCACTGCCTACACAAAGGACTCATTGTCCAACAGGGAGGCTCACTGCCTACAGATACAAAAGAAAACAAAAGATCCACCACATTAATTTGCACACATCCGCAGCCTTGAACAGAAGATTGCAGAAACCTTTAGCTCACTGCCTTCAGGAATTTAACACAATGAAGTATTGTTGCCTCAACTCACTTTCACACACTTCTGCTCTTTTAATTTGTGGCTTACTTCGTTACTTTGTATCATACAATCCTTCACAATTCCACTGGCATTTATACTGTCTTCAACCTTAGAAACTTTATCCAAGGTTGGCCACATGAGCTTCATTTCATAAATTCAAATTAGATCAGAAACTCAACATTCTCGTGATGGAAAGGAATAAGAGTGGATCAATAAAACACTTAACCAAGACCAAAAGAATAATGTCTTGAATCAACCACATGCTTCCTTAATTAAATTTTATTTTTCATATGAAGTGTAAACACCAGGTCATCCAAACCTAATGAAAACATAAATGAACATTGATGTGCACTCTTTCCAGCAAGAAGATGACACGCAGGCAATGCAATGCACTTCAATATACATGAGAACACATCTTAGGTTCCTTCAGATACATTCATAGCAAGTGTAACAACCTTCGAACACTAAACGCCTTCCATCATTCCATTTTAACTGTGCAAACACATACAACAACTCTGAAACTCAACTTCCAGATCACCAATCCACAAGCATCTTTTGCTAGAACCTAGAGAAAACAATTATAAGGCATATTCCAGATCTACAAGATCTAAAGCAAACCAGCAAAGGATTGAAGAGTAGAAACATTTCTCCCAGTCCACACAAACTAATTCTACCAGAACAGTTCACACACCGATGAACACAACTTTCACATTCCATCAACCCAGAAGCTACAAATTAGGAGATATCACCAACATATCACTTATCAGCAAACCTTCAAATCTGCACAAGCATATGATCAACATAGGAGAAACGCGGAGCACATACCAAAACACATTTTGAACACATTCATAACTCTGACTTCTCTCTTTATTAATTTTATCAAAATCACTTGGAAACTTATCAATTTAGCACATTTGCAACATCATAAAGATAGCTCCATGTACTCACAACATCTCAATAGCATCTCAACTATACATGCACAATCTGCAACATACTGAACAGTGTTGACATCAATGACAACATTAATGACAACACCACCAAGCATTCTTATACTTGCAACACCTTGGTGGTGTGGATAATCACACTAGGTAATTATTTGGGGACCCACTTATGTCGTATTGTAACATTGTATTATTATTTAATGTGTGAGAGACATGTGATAATAATTTATCATTGGGGAAATATTAAATAATGTGATGTCTTAGTACTCAATACTAAATAAGAGGTTAGTGGTTTGTCACATGGTTTTTTGGTACATGGTTTCACCTTACCACTAGTATTTTGTGTGAGCTTGTGTCTATAAAAGCAAACACATATGTAGTGGTTTAGGTTGGCTGAGTAGGTTGGTTGTCATTATTGAGTCTTCTTGTGGAGTGCATTTGTGAAGCATGGCATGGGATGTGTGGATTCATGCTTGGACACATGGGAATGCATTGGAGGGCTTGATGTTTCAAAGGTATTCATTGCAACTCTTGTATTTTCTTATTGTTTATTAATATGATGGAGTATGGACGTTTTTCGAGGTTGATTTTTTCCCTCTTGAGGGTTTTCCCAAGGTATATCTTGTGTTATCTTGTGGCATGTCTATTTGATCTATGCATTTTTTCAACTTGTATGCATGTTTATCTCTCATGGGTTATGTAGGAAATGATTTAAGATTGTGGTTTGGATGCAATATTTCCTAACAAGTGGTATCAGAGCTTTCATGGTTGAAGAATTTTTGTTATAACCCTAGTTTGAGAGTTTTTGTAAAGTTGAAGCCATGGAAATACATGTAGGGTTTGAGGAATTACAAGATATGGAACACAAGTTACAAGTGTTTATATGTAGATTTGGGCTTTTGGGTTGTCAAGATTTGTTGGGTTTATTGCAGATTTGAAGTTTTCCAAATTTGGGTGAAAAAGGGTTTCTTGGTTTGAGTTTGAATGAGGGTTTTGTAGGGGAAATTTCATAGATGACCTCTTGAGACAAAATGGACCTCATGGTTGGATTTAGGTTGGCCGAGAGACGAATTTGACATAAAATTTGACCTATTTTGGAAAAGTTGAAAAAAATGCAAAAAAAATTAGTAAAAGGCTTGAAAAATATTATTTAAAAACCCTGCAAGAAAATCAAATTGAAAAAGTTAGAAAATTTTCAACAAATGAAAAATAATATATATATATATATATTCATGAGTGGGGGGGGTGACTGACCCCCACACCCACTGGGTTAACTTCCTTATAGTCTACAGACTATGGCGACAGGTGTACTAGGTTGAATGGGACAGTCCTGTCGGCAGCGCCGGTAAACCCACCGGCTGGTAGCCCGCCTGACAGGATATAAACTGCTAACGAAAAATTAAAATCAAAATTTTTAATATTTAAATTCCATCGATTTAAAACTCCTACCCCATACCTCAAAATAATATGAGGTGTATTTGATATTTGGTCGGGTCTAAAAGGGGGGGAGAATAAATTTTTTTATTTTCAAAAATTAAACCAAATTTAAATGCCACTTGGAATCAACCGCTCATCTGGTGGTGCCACCAGCAGTGCACCGCCTAGGCACCACCAGCCGGCCACTGCCACCGGCGGGTCGTCGGTGGCTCCACCCTGGGGCCACCCCAACTTGTCTTATAAGCCATATTGAAGGACTTTTTTTCAAATGAGCATAACTTTCGTCCACAATGTCAAATTTTCAACTTCTTGTATTCGTTGGAAAGCTGGTTCTAAGCACTATGCAGTGGTACAAGTTTGCTTCCCTTTTTTCCATTTTGACATGTTTTTGAAGCTTGGAAGTTAGATTCTCATGTTTGCACAGTTTTGGTCATAACTTTTGCATATAGAATTAGATTTTCGATTTCAAAGAGGCATTGGAGAGAATTTGCAATGTACTACACAATGGTTTAGATTGTTTATCAGTTTGAGGAGTTGGTTGAGCTTGGTAATTTTTTGATTGCTTGTAGGTGCTTGAGATTCATGGTGTGATTGTGTGAGCATCTGAACGAGTCAAGAGGTGAAACCTTGAGGGAGTACATGTTTTTATATGTTATTTAAGATTCTACAATTGATTATCAGATTGGTGCTTCTAGGTACAAGTTTATAGGTGATTTTCAAAGTTGGGACTTTGATGGTGACAGGTACACAGGTTGTCTTTGGTTTTAAGGACATGGGTTGAGACTTGGAGTCTTGTATGGGTGATAGTTGAGTGCAGGTACAACGATGGGTATGCAGGTACATTTGATGCATTGACATGACATGATCATGTATGTGATGTTTGGTGGTGATATGGTTTGATGATGGGAGATTGGTATTATCTTCTTGATGCTTATTTGGTTCCTTGACTATGATTACTCATTTGTGGAAATGTTTGGAAAATCAGATCTGAGGTTGATTTGGTGTTTGAGTCTTGGTGTCTACAGAATTATCTTCTTTGATATCTCATTTTTGCAGTTACTAATGTGATGATGATTTTGCATGTTTCAGTGATTGGATCTACGGGTTATGTAGGTGTGTTGGTTGGAAACTCATTCATTTTCAATGGGATGACTCAGATGTGGACTATCTATATCCACCAGGTTTGATTCATTGTTGTTGCAGATTTCATTAATTGGCCTTGTTTGTGGTCATTTGTTCATTGGTATGTTGTTTTGGGATTGAGAGGATGGATGATTTGAGTACTCGATTAGTTGGTTCATGGGACTTGTAGCATGTAGTTTGATCACGATGTCATGATAGCTTGTTACATTCATTGGTTATACACTTTCAGTGGGAACTCTTGACAGTGATGACTTGGCAGTGTAGGATTGGTTTGTGATGTTTTGATGGTAGTTGTATGTATCTTCTTGGGTTGGAGATCTTGGTTTACTTGTATGTTATTGACATTGTAGTTGAGTGTGTGTAGACCTAGATGATCTTCATGGAGAGGATGGGTGTCATGATGCCATGTGTAGCTCATATCACGATTCAGTGGGAATTGTTGGAAGTGACGTGGATGCATCATTGGTATGGTTATCTTCATGTGATTGGGGATATGTTTTCTTGGTTTAGAGTATGTTTGATATTATGTCATGGTTTACTCTTGATACTAGTTTAGAGTTTTTCCATGGTATATGTGTTCTCTTGAGACCAGGATGTATGTTATGGTGCATGTGGTCTCCTATGAGGAGATGGTTAGATCATGTTGTCATGATATGTTCCTGGAACTGTGGTTGGAGCTTTGACATTGATCGTGTGTAGTTCTCTTTGTATTGAGTACAATGATCATTTGCTTGATTACTTCATGATGGTGCTATGTTTCATTTGGAGTTTAGCATGGATTGATTGGTTATAGGTACTCATGGATACTTAGAGATGTAGGTGATGGTTGGAGTTCTCTTGTGATTAGATACATTTTCTTGAGATGGTTACTCTTTAGAGGTTTCAGCAAGAAGATCGAGGAACTTTCACCTGGGTATGGACATGAGTTCATTATAGACCGATAGAGGAGATTTTCTTGGAGTGATTCATGATGGCTTGGTTATCTTGGAGGAGCATTCTCATTCCCCACTCTTGGTCTACTTAGTAGGTTATTATTTGAGAGGTATTTTCCCATTATAGCTTTTAGATGTGTTATATTCTGTGCTTCAAATTCTCATGGGATTGAGTTGATTCATGGTATTTGATTATGGATACTCATTTGAGGATTGGTTTAGCATGAGTTTATATGCTTTATCTTTCATAGATATGGATCTTGAGGTATTGAGTTAGTTCTAGAGGATCCGTTTGAGGAATTTTATGGCATGGTTATCTCTTTGTGCATTTGAGTTTATGATATCATTCTTTGATAAGGATTATTAGGAGATGGTTTATGGGCTGATTTCAGTTTTGGGGATGGTTTATATGAGTTTTATTTTCTTGATTAGAGAGGTTTACATCCATGTTGGAATTTACATTGATTCATATGTTTTACTTGATCTATGAGATTGGGTGTTGAGGCCTTTCATTTGGGGTTGATAGGAGATCATACTTGGCACGACAATACACTTTTGAGGTGTTGGTAGAAGGACATTATGGTTTACAAGTTTATCTCTTCATGGTTTCTCCTTGGATGTTCATAGTTTGGGAGGATGGTAGCAACATGTTGTGAGAGATTATGTAGCTCTTTGGATTGTATGTGTGGATCATTGATATTGTTCTTGGTTCTTCATGCTTTAATTTACTTATCACACCTTGATGTATAGTGTTGAATGATAGAATTGATATGCTTTGACATTACCTATGTAGTGGGAGTTCCTGGATATATATGCTCGTTATCGACAAATTTGATATAGGGAGCTTGATTGCAGTTTACAAGTTGCATACATTCTTGGCATGGGTTTGCTAATGTATTGATACCTTGGAGGTATGGATGGTTGGATGTATTAGCATGTGTTGTGGATTCTATTTCTGATCATGTGGGCTTTTCAGTTGACAACATCTTGGTTAGAGCCTTTTTTATCACTTGGATTTGATGCTTGTATTCTTGGATTGGTGCATCTTCACCTTGGCATGTTCCTTTTCTTCTATAGGTGGCATGTTGGAGGATGAGAGGAGTTCTTGCTTGAGATGGTGTCCACTATGTTCTTATTGCAGGTATCTTGATGGAGCATGAGAGAATGTTACAAATTCATGCGGTTTCACATATGGCTATGATAATGTATTGCATGTGTTGATCCCTTATGCAATGCATATAATAAGTGGGAGAATGATGGGATATGGTGTTGTACACCATTGCATAAATTGATTTATTATAATTTTCTAATTAAAGAATTATTTAGTTGTGATGCACCTTGGTGGTGTAGATAATCACACTAGGTAATTATTTGGGGACCCACTTATGTTGTATTGTAACATTGTATTATTATTTAATGTGTGGGAGACATGTGATAATAATTTAATATTGGGGAAAATATTAAATAATGTGATTTCTTAGTACCCAATATTAAATAAGAGGTTAGTGGTTTTGTATTCACATGGTTTTGTGGTACATGGTTTCACCTTACCACTAGTTGTATTTTATGTGAGCTTATGTCTATAAAAGAAAACACATATGTAGTGGTTTAGGTTGGCTTAGTGGGTTGGCTATCATTATTGAGTCTTCTTGTGGAGTGCATTTGTGAAGCATGGCATGGGATGTGTGGATTCATACTTAGACACATGGGAATGCATTAGAGGGCTTGATGCTTCAAAGGTATTCATTGTAACTCTTGTATTTTCTTATTGTTGATTAATATGATGGAGTATGGATGATTTTGGAGGCTAGGTTTTTCCCAGGGTATATATTGTGTTATCTTGTGGCTTGTCTATTTGATTTATGCATTTTTGCAACTTGTCTGCATGTTTATCTCTCATGGGTTATGTAGGAAATGACTTAAGATTATGGATTTGGATGCAATATTTCCTAACAAGTGGTATCAGAGGCATGTGAGACAGGGATGCTCATGATGCATATGCTTATCAGAATCACGACTATCTTCATTACACTCAACCTAGTAGATTGTCTTACTGGAGGGAAGTTTTTGATGATGTGACATAATTCATATGGAAGCCTTAGAGGAATTGTGAGGCATGGCCAGACGAATAGGATCAACTGGTCTACTATAGGTAGACTCATTTTTTGATCAATCTCTCTAATCTCTTACTTAAGCGATATTTATCAAACAGAGTATTGAGATAGTTCAGCGAGTTCCAGACTCAACCCATTGATGATTATATTGCCATTTTGGGATGTACTACATGAGAGGATCCCACTTGGGGGGCTCATCTTGATTCTTGTGCAGCAATGGTAGCATTTAGAGCATTGGGAGCCTTTCCATGGGGTCGGGTAGTTGTCTCGTAGATCTTGGGATGACTCATGACTTTGATGGTTGGTGGGCCTTCCATAGACCTTTGAGATTGACTATGCCTCTTGTAGGTCTAGTTCTGGGAGTTTGTAGAGGAGGTTATGTTGGGCGCCGACAAGACCAATAGTGGCTTAGGATAGCTCACAAGTAGCTACAACATGTACATGATCAACAACAATAGCATGGATGACAGACTCATTAGGGTCCTTCCCCACAGGTGGATATGGCAACTTAGCTAGTGCAAATGATAACAGAGAGGGATGAAGTTAGAGCAGACCAGGATGGTGAGGTTATGTGGTGATAGGTCGTTGAGGCATAGGTTTTGACTATGACTGGAGAGAGGGACATATTCAGAGCAGAGCGGGTTACTCTTCGTTAGGAGAGAGACTCTTTGAGATAGGAGTTGATTTTTGAGAGGTAGAAAACTTATAGCTGAGATATCACTATCCTCTTCTATTCCCCACTCAGTACCAAGATGAGGGAGATTAGCTATTACAGAGATGTACATATTATCACATGCTTTATGAGGCCTTTATTCTAAGAGAACATAGATGACCTTGTTTTGGGGGGCTAGTACACAGACTGGTGCAAATTTAGGTGGGTGGTCTATCAGATAGTCTCTAGTTATCCCACAACCATCCCTTCATCATAGTTATCGATAACCCAGATCTCCACCACCGGATGACCAGTAGAGCTGATTTTATTTATGATCTTTTATATGTATTGTATCAAAGACTTATGTAGACATATTTTTGTATATATATTCATTGAATCAGTTGAGGTCTCATATATATGTATTTATTTTGATCTCCTTTGATGTTGTATCATGCATGAAATTTGATGATATTATCCATTTTTTATGATATATGATATGCCATGTTTGATTCGGATTTATTATGTGTTTATGAGATTTTGATGGATGTTTATATGTGTTGATGATTCTTTTGTATTTTTCTGATGCAATATATGTATGAGATGCGTGGTTGAATAGTTTATAATTATACCCTCATGTTTTTTTTCTTTTTCTGATGTATGTATATGCTATGGATGGATGTATGATTATAATTATATGCTCATGTTATGCACTGATGAGTTTGTGGATGCAGGGTGGAGATGTTCAGAAGAAGTGCTAGTTAGATTTAGAGATAGAAGATTTTGATGATGTTAGCCATTGATGAGTTTGCTTTTGCTTTCATAGAGGCTTTGTATCTTTTAGCAATCCTTATTGATGTAGCAAATAGATACGATGCACCTGGGTATTAATAACTAAGGTGAATTTGTATCCCTTGTGTGGACTTTGACTTTGCAAACAAAGAATATTTTTGCTCATACTAGACATATGAAAACCCTATTAGAGTAAATGAGTGAGAAATTTTGAACCATTTCGAACCAGTTACATAGAGAGGTATGAAGTACCTAACATGCAACTGCTACACGAAATGCCTCAAAATGACTTCCACACACCAAACAAATCAAGTATTAACAATAGTATTTTTACAAAAACATTTAACAAACAAAATAAAAAGAAATTGATGATCAATATCACCATTCCTTCCTCTCTAAATCCTTATGGAAACCATCGAGAGTTCCTGGGAACATGATATTATGATAAATCAAAAAGATAAGACTATAAAAAAGATAAAAAAATGTTGTAGTATCACTTACCATAGTTTTTTTATGTTTCATGATGAAACCCATTGATGATGTCTATCGTAGGAATGTTGTATCCATTAAGACTCATGTTTTAGAATTGTTGATAATGATTTTCTAACATTCATGGTAGTCTATCCTTTAGGAATTGTTTTATCTTGGTAGTGATCTAGTCATTTCAATTTTTACTCTAGAAGTTTTGATTTCAATGTTTGCTTTGTCAAAGGGTGAGTGTGATGATTTTTTATTATGAATGGAAAATTTATTGCGGATATATAAGTGACAATGGAGGTAGGACCTTTTGAAATTTTCTGATTTTTGTTTTGTTTTTTTGTTTTGGTTTTTTTTTTAATGTTGTTTTTGTTGTTTTTAGGAAATTTAGAAACAAATAGGGGGACCTAAAGGGACTAACCTAGTGCCTCAGGGGCGATCAAACATCAGCCTTACCTATGTGACAAACACAAAGACATCATAGTTCGATTGTATTGAGTGACACTATTTTTGGGGTTTTCTAAATTTTATGAATGCTTTTTGGATTTTGATAAGATATTAAAGACCATTATGGACACCTAAGGGGATTGACCTAAGGCCTCAAGAGCTGATCAAAGATTATTCTTGCCTACATTATACATGCAGAGACCACGTAGTTCGACTGGTGTTGACTCAAAGCATAAAATGTGTTTGAGATTTTGATGTTTTTTACTTTGTTTTGATTTTGTTTATTTTTTGGATGTTTTTTATTTCCTAATGTTTTTCACCATGATTGGATTTACAAGGATCCAATTTGCTACCAGTTTTTGGAAGTTTCCCTAGTTTGAGAAAAGATTACCTTCATTAGGGGAGAGGGATTATGATGGTGTAGCAAGGTTCAACACTTGATCAGTCATCGAGCCATGGTTGGTTTGCATGTTTTATTATGGGATGAATGGGGTGGATGCTTTAGATAGTTATAATAGATAAAGACACAGGTCTTATTCAAACATAGCGCTTATTGTTTTCACTATAGTACCTATCCTAGAAGCACCACAAAGTGGTTTTCACTTAAAATGACATTTTATTTCTCTTTACTAATTTTCTTGCTTTTTGAATTTTTTTTCTTTTTTAGCTTTTTTTTCTTCGGATATCTTGATGTGTTCAAGTATAATTTTTTTTGAGATGATTGTTGTTTAGAGGCTTGGCCAAAGGTTCTCATTTAGGAGTAGCCAACTGATATGCTCCCAATCCATAGCTTGCTATGATGACGAAAGGACCTAACTGTTGTGCAGTTTTCGCACACACGCCCCGCTGAAAGTAGGGACCCTCTTTTGCTTTGGTTTTTGGTGTCTTGGCCCTTTAATTTTGAGGTTTTATCTTATTTTGGCATGTACTTTAATGTTTATTTTGATTTCTTAAGTGATTTCCCTAATTTATTCATTGAAGATCTTTAATTTTGAGCTAAGTTCGAGACTTTCCACCCCGGCCGGATTTTCCCCGATCCTGCTCGGACTCCGACTGAGCACTGTGGTTCAGAGATTTTCAGTCTTCGTAGAATTCCATGTGGGCCAGATTTTTTCAGATTCTGTCCTGTCGTCGAGTTCCCAAATTTTCCTGGCTATCTTGTTGACTGCATTAAATGTCATCTGTACGAGCTTCGAGGGATGTATTTAACCGATCTTTGATGACTTTTGCACCATTATGCTTATTGTTTGCCATCGTTTGAGCTGAGGAGTGCATTCTTATAGTTTTCTCTTTGAGTATTTGATTGGATTTGAAGCATTGAGTTTGAATTGTTCGATTCAAGTGGTGATTTCCTGAGCATTGTTGTTGATTGTCTTTGCTGAGCGCCATTAAATTGGTATTTGCTGCCTCATTCGATTTTTGCTGTGTCAAATGGTATGTATTCGATTGACCTGCTTTTAATTGATGATTGTGGATAACGTTTTGATGCTATAGAGTTTATTGGGGTTTGAATTTCTGCATGTTTGAAAGTTTGATGCTAGGGTTGCGTGATATGGTTTAATTTTTGGCTTCCCAAGTAGTTTCTGTGATTGTTCATTTGCTTGCATTAGAAAAATTGCTTGAGAGCCGTGATTTCCCCCTAGTAAAGAATTAGTAGTTGAAATTCTTGAATCCTGAGCTTTCCTGTGCATTAATGGTGGATTTGTAGAGTTGGATTTAGGGCATCACCATTTATCTTTAGTATGCTTTCGAATTGGCCTAGAATTCTAAGAAAACTTATGGAAGGCCCATATCAAACTTGTCTCAGGTCTAGATTCTTGAAGTTTATAATCAATCCATCAGTCTAGGTGAGAACGTGATTTAGTGTCGAAGTTTGAGTTTCATCCTCAGTCCGGGATTTTTTGTCTTTGGTGGATTTTCTGGCTCTGGCAGATTTTCCCGATTTCCTTCATTTTCTTGAAATCCGCGTACTTTCAGAGTTTTACCTTATCCGTGGATTTCCATGTGGACCAAATTTTCCCAAAGTCCTTGGCTCCCTATTTTTTGTGAATTTGCAAAGTGTCTTTGCCTTCACGGAAATCCGTCTCTAGCAGATTTTCCCAGAATTTGATGAAATATGAAGGAATATGAAATAGCATGATGTGTTAATGGATGACTATGCATTTAATAATTTATTCATGCTATCTTTGGATCTCACATGTTTTATATTGATTAATAATGATCAGATTGAGTTGCTAATTATGTTTTCTTGATTATTTCATTGGAATCCATCTAGCCCAGAATTCTCCAAAATTCCTTCCTGCCTTGGATTCTGCGGATGGTCCTGAAACCTGAAGTTTAACATGATCATTCTATATGAGGTTTAATATGATTTAATGATGATTTTGATTGGTTAACCTTTGTTAGTGTGATTTTTATTATGTTTCATTTGTCAAGTGCAAGCTGAATCTAGCAAGGTAACAGCTGGAAAGGCTAAGGGTGACATGGAGGGATCTTCCATATCCAAAGCAGAAAGAATAAAAATGGACATCAAGAGCAAGATTCCAGAGAGTAAGATCACTTCTGTCTGGTTAGAGGTAACTGATACTAATGTTGGACTATGGGACTATGAGGAGTTCAAACGTAGAATGATGGCACAGGATCTTCCTCTGGTGGCTAAGAGGATGTTAGAATCAGAATTGGCACATGTGGCTGGTTTTCCTTCCACGGTGCAGTATTATGAGTTAGTCCTTGAGTGTGCCAGGAACTATGACAGTGATACACAAATAATTATTGATCCTTAGGGTAGGATTGTGGTGAGCTTGAACCCTGTTTCCATTGCTCAGACTTTTGATATGCCAGATAGATCTCATGTGGTGGCATTCAACATGAAGGAAACTCAGGAATACTATGAAGAACAAATTGTTAAATCTTAGTAGCTTATCAATTCCTAGCTGGAGAAGCCTAAGTCTCATTATTCCAAACTGCCTAAGCAGTTATTCAGGGAAAAGTTCAAAAGGGAGTATTATGATGCCATCACTCTTCTTAGCAAGGTGGTTGGATTGAAGAATGCTGGCATGTTTGAGAATTGGATGTGCCATGTGATTGTGAGGATGGAATAGGAGAAGATTGACTACCATTGGGAAGGTGTCATAAGCAAAGTGATCCACAAGAAATTGTCTAATGTGTTGCAAATGAAGAGCTTCACAATGACCTCATACTTGGTCTATGCTCTTGCAAGGTTCCATCCATACAAGGGATTGAGTACCAGGGGCACCTTTGGATAGGACATTATCTATGAGGTGTACCCTTAGTTGCATTTGGGAAGCTTGAGCTACAGGAGGGTGAATGATGCATTCACCATGCATATCACTAGGTTGCTGCAGGGAGCAGAGCATGTGAGGATTTCAGACCAAGCTAAGGAGCTAATTAAGAAATATGGCACTTGGTTTATTCAATTCCCAACCTTCTCATACATCCAGGTTGATGGCTATCAAAGGGCTCCATATAGGCTTCCAAGGTACCCTACTGATCACATTCTACTTTTGGAGGTCACTAGACAAAAATGTGACTTTGATGCCATTGTTAAGAGGGACAAGCATAAAACTGGTTTTGGTGGAGATTTCTCATTAAGAATTGGCACTGGAGAGGCTTGTCCTTCCATTGGTTCTACCTAGGCTTCTAACGAGGAGATGAGTGCTCTTTGTTTATCCTTTCACTCCAAGAGATCAAGGTTTGACATCATAGGTGAAGCCCAAAAGAGAGCTAGCAGAGAATACAACCATAAGGTTGAGTTAGAAGATTATTGGGCTAACTGTAGTGATGAATACGAGGTAAGGAAGAAATTTTTTTCTTGCCTTCTAGTTGAATCAGTCTGACTATATAATGTGAAGGTAGTTCCTAATCAACTGGAAGATGATGGAAACCTGATTTAGGATCATGCTTATGAGGCGATAAAGGAAAGGTCGATTGGTGATGTGGATTGGTTAGAGGAAGAAAAGACAGAACTAAAGTAGTTAATGGATCTAGTCACCAAGTTCACCAGAATGTGGCTTAAGCATAAACTGTGGGAGTTGGAAAATGAAGGTGTACAGTGCACCTATGATCTGATGGGAGATTTGGACCCTCACTCCACTTTTGAATAGTCAACTGAGCAGGATCCTAAGGGAAAAGGTAAGCTGGATTCTCCTTTCAAAATTAAGATTAAAGGTGTTCAGGAGGAGGAAGTCCAAGAGACAGAAAAGCAGAGAAAGCCAATTGCTAAGAAAAGGTCAAGGACTAAGAAGTCTGAAGAGAAAGAAATGGAAAGGCAGGGTCCTTAGGTTGATGTTCCTATGCCTAAAAGAAGGAGAATTGTAAGATTATCACAAAAGGAAAGCTCCAAGGTGGGAGAGGAAGGAGTTTCTCCACCTATGGTAAATATAGCTGTGGTAAATAGAAAGTTCAGAGGAGAAGGCACGGGTGTACACAAGGAGGTCAAGGACTCCTTCACCCAGGGATAGTGTGCCTAAAGCAAAACCTCCTCTAGTTACTTCTCATGAGGAGAAGCATGATGATATTCCTTCTTCTCATGAAGATCAAAACAAACCAGGTGAATTTAAGAAGGCTGAAGATCATCCAGACACTGAGGGAGAGGAATTTCATGAGGGTGACCTTTTAAGTGCAGAGGCCGAAGTTGAAAAGGTAATGCAGTCTCCCTTGGTTGCATATGCAGAGTCACCTGTTGGAACTAAAGAGGTTAAATCACCTCCAGAAGAAGAAGTAGAAAATATTCCATCACTTGAGCATAAGGAGGAACATGCTAAAGAGAAGGAGAGAAAGACACAGACTCGTGAGAAGCAGGGTTTGCATGAGGAAGTGACTAAGGATCAATAGGAGGAGGAGAAACAAAGTGAAGTACAGTTGGAATCCACTATTCTAGAGTGGTTGGACAAGGAGATAAAGAGAAAACAAGTTGTTGTGGAAGATACTCCACTGAACTGGGATGAGTTTTGGCCAAGATTGGAAAGGACAAGGGTAAGAAGAAGGCTAAGGTCATCTCAAGGATTGAAAGAGATGAGGCGAGTAATAGAGTTGTCCACATTGCAACTCCTACTCCAGATAAGAATAGGGAGGAGGTAACGGTAAAGGATTTATAATATGCAAACTTTCAATTTAGGGCCTTCATTCATTGAGCAGGATATTGAAGATTATCAGGGTTCTAGCACAGTTATCCTAGGGAGATTGAGGAAAGAAATTCAAACTAAGCAGGAGTTGAAGAGGGAAAATAAAAAACTCAATAAATGCTTGGAGGATCTAATGAAGCATTTGCAATCTATTAACCCCTTGGTTTCTACTGCAAATCCCTTACCCTAGGAAACCATCTCTAAACTTGAGAGAATGAAGGCTTCCAATCTTGCTACTGCAAATTGGCTGCAAGGAGTGCAAACAAAAGGAAATGATGCTATCAGGGACATTCTTTCCATAGGGAAAGATGTTATGAGGGCAACTAATTTGTTGAAGGAGGTGTTGGCTCAAGATAAGGAATATATAGATCTCCTATTGTAGAAAACCAAAACCATCATGGAGTATACCAAAGATAAGCTAGTAAATGATTAAATTCTCCATTCCTCCAAAGTTGTTGAACCTTGGGAGTGGTTTGAAGCATTGCAAATCAGGAAAAAATTTCTAAAGAAGACTTACAAGCAGAGGAGGAAAATTGATGATACCCTAGCTGGTGTCTATAATGGCTGCATTGGTTTCTTTGAGATTATGACAGGAAGAAAAGATAGAACTAAAGCAGTTAATGGATCCAGTCACCAAGTTCACCAGAATGTGGCTAAAGCATAAACTGTGGGAGTTAGAAAATGAAGGTGTATAGTGCACCTATGATCTGATGGGAGATTTGGATCCTCACTCCACTTCTGAAGAATCAACTAAGCAGGATCCTAAGGGAAAAGGTAAGCTGGATTCTCTTTTCAAAATTAAGATTAAAGGTGTTCAGGAGGAGGAAGTCCAAGAAATAGAAAAGTAGAGAAAGCCAATTGCTAAGAAAAGGTCAAGGACTAAGAAGTCTGAAGAGAAAGAAATGGAAAGGTAGGGTCCTGAGGTTGATGTTCCTATGCCTAAAAGAAGGAGAATTGTAAGATTATCACAAAAGGCAATCTCCAAGGTGGGAGAGGAAGGAGTTTCTCCACCTGTGGTAAATATAGAAATTTCAGAGGAGAAAGAACGGGTGTACACAAGGAGGTCAAGGACTCCTTCTCCCAAGGATAGTGTGCCTAAAGAAGATCCTCCTCCAGTTACTTCTCATGAGGAGTAGCATGATGATATTCCTTCTTCTCATGAAGATCAAAGAAAACTAGGTGAATCTAAGAAGGCTAAAAATCATCTAGACACTGAGGGAGAGGAATTTTACGAGGGTGATCTTTTTAGTGCAGAGGCCAAAGTTGAAAAGGTAATGCAGTCTCCCTTGGTTGCATATGCAGAGTCACCTGTTGGAACTGAAGAGGTTAACTCACCTCTAGAAGAAGAAGCAGAAAAGATTCCATCACCTGAGCATAAGGAGGAACATGTTGAAGAGAAGGAGAGCAAGATAGAGACTCCTGAGAAGCAGGGTTTGAATGAGGAAGCGCCTAAGGATCAACAGGAGGAGGAGAAACAAAGCGAAGTATAGTTGGAATCCACTGTTCCAGAGTGGTTGGACAAGGAGATAAAGAGAAAAAAAGTTGTTGTGGAAGATACTCCACCAAACTGGGATGAGTTGTTGGCCAAGATTGGAAAGGACAAGGCTAAGATGAAGGCTAAGGTCATCTCAAGGATTGAAAGAGATGAGGTGAGTAATAGAGTTGTCCACATTGCAACTCCTGCTCCAGATAAGAATAGGGAGGAGGTAACTGCAAAGGATTACAATGTGAAAACTTTCAATTTAGGGCCTACATTTGTTGAGCAGGATATTGAAGATTATCAGGGTTCTAGCATAGTTATCCTAGGGAGATTGAGGAAATAAATTCAAACTAAGCAGGAGCTGAAGAGGGAAAATGAAAAACTTAGGAAATGCTTGGAGGATCTAATGAAGCCCTTGCAATCTATTAACCCCTTGGTTTCTGTTGCAAATCCCTTACCCCAGGAAACCATCTCTGAACTTGAGAGAATGAAGGCTTCCAATCTTGCTATTGCAAATTGGCTGCAAGGAGTGCAGACCAAAGGGAATGAGGCTATTAAGGATATTCTATCTGTAGGGAAAGATGCTAAGAGGGCAACTGATTGGTTGAAGGAGGTTTTGGCTTAGGATAAGGAAGATACAGATCTCCTGCTGTAGAAAACCAAAACCATCATGGAGTATACCAAAGATAAGCTAGTAAATAATAAAATTATCCCTTCCTCCAAAGCTGTTGAACCTTGGGAGTGGTTTGAAGCATTGCAGATCAGGCAAAAGGTTTTGAAGAAGATTTACAAGTAGAGGAGGCAAATTGATGATACCCTAGCTAGTGTCTATGATGGTTGCATTGCTTTCTTTGAGATTATGATAGGAAGAAGGAAGATTTCCCCTAAGTATTTGAGTTTAGAACAGTTAAGAAAGTGGTGGCATGATGTTTATGCTCCAGTCAGTGATGAGTCTGTTTCTAAGCACTAGTTGGATGATGCGGCCACCTACATTGCTGTCATTGATAAATACCTAACTTATAAGGTTGAGTGGGATAAGTCGGTGAAACAATCAAAGGAAGAAATTGCATCAATTGAGAGACAACTTAAGGTTTTGCCTTTACCACCTATGGCCGACTTGGATAGGGTGCCTTTTAAAGTTCATGAAATGTTGGATCGAAATAAGGACAAAGGGGAAGGTAGTTAATGATAGGATACATCGAGATTTGTGCTCCCCTATTATTTTTCCATGCATTGGTCTGAGCTGCATTGGAAATCCTAGGCCTACCTAGATGAAGTTCATGCATTTAATGCATATTTTATTTCATTTTGAATTTCTCTTGGCCGACTTGTTGTGTCTAATTATTATTGTAAAATCCTATCTAGGCCGACATGTTTTTGGGGGTTCTAAAAATATGTCATTTTGCCTCATTTGTAAGGGTTAAGAAATTTTAGACATAGACAAATAGAGAGATAGTTAGAGTGAATTAAAGTAGAGCAAGAGTTAGAAAGTAGTTGTTCTCAAGCAAATATTGTAACAAAAAGCTGGAATTGTTGCTACAGTGGATAATTTGATGCAAGTAATGACATTGTGATTTGGTGCCATACTTGTGTTCTTCTTGTCTTGCATGGTTCTTGTTATTCTATCTTTAGAATTGCTTTGAAGAAAATCAATATTTAGAATTAGATTTGATTTAATGATGTTTATGGTTTGATATTTGAAGTGTTGCAGCAATCCCTGGTCCATACTTTTCGCAACCAACTGATTGTTAGTTGCTTTGCAAAGTTAGCCTGGACCTTTATATTCATTGTGCTTAGTTCAATTGTGAGGGTTTATTCATTTCAATTGCAATAGGGTTGTTTGAATGAATGTTCATGATCTAAAAATCTTAAAACCTTAGAAGGTTGCACTATTTCTATAAGATTGCAGATTCATCTGGGTCAAGTAGGAATCAGTTTTGAGGGATTGGTCCATTTCAAGTGTTTTGTCATTTTCATTGTTAATCTTAGGAGTAGTATTAATCTAGAAATCTATTTGAAACCCTTATCTTTTGTTATTTCTTTGATTATTGGATTAAATTTAGGATTGAAGTATCATCATATTGCTAGATCTGATAAATTGAGATTCAATATTTTTGCTTGTAGTAAGGTCCCATTGTGATTACCAACATTTTCACATTTATCACTGAGTTGTTTATGCATTGTCAAGACCTGGCATTAGAGACCTTGGGGTTATCTCTTGAGGCTTGTTGATAGAGATTTACCTTTCAAGAGAGATAGGATATTATATTTTGTCTGAGTTGTTGCTGTGTAGAAAACATCACCAACACTAACCAATTTGGTTTAAACTTCTTGTTCCCATCCTAATTCAGTTGGATCTTTTGATTCTCTTATAGTACTAGGTCACCAACTTGAAAGCTTTTGTTTTTGATCTTTTTGTTGTAGCTTCATTTGAGCCGATTCTGATAAACCTAGAGATGGTTTAACATGCTCAAACACCATTCATCTAAGATTTCCAACTCATTCAATCTGGACACCCGATATTCCTCATTTTTTATCATACCTTTCAAGGATACTCACAATGAGGGGATTTCAAATTCTATTGGTAAGATCGCTTCAAATCCGTAGACCAAGGAAAAAGGTGTGGCACCAGTAGGTGTGTGAATGTTGGTTCAGTAAGCCCATAAGGCTAGATTTAGCAGCAAATGCCAATCATGACTGACATCATTTACAGTCTTTTTAAATATTTTGAGAATGGTTTTATTGGATTATTCGACTTGACCGTTTCCTTGGGGATAGTAGGGCATGGAGAATCAGTGTTGGATAGAAAACTTTGAACAAATCTCACATACATCTTGGTTCTTGAATGGGTTTTTGTTGTCCATTATGATAATTTGGGGAATTCGATATTGACAGATTAGATAATTCAAGATGAACTTGGATATCTATTTCCCTATTATGTAAGTTAATGGAATTTCTTCTATCCACTTTGTGAAGTATTCAGTTGCGGTGATAATGTACTTGTGCCCATTGGATGAAGCAGGAGATATATTACCTATCAATTCTAGTCCCCATTGTGAGAAAATCCATGGTGATGTTATAGGTCATAGCCCTTGTGTCGGTGCATGAACAAGATAATTGTGCTATTGACATTGATGAAATATTCTTGAGAAATGAATCCATTCGTGTTCCATTGAGAGCCAATAATACCCTATTCTCAGCAATTTTTGTACTAGATTAGGTCCACTAGAATGAGACAAATAAATACCTTTGTGCACTTCTTGTAAATTTGTTTTCACTTCTTTCACATTGATACATTGAAGTAATGTTCCATCTAGACTTCTTTTGTATAGGGTATCTCCTAAGATGGTAAATTAGGATGTGCTACAGACAAAGGTTTTCTTTTGGTTTGTGGTTAATTCAAGAGGTATGATACCATGTTGGATATAGTCAAATGTATCTTGGTACCTATATATGAGTGAATTTGCACCCCTTGTGTAAATTTCCCTTTTGCATCCCTCCACCTTAGAAAATCAAACCCGAATGCAAAATTCCAAACCACTCACCTACCTTCCATCCACTTGGCATTTGTCCTATCTGTTGGTGGGGGAATATTTGTCAAGGATGCAAGCACAGCGCACGGACATCTGTGAGGTGTGTTGTCATCCCTGATAGATTCTTGCCTTTAGTGTTCATAGGGATGTTACATTCTCCATTGGGCATGAAGTGTAATGACTCTGTATTGACCAACCTACCCGAAAATGGCTCTTTCCCTCCTAATCTTCCTTGAAATGCATAATTTTCACTATCAATCCATCTCTTTGGAAATCTATATCATCTTCTTCACAATTCTAAGCATTCACTTGAGTTCTCTTACAATTCCATTGAGCATTGCAACAACTTTTTACTCCATCAACTTTATTTCATACGTGTTGTGCTACCATAGAAGCTACAAGTTTGGAGTCTTACGAGACCTCCCTTCATCACAGCCATAACCATGTCGACTTTTCCAAGCTCGTTGTCTTGCATTCTCCCTTCATTGGCCTTGAATGCCTTTAGGTGGGGGTGGTATTACTTCACTATCCTTTCTTGTGGTGGTTTGATATAGTAGTATTGTATCTTTTGTAGTGTTCGATATTCTTCTTTCCTTTATCGTATTTTCTACTTCGTGGCTTTCCTGGCTGTCCGTGGAGATGGAAACACCAAAGTGGAGGTTTGATTGGCGTAAAACACTATATATCCCCAAAAATTTTCCCTCTCTTGGATGTGTGTAGGTGAATGTGTGTGTGGAGCTCACTAGCGAACTGGACCCTCAATGATTTGGTCTTTGTCACCCTTACTTTCATCTACCTTCTTGACCATTTATATAGTTATTTCTCGTATTTTATCATTCTATTCATTTCATCAAAATTAGTTAGCTAGATAGTTAGTAGGTTTTCTCATTTCCCACACTGTACTTTTCACTTTCTAGTTGTATGAATGCTAGCGCGCTGCACTATTGTCCTTGGGTAGAGAGGTGTCTAAGGTGCAGTTCAAATTCTAGAAATCAACTCATCTAGTCCTAGTCAAGCAGTTGGATCAGTAGAGTGACAGAAGCACTTGAGAGTGCTCTTCATTCTCTATAATTGACCTAAAACACCCACTTAGCTTGAGGTAAGATAAGGAATCCCTCCACTCTTGGCTCTCTGTGACCTGGAGCCTTGGTGTTGTTGGTCCCCTACCTTACATTTTGGTGAACCTAATATGAACCATTTTGGTTTTTTTTAGCGGTGCTAATATTTCCTTTCCTCGTATCCTAGGAGTGTTTTGGGTGTGTGTTATGAGGCACCTAGCCTTGCAACCCGACTTACAACCCCTAGTGGTGTAGTTGGAAGGTTCTATAAGCGCTGCAGAATGAAACCTTAATTAGGTCACTATCCAATTGCGAAACCTTTGGGGGCTCTGTGAAAGTCCCATATAGTATACATGATGGCCTCCTTTTTGCACCTTCCCATCCCATCTGTGCAACTTGCGAGTAGTTCTCCTGGTATAACTTTCACCTCGCAAGACCTGTCGATGGGTTATAATAGAGAGTCATCTCCTCTATACATCCTCGCGTGAATCAACGAAAACACTATAATAGGTGTTCTTGTTGACCCAATGTGTTGGGTGAATGTCATTACTAAGGAGATTATGCTGATTAATTTCCTACAAAAAGATGGGTATGACACATGTGAGAGTACCATCTGTACACACAACAGACTTTCCATACCTCCCATTGGCTACATCACCTTGTCCATTTTGTTTGGACCTATATTAGTGAACTTGCTCTTCGACATAATCCTAAGGTCCAATCTCATCAGGGTGAAATTGGGTATCCCCTGGTTGGTCGCTATGAATGCAGTTCCCTCAATTGTGTATAAGTGTCTGAAATTTATTCATGAGGGTGCAATGCATGTTATCCATGACACCAGCTATAAATTTTTGATTGCGCATGTAGCTATTCATTGGATCACTTTTGGCTTGGACTCATTGGTCCACTTCCTCCTAGGACAGACCTCTTGTATCAGACCTATGCAAAGTACAAGAGTGGTAACTTAACGCCTAAAGTGAGGTACCCTCCATCTCCCTATGTCATCTCACATAGGTCTTTTTTAAAGGTTGACAATGATACCACCTTGGCTTGGAAAAGAAAAAAGGAGAAGCATGCTCAATACTCTTCTTCTTCTTCTTCTTCTTCTTCTACTTTTGTTGTCCCTTTTGTCGCTTCCTCTCGCCTTGCTACGACGTCATCAAATTCTGCTCCTAGGTGCTTGCTAGAGAATCCTATGGTGCCCACTTGGCGAAATCCCAAACATCCAGCTTTCGAGCTTCCCATTCTACCCATGGTATCTAGGACCATTTGATATGATAAGGGGAAGGGTCCTCATGTGGAATCATCTATTTCTCATCCTTTATGGCCTCCTACCACTCCTACTCCCAAGGCAATGAATGGAAAGAGGCCCACCACCAAGGCGTTAGAGCCGAATCCCCCCGTTGTTGCTCCAATCTCATCTCAATCTCCCCCTCCCAAGAGCCTCTCCCTCTGCTAGAAATGCTTGTGATGGACACTCTAATGGCCAAGCAGGAGCCTTCTATTCCATCTTAGCTTTTGGCCTCTAGATCCCAAAGTCATAGGAACCACCTTGCATGTGAGCATAAGTGTCGGCGAAAGGCTCTAGCTACTGAGTAGGCCACTTCATAGAGGAAGGAAGGGGAATTGAATGCCCTTGTTTGAAGGCCTGCTATTGTGTCCTCCTCTCTCATCCCCTCTACTTCGATTCAATCAGCCTCAGTGTTGCTTTCGACTCTTGTTGCGAGCACAAACACCCCTAACCCTAAAAAGGTGTAGGTGTTTATTTCCCCTTAGGTCGAGCCCCCTCTCTGCATGTTCCTTCTAGAAATTTCACCATTTTCAAAGCTTTTGGACATGTCGAACACCTCAGTGGTGTCTGCCACAATTCTCTCCCCCTCCTCCATGCCTTCTCCCTTTTCTATGAGGATCTTGAATCCTTCGATGAAGTGAAAGATGGAGAGTATTCTTGCTAGTAAAGGAGGGAAAAAGAGGGTCCCACCTTCTTCAAAAGGTGGTTTTTTGTTAGCATGTGTCATCCTTGTGATGGAGTAGTTTTCAGCATCCCTTAAGTTGATCATTGCTCCTGAGTCACTCAGTGATCCTAGCAATGAATCTCAAGAGCCACCTCCCATGTCCACTAAGGTAACACATGCCACTCCAGTGAATTGCATTTTTAATTCCTTGGATGAGGTCTTGGCCCTTTTAGCGATCTTCACAAAGTCATTGACCTTTGTCCCACAGGAGCTAAATGGAGGAGACCCCTAAGAGTCTCCTTCCTTGGCTCTTTTTGCGGGGGGGTCGGAGGGTTCCACCTTTGCAAGCTCATTCACCTTCCTCACATAATGATCTAGATTGGTATTTTGATGACCTCTTGGTTGATGAGTGTTAGGGGGGCGCCTCTTATTTATCTATAGTGTAGATTGTGTGTGTTTGTTTGTGTTCCCCTATGCTTGCGTTATGTGTTCCTGGATGACCCTTGTCACCCTCATAGATGCTTGGATACATGAGAGATTATGTGTCGTAAAAATTCCTCTATTTGTGCCATCATTCTTCCTCATTTATGTGTATTGATTTTCAAAAAATTGGGGACGATGCAAAGTATTGGGGGAATTTAGGCTTCCCTTCCATGTTGACCCAATTTTTTATTTTTATTTTATTTTCTCGTACATTCTTCATATGGTCTGATATAGTAGTGGGTTGATGATAGTTCATTAAATATACTATTATTATACTTATACATATTTATTAGCAACTCGGACCCCGAAATATCAAACCGCCCCTATGCCCTTTGTTTGTGATGTCCCTGTCTCTCTTTATAATGTGATTATCTTTCTCTCTTATTTTCTTGATTCATGATGTTTTGGTGCTCATGTGGTGTCCCTCATGTGTGCGACAATATTTCCACGGTTACATCTCACTATGTTCCACGGGCCACAACATCACTTTTTCATTCTTTCTTTTTCCCCATAGGATGCCACATTCCTTGTGTTTGACACGCACCATCCTAAGGGGGGGATATCATGTCAACTTCGATTTTTAAAAAATGCATTCAGTGGCCAATGAATCTTTTCTCAAAAATATTTTTAAACAATTTTTGAAAAATTGCATTCTCAACAAGGACCCCTTGTGAAATGTGTTTCCTTTGTCATGGGTTTGTAAATAAATAACTTGAAGAATTTTCCTCCAAGGTAGAGGAAACCTTTCTTGTGGGAGAAGCCTTGACCTTCCCCTCATGAAGTGACATTTTCTTCCTTTCGAATTCCTTGATGAAGTGAACATCTTTCGAAAGGATTCCTTGATGTTGAATTGATTTGCAAAAAATACTCTTGCACTTTCAAACAACACGTCCCTTGAGTGGACCCCCTTTTTTTAAGGGTTCTCGAGGGACTCCTTTGAAAGCTCTTCCTTCAATTGTTTGAATATCTGTGTGACTGTTAGCTTGTTTGTCTGTGTGGTTGCTTTTTGATTTCTAACATGTTTTATTTGTGGATTAACATGTTGCTTTGCAGGTGCACCTGTGAAGTTGTTTTCTAGTCTGACTCTGCAGAGTCCCCTTACACTAGGCTTCCTCCAGGAGAGAGTACCTAGGGTAAATTTCTTTGCAATTCTGAGGGCCTATGAAGCACTTGCATCCTGCGAGATTTTTCCATCATTGATTTGTGGGTCGTCGATGTACTTTTTTCAACTCTATAGTTTCAAGGAGCTACAGAGTCCTTTGTTCGAACCTCCTTAGGAGAGAGTACCTGTGGAGCTATTTTTTTCCTACCCTGTGCTTTCAATCTCACCAAATTATAGTCTACTTCCTTGATGATTCAGGTATACATTTCTAACTCTCGATCTACTTCACTAAACACTCATTGACACTTGTGCTTGCTAAAGTGGGGGAAAAATGTATAGGAGTGAATTTGTAGTCATTATGTAAATTTCCCTTTTGCATCCCTCTAGCTTAGAAAATCAAACCCGAATATAAAATTCCACATCACTCACCTACCTTCCATCCACTTGGCATTTTTCTTGTGTGTTAGTGAGAATATTTGTTGGGGATGCAATTACGACGTGTTGTCATCCCTAACAGATTACTGGCTCTGGTGTCTACATGGACATTATGTTCTCCATTAGACATGAAGCATAACGCCTCTATGTCGACCAGCTAACTTGAAAACAACTCTTTCCCTCCTAATCTTCCTTCAAATGCATAATTTTCACTATCAACCCATCTCTTTGGCAATCTATCTCATCTTCTTCACAATTCTAAGAATTCACTTGAGTTCTCTTACAATTCCATTGAGCATTACAGCAACTTGTTACTCCATCAACTTTATTTTGTACGTGTTGTGCTACCATAGAAGTTGTGAGCTTGGAGTCTTGTGAAACCTCCCTTCATCACCATTCCGACTGTGTCAACTTTTCAAAGTTTGTTGTCTTGCATTCTCCCTTCATTGGCCTTGAGTACCTTTGGGTGGAGGTGGTATAGCTTCACTATCCTTTATTGTGGTGGTTTGATAGAGTAGCATTGTATCTTTTGTAGTGTTCAATATTCTTCTCTCCTTTATTGTATTTTCTACTCTGTGGCTTTCCTAGTTGTCCAGGGAGGTGGTAACACCAAAGTGGTGGTTTGACTAAGGAAAACCCCTATATATCCCCAAAAAATTTCCCTCTCTTGGCTGTGTGTAGGTGAACGTGTGCGTGGAGCTCACCGACAAATGGGACCCTCAATGAGTTGGTCTTTGTCACCCTTAATTTCATCTACCTTCTTTACCATTTATATAGTTATTTCTCATATTTTATCATTCTGTTCATTTCGTAAAATTTAGTTAGCTAGATAGTTTTTTCACTTTCTAGCCATATGGATACCAGTGACCCAGAGAGATGCCAACACACCGCACTACCATCCTCAGGAAAAGAGTTGTCTGAGGTGTAGTTTAGATTCCAAAAACCAGCTCGTCTAGTCCCAATCAAGCAGTCGGATTAGTAGAGTGATAGAAGGACTTGAGAGTGCTCTTCATTCTCTATCCTTGACCTAAAAACACCTACTTATCTTGAGGTAAGATAGGGAAACTCTCTGCTCTCGGCTCTTCATGACCTATAGCCTTAGTGTGGTTGGTCCCCCCACTTTACAGTACCAAGGTGAGTTAGGACCAACAACATCACAAACAAGTTCTAATTATGAGATTTTGAATGTTGGTATGAGTAGTTGCTCGATGAGGAATTCATATTTGAGAATGTTTTGTGGAATGTCGAGGAGTGAAACTATTGTTGCCATAGCATCAGCTTCTTTATTGTTGATACAAGGAACATGTTCAAAGGTGATGATGACAAAGTATTGTTTGAAACTATCCACCATTCTTTTATATGGCATTAGCTTGTCATCCTTTGTTTTGGTATTCATCATTTACCTGCTTGATGACTAGTTGGGAGTCTCCATAAACCTATAGTTCATTTATCCTCCATTTGATAGCCATCTTCAGTCTTGTGATTAGCGCTTCATATTCAAAAATGTTATTGGTACACGAAAAAGCAATCATGTAAACCTTAGGTATACTATCTCCCTATGGTGTGAGAAATAAGATACCAACTCTTGAGTTGTGTTGAGTGTGGGACCCATCAAAGTACAAGGTTCAATGGCTTGATTGATCAGATAGAAGTATGCTTTCATCTAGAATTTTTTTTGTTAGAGGTTGATGATCTTCCATCGGTGCATCTACTAATTGATCTTATATGATTTTTCCTTTGATATCATTTCTATCAATGTACTCTATGTCAAACTTGCTAAGTATCATTACCCACTTAGTGATCCTCCCTGTTAGAGCTATTTTGCTAATAGATACTTTAGGGGATCTACTTTTGATATCAACTTTACTTGTCTACTTAATATGTAGCGTTTCAAATTTTGTGCCGCAAAGATGATAGATAGACATGCTCTTTCTATGGGTGAATAGTTTAATTCATAGCCCACCAATGTTTGATTGATATAATAGATTGCTCTTTCCTTGTTATTATCATCCAATTGTGCTAATATAGCTCCTAACATTGTTAGTGTTGTAGATACATATAGGATCAATGCCTTATCTTGAATTGGTGGCATTAATACTGGGGGGGTGAGTAAATAAACCTTGACCTATTAGAACACATAATCACATCTTCCATCCCATTTGAATGTTATGTCTTTGTGTAACAAATGGGTAAATGGTTGGCACTTGTCTGCCAATTGTGCGATGAAATGTTTGATGGATTGTATTTTACCTTGTAGACTTCTCAGCTGCTTCAATGTTCTTGGAGGAGGAATTTCTAATAAAGCTTTTACCTTGGAAGGATCTACTTTGATGCCTCTTCTTGATACTATGTAACCCAACAGTTTTCCAGAATTCATGTTGAATTCGCACTTCTTTGGGTTGAGATGCAAGTTGCATTGTTCTAGCCTTTCAAATAATTTTGCTAGGTTGGTCAAATGGTCTTCTCTTTTCATGGATTTTTCGAGTATGTCATCTACATAATCCTCCATAGTGGTATGCAACATATCAAGGAAAATGATGGTCATTGTGCATTTATAGGTTGCCCCTGCATTCTTTAGACCGAATGGCATGACGGTCCAGCAAAAGGTTCCTAATGCACAAGTTAAAGTTGTTTTATGTCGGTCCTCAAGGGATATTTTGATCTGATTGTATCCATAGAAGTTTTCCATCAGTGATAACATTTCATTCCCTATAGTTAGATCTACAATCATGTCAATGCTAGGTAGAGGGAAGTCATCCTTCTGGCAAGCCTTGTTTAGATCCTAGAAGTTTGTGCAGATCCTTATTCCCCAGTGGGCTTTGATACTAGTACTAGATTAGATACCCATTCAGGATAGTCAATGGTTCTGATGAATCCCACATCTAACAGTTTCTAAAGTTCTACTTTTACCAAAAGTCCTACCTATGGATGCATCTTCTACAATTTTTTCTTGATGGGTTTAGCTCCCAGGAATACTTCTAGGTGATGTACGACTAATGTTGTATCTACCCATGGCATGTTTGCATATGTCCATGAAAAGTTGATTTTTCTTTCATTGATACATGCCAATAATTTTACCTTTTCCTCAAGATCAAGTGATGTTGCATGATATGTTGTCTTTGGTGTTTCTGTTGTGCCAACATTGATAGGTCCAGTGCCTTCAACTAGGAGTTATGATTTCTCTTGATATTCTATGGTGGGGAGATCAAATCCTCCATCTTCAAGCACCTCAGAGAGGTTTCCACTCTCAGATTGATCCTTTGTTTTTCTCTTTTCCTGATTTGATAAAGCCACATTTTGGTTTTCCTTAAGGGATCTCTTTTTTATTTTAAAATTTTTTGGTTTATTTTTATGACTGGAAGATGCAATATCCCCTCCAAAATATGCTCCTTGATCTAGTTCCATTACAAACCCTGCTTTATGGTCTCATTGTGGTACATTGGTTTGAAGTCCCATGAACTTTGTAATAGTCTCATTGTTCTGCAATGTGCCCAAAGTAGGTGTATGATGTTGTTGGTCCCAGTCCATCAATTATGGATAATGCAAGGATATTTTGTCATGAGTATCTACAAAGCTTATGGAAGTTGTAGCTAGGTTAGGGGCATTAGTTTTTTCAAGGATCCATAAGGTATCTCGGTTATATTCACTAGAGTCATAGGAGCCCCATTCATATTCATTGGAATCCATCTTGATATGGTCATCATCAAATGTAGATTCAGCAATGAGGGTATTTACGTTGAGGTTTTCAAACATTTTTTGTATATACAAATAGTCATCTAGATGTTCGCAAGTATCCAATGTATCAAAAGTGGTAAAATTAACTCCTTCCTCATAAGAGGTACTTTTAGTATTTTGGGTAATCACATTAGATGAACCATAACCCAGTCCAAGATTCTTTGGGCATTGTTCTATAATGATTGGTTCTCTTCTACCTTTTCTATGTAGACCAAGGCCACCTTGTCCAGTGAATCCCATGTTTTTTACTATTTGATACCCTTTTCTTTTTTCATCAATAGGAAGGAGAGGTAGTGATTGTTCTTTTCCTTCTTCTTTGTAGATCCACGAAGATAGATCTTCTTCACATACTTCTTCCTCTTGCATATCTCCCCACTTGGTGAAAATGGTGGGTTTGAGTACCATTGTGATAGTTTGTACATGTGTGATCTATTTTGGTCCTCCATATGTCTTCAATGTTGGGGGAAGCATCCCAACACAAAAGGATTGATTGAAATGATATTCCCCGTAGCCCTTTTTAAGCACTTGGATCTTGAGATTGGATTTTTGGGGTTCAGTTGATGAAGTTGCAGTGGAGGAGGAAGATAGTGATGATGGGTCAACGTATGAGGAGTGGAAAGATATATCGTTACTGGGTATTTGTTGGATATTTTTGTACTTCTCCTCCAATTTGGCACAGTAATGGAAAGGTTCGAGGTCAGCATATATGGTAACTTCCTTATTGTCATAAGGAAATTTTAGGCATTGATGAAATGTAGATGGGACTACTTTTAAATCATGGATCCATGGTCGACCCAAAAGAAGGTTGTATGGAAGCTCAAGATCCAGTACTTGACATGTAGTTTCTATTATTGTTTGTCCAATATGAATAGGTAGCCTGATTGTTTCTTCTAAATTTCACTCCATGTGATCATTATTTTTGATGGTGATGCTTTTTTTTCACTAGTAGAATTTGGAAAACAAATGACTACATGACTAAAAAATTTAGTCATGACAACTAAAAATGATTAAATTCTAGTCATTTTTTGCAACACAACTTTAAATGACTAATTAAATGACTAATTTGATCATTGCAAGTGACTAGTTTGATTATCGGGTAAAAAAAAGAAGTGGAAAATAAAGTGGAAAGTAATAAAAAATAAAGTGAAAGACAATTTTTTTTTTGGAGTCAAACAATGAAAAAGGGAATTTTGACTAATTTTTTTTTGGGCACCAAACAATGAAAAAGAGAATTTTCATTCCTTGTGTCTATTGAGCCACATTACAAGAGGAAGGTTAGGGTTTTTTTAGTTTGTTGGTTGGAAGAAGTCCAAATATTTTTCGAGGGCATGGTGTAGAACCAGTAGTTGGTTGCACCAATATCTATCCACGTTGTTGAGAAGATTTGGGATAAAGGCACATTGAGTTTGCTCTGAAAAAACATTTCTTTGTTGGCTTTGAATTCATCCACACTACAAAGATTCACAAAGGTTTGAAGACAAATTGCATGCACGAGGAGATTGTCCAAGGTTTTGAGGACTGATTGTGCCCATGTTGAGATAATATTCGAGGTTTTCCTGGAAGCCTTCATCCTCACATCTTGCCAGGTATGCTCTATGTCGTTAGGGTTTTTAGTTTTGTTTGAAGTTTTGAGGAAGATCTTGATTGTCTCCTCATGAAGGTTTTATCCTTTTCATAAGCCCAAACTAGGAATTCAAAGCTCTTTTTAGGAAAACAACCACCTTCATAGGTGATACTTCCATATCGCAATGCAGATCTTTTGACAAGATCACATGTCATCATATATTTAAGACATGACAGTAGTCTCATTATTGAAGTGTCAATGGGTTTTACTGGTTATGAGGATTTTTTTTGGTTATGAATGGCAATATGTATTTCTTTGTAAGGAAAATAATGACGAATAAATGGAAATATGTATGTTTTACTATCTTGATATCACCAATTTCAACCACCATTAAAATTTAGCCATGACCTATGGGTGAGAACTGCTTCTTTGGCCAATAGGTTTTTGTCCTATGCCATTTACAAACTATTAGGGGTTTTTTCCTCTAGTTACTAACAATCTACGAGGTTTTTTCCTCAAATCTATTCATTTGAAAACAAATGCTCAAGACAAATCTCATTAGGGTTTGATGTGGGTGTTCAAAATTAACCTACCATTGCATGTTTTCTTTATCTAAATTATCATGACCATAGCTTCTCTTTCTTTTTATCCATTATTTTCTACCTAAATAAACAAGTGTTTTAGATCTCCCTTATCACCCATTATCATGTGGCTCTAATTGTCCCATGAATCCTTCATGGTTGATCTTTCATAACTATCATTCATATCTAAAGATGGCAGTTTAAAAATCTTCAAGACAATTGTGCTTCGTCCTTTCATGTCTTATAAATATTAATAACCATGACTATCCTATTTCAATGAGGTCAATCTCAATGCAATTACTTGATATCCACTTATGCTAGCTTCAACTATGACTAAGGTCATATTTACTATCATGAATGAGCTAACTATCCTCATAAACTTTTGTCATTATCCATTGGTTATAGTAATTGTCCCTACTTGATTTTCCCTTAGCTTTATGGTACTTTTCCTATTTATTACAATCATAGAGAGTATCTTTTGCATATGGATTTCCCTTATATCCATTGACAACGACTATCATCTTTTATGTCTTACAACCATCTTTTATTATCTGCAATCTGCCTTTTTATAAATGTTTATACACAATTCATTTCCCTTTGTTAATAGGTCTACCACTATTGAATGCTCAAGGAGACCTTCACAGTGAAATATTTTTCCATTTGTAACATGACTATATTTAATAGAGCACTATCCTCTTAAAAATTCTGCTTTCATGTCTTCATGAACCTCTCCTAATCCAAAGTATAGCTAAGAGTTGTCCATGTAGCTTGCAATTGACACTGTCATGGTGATGAATCATATGCAAACTTCTTGTCATCATTCATCACTAGACTCATTCTAAGTATTCATTTTACTTTTTGCATAAAATAAACTTATCATTTCTATATGATCACTGCCCTTGCACAATCCTTTTAAGTAACATTCATAAGGTTTAGAAAATCTTGATCTCTCTCTAGAATATCCCATTAAACATGGGTTGTGATTGAATGCACTACATAATTGATATAACACAACCACTCTGCATATCAACCAAAGTTATAGGCTCTTTATTGCAGCAAGAGGTAATCGCTCTTGGATCATGCTATCATTACATTGTAACTTGCTAAACTTGAGTCAACCTGAATGCACCCAATGATGATTGACACCTAATTGTGATGAAAGTGATTAATTTGTACATGAATTGTGCTCATATGAGTGCCTCCATTTATATCACAACATAGCCACATTAAACTTGGGTCACACATGAATGCACCCTATATTTGTTATAGCACAATTGTGCCACATGACCAATAGAGTTATGGATCACATAATTACAATCAAAAGAATTTTTTCCTCAGTTGTGCTCTTATGGTGACTCCATTACCATTACAATATAACCCTTTGGACTTATATTGCTCAAATCCTTACATTACTTATTTTCCCTTTGCATGGATGGAACTTCAATGGCAGAGATTTGTATGCATGTCATGCTCATATAAGTTCCTTCATCACCATTACACAATAGTACATTGGAATTTCCTTTCTTGAACCTTTACTTTATTTTATATTGTTAGGGTTTCTTAGTGATTATTGCATTTCCACATGAAATATTGATAAAAGAAACCAAGCAAAAAATCATTATGTTTTTAGTTAACTCCTGCTAACATACTTTTGCAATAAATGTTTGACTGCATTACTTTGAGTGTGAAGAATTTTTTTTTCTGCTTATAATACATTCATTGAGAGTTGTAGTAGAAAGCTTCTTATGTTGAAACCCATCTTGTAAACTTGATTTAAGATACATTTAGGAGGCTTCATAGATTTTTTGTGATTTATACAACTTTTTTTATAGTAAATGACATCGAATTCTTTCTGAAACTAAATTATTAATTATGGTTTTATAATGATTAAATGTTTTATTTAGAAGGGGTTAAATGTGGCATTTTTATGTGCAGAAAGAATAGATTGTGAGGCAACATTTGGGTATGTATAGTTTAGGAAAACTTGGATTGATATCAGTGACATAACCAGGTTGGAGAGTACCTTAATCCAGTCTAAAACACTTCCAAGTGTTTTTGTTCAAAAACAGAACTTGAGTATAGGAATAAAAATGTCGGTGGACTGAAACATTAGTTTCCACCTGATTACATCTTAGGATTCAGTCAATTACTCTGGATTCCTAGTTGATCGCTCTGAATATCTGACAGAGAAAGTTCCTATATTCTAAAGATAAAATCATAAATCTATTGGTCCAATTTCAGTTCTAATTTGAGGTCGTGAATATCAGATAGAGAAAGTTCCTACATTCTAAAGATAAAATCATAAATCTTCTGGTCCAACTTGAGATCCAATTTGAGGTCGTGAAGCTCCAACAGAGAAAGTTCCTACACTCTAAAGATAAAATCATAAATCTATTTGGTCCAATTTGAGGTCCAATTGTAAGGATTTTTCCTTTTAATTATACTTTTTGACATTTGGCTTGATACAAATTGTTACTTTAGAATTATGATATTTCTTTTCTTCTACTGTTTTTAACCCTCATTTCAGGGAAGAGCTTTGAAGATGGTTCCTTCATATGGAGACTACACTTTTCTACTATAGGTTATGTCTAGAAACACCAGAAGCTCAGGTATTTTCATACTAAGAGAAAAAGTAGGAGTCATGCAATGACGAGATACCCATTTTTGGAGATTTGGTTAATAACTTTAAATTTTTGGCTATGTGCATAGAGAACATTCATGCAGTACAAACTTCCTTAGAAATCAATTACCATAGTAGATTTTGAGGTGGGTTGTACCTGCTATTTTATGCTGATATGGATATGTTCTAACCTGTAGTTAATTGTTGTAGCATAAAAGATAGGATAAATAGTTATTCATATACCATTATTTCTAATTCAAAATTTCTATACCTTATTCTAGGAGCAAATCACAAGGGGAGTCTATACATAAGACACCATTGTTTCAAATTCAAAATTGTTGGTTATTTCACAATTGTTTGCTTCATTTGTTTGATCTAAGACAACATGTTGTATAGAAGATTCTCTCAAAATCACAATAAAATCCTTTATTCTAGGAAGACTGTTCAGAATCTTCCCGTCATAAAAATGAACAAAAGCATTAGTCATTAACCTCAACTTTGCAAGAGTTTCATCAAATTCTACTTTTTCACTCTATTTTCCATTCTAAATTTTATTCCCAATTTCATCCATGTAGAACTTCCTCAACCTATAGATCTTGTTAGCCATAACTTTACTAGGTGTTGAGGATAGCTTTGAGTTTTTACCCAAGCAACAATTGACAAAATTTGACCTTACCAAATACAATGTGTTGAAAATATCTTTGAAGTTATTGTGGAAAAGAGTTCCTAAGAGTATAATGTGTAGTTTTGAATTAACCTTTTTGTATGAATTCCATATCTTTGATCAGCTATTTCGAGCTTCGTGACCTTCATCAAGAACGAGCAAACCTAGGCTCTCTAAAAGTAATTTTACAATATGCTTAGCCTCTTCAGGAAGGCTCACATTTGTCTCACAAGTTAGGTATACAAAAATATTGTAGCTAATAACAAGCACACTTTTTCTTCTATGCCACCCACTTGTGAGAAGAATGTGAGCCTTCATGAAGAGGCTAAGCAAATTCGAAAATTTATTTTAGAGAGCACGGGTCTTCTCTTATTGATGAAGGTTATCAAGCTTGAAATAATTGATCAAAGATATGAAATTCATGCAAAAAGGTTAATTCAAAACTATACATTATACTCTCAGGAACTCTTTTCTAGAGTAACTTCAAATAGTTTTTCAACACATTATATCTGGTAAGGCCAAAAAATTTCAATTGCTGCTAGGGTAAAAACTCAAGCTATCCTCGACACCTAGTAAAGTTATGGATAACAACATGATCTACAGGCTAAGAAAATTCTAAATGGATGAAATTGGGAATAAAATTCAGAATGGAAAAGAGAGTGGAAAAGTAGAGTTTGATGAAACTCTTGCAAAGTTCAGGTTAATGAATGATGCTTTTGTTCATTGTTATGATGGGAATATTTTGAATAATTTTCTCGAAATAAAGGATTTTAGTGTGATTTTGAGAGCATCTTCTATACAATGGGTTGTCTTAGATCAAATAAATAAAGCAAACAATTGTGAAAGAGCCAATAATTTTCAATTTGAAACAATGGTGTCGTATGTATAGACCCCCCCTATGATTTGCTCTTAGAATAAGGTATAGTAATTTTGAATTTGAAACAATGGTATATGAACAACTATTTAGCCTATCTATTATGCTACAACAATTAACTATAGGTTAGAACATATCTATATCAGCATAAAATAACATGTGCAATTCACCTCAAAATCTACTATGGTAATTGCTTTGTAAGGAAGTTTGCACTCCATGAACATTCTCTGTGCACATCATTATGTTGGTTATTATCTTGATCTCCTTTGTGATCAAAATAACAATGAATTTCATTGCATAACTCATGACTATTTTGCAGTGCTATGATCCAGTGCTCTTTTACTTCTTACTCACTGTGTTCTCAATCACCATGTTCAAATGACTTAGAGGACAAATATTTGTCACCATTTGATAGTAACTTTCATTGTTTTTGGATTGTTTGTTATGATTGAATCATTTTTTAATAGTGTTCTTCCTTTCTCAGTCCTATAGGAAAGAGGACAATTCACAATTTGCAACTCTCTAACAATGATATTCCTTTCAGTGATCTTTGGTGTAGGGGCACCTAATCAAATGTTACAAATTTGGTCTAATGTTGGTTTTTTGTGGTTTAGTCATGGTTTTGGTTGAAATAAGGTATATTTATACCATTTTCAATGTAATGAGTCATATAGGGTTGGTTTGGAGTCAAGTTGTCAAGTTTTGTCAAGTTTTGCAAAATGTTGAAAAAGTTGCACAAGCAACTTTGCAATTTTTATCATATGTGGAAGGTGAATGTGTTAAACAAGCGCAAGACAACTAAGAGGGGGGGTGAATCAGTTTTCACACAAATTTAACCTTAAAAATTTATCACTTATCAAATCTTCAACCACACTATTATGTTATTTAATATAAGCATGAAACATAAATAACAAAAAGTAAACCAACACAATGAACACCATATTTTTACGTGGAAAACCCAATAAGGGAAAAAACACGGTGAGGGTTAACTCACAATATAAAGATTATAAATTGAATACAAAGGCTCATTGCCAAGGGCTCATTGCCAAGGGCTCACTACCCAAAAGAGGACTCACTATCCAAATACAAAGGATCACTACCTACAAAGGACTCACTATCCAACACAGAGGCTCACTGCCTATAGATACAAAAGAGAACAAAAGATCCACCACTACAATTAAAGCACATTTGCAGGATTACAGAAACCTTCAATTCACTGCTTTCAACAAACTGAAAAAATACTATCACAACTCACTCACACACACTTCTTCTCTTATGATTTGTGGCACGCTTTTGTCACTTTGCATCTCACTATCATACATCTCTTCACAATTCGACTTTCTTTTATACTATTCTCAACCTTAGAAACATTTACCAAGGTCAGCCACAATACATCATTTCATAAATTCAAATTAGGTTGAAAACTCTAAATTACCATGGTGGAAAGGAATAAGAGTGGACCAATAAACATATAACCAAGACCACAAATAATATTCTTGAATCTTCTACACACTTTCTTAATTAAATTTTATTCCTCAGATAAAGTGTAAACACTACGTCGGCCAAACCTAATGAAAACACAAATACTCATTGATGTACATGCTTCCCAACTAGAAGATGACATGCAGATTCCACAACACACCTCCTTAAGCATGAGAATACATTTCAGAACCCTCTAGATACATCCGCAACAAGAATAACAAGCTTCAATCATTGAATTTATAAATCAGACAATTCAGACTATGTAGATACACACAGGCATACTAAAACATGATTTCCTGATCTCCAGACTTCAAACCTCTTCACCAGAGCATAGGAAAGACCTTCACAAAGCATATTCTTGATCTGTAAGATCTTAAACGAAATAGAGAAAAAAATGTAGAGCGACAATATTTCTCCCAGTCCACAGAATATTGACTCTCCCGGTAGAACACACATACAGGTGGACACAAATTTCATGTACCAACTCACTAGAAATTGAAACTTGGCATATATCACCACTAAATCACCTTTATCAAACCTCCAAGTTCACACAAGCATAGGATCAACATAGAAGAAATGTGGATCACATACCGGAGCACAATTTGAATACATTCCTTCTTTTGTCTTCACTTCTATATTAATTTTCTCAAAAGAACTTGGAAACTCATCAACACAACACATCTGCAGCTATATAACATAGTTCCATGTACTCACAACATCTCAGCAACATCTCAATCATACATGTACAATCTGCAACATACTGAACTGTGTTGATATCAATGACAACATCAATGACAACACCACCAAACTAGCTCATACTTGCAACAGAATGGTCATGTATTAAAAAATTGCTTATGAACCATTTTTTTTTTGTTGTACAAGTTTAAATATGCTTTGTAAACTTTGAGGCAACTCTCTGGAGAAGATTTTGATGATCAAGCAATAGTAATACTCTGTTTTTTGTGCAATTTTTTGTATTTGTTATTGTTGCACAAGACTGTATGGCCCTATACAGCTAGGAAATAATGTGAAACTGACTTAGTTCAATGGTTCTTTGAATCTTCTAACATTTCCAATTGGTTTGATCCATTTTCATTGATTTTGAAGGGAGTTTGAGTGATTTTCCTTAACATAGTTCGTAAACTTAAGGTTTGAGGGTTTGAGTGCAAAAATCATGTTTTGAAGCCCATTCCACCGATGGAAAATTGTCAAACTCAGTGGAATGGAGGTTGGTAGATTTATTTCAATGTTTTTGGGGTTTGTAAGAGCAGGGAATGGAGTTAGGGCAGTGTTTGTGCAAGCCCTAGCCTAATATCTCAATGTATTAGGCTTAAGTTGATAGGTAGAGGTAGGGTTTTATGGATAGAAGATTGGGAAGTGTTACCAGTTGTTATAAATCACATAATTAGACCCTATATGACCTATGGAGAGCCCTGGAGTGGAATTTGGTATTTGGAAGAGAGTATTTCTCAAAGTTGCTTTGGAAAATAGGCCTAATTGGGCTTAAGGGAAATGTAGCATCCTATTTTAGAGGGTGTTGTTACAAAATAACCCTATCTCCAATTTAGACATGTCCAAGAAGAGCATAAAGGGTATCTATAATGAAAATTCAATTATGGGTTTAAAATCTCTTTTGAAAGATGTGAAATTTCACCGTTTGATGTGTTACAAGCAAGATTGAAGAAATTGTGGGATAAAGACCAAGTTAGGGTTTTTTAAGTTTAAAGATTGTTCAAGTTTGTTTGAATTGTGATTGGTTAGAGAACCTCCACCCTGATTTGCATCAAATTGGTATCATAGCATAGGTTTTGGTCATTTGAGGAAAAGTTGCAATTTGAAGGGAATAAGATGCCTCTAAAGGGAAGTGTAGTCATTACTAGGGAAATAAGAATGATGAAGGATTCTCAGGAAGCTCTTTTAGCCAGACTTGTAGCACTAGAAAAGAACCAAAGAAGAGGTAAAGCCACTGCAGATGAGAGTGACTGAGAGGAAGAGGAAGAAGGTAGGATGAAAACCCTCAAAAAGGATCCCATGAGCAAGAGTTGGATCCTAAAGAGATGAGGATGGTTAAGATGTTGAAGGTTGTCAAGGGAGATTCTTTTGAGGTGAAGATGGAATTTCCCATGTATAGTGGGAAGATGGATAGTGAAGAGGTGTTAGATTGGGTTGATGCATTAGACAATTATTTTGAATACAAGGAGGTAGTAGATGAACAAAAGGTGAAATTTGCTAAAACTAAGTTGAAAGGCCCTACCCTAACTTGGTGGAATTATGTGCAGGAAGAGAGAGTGAAAAAAGGAAAAGAAAAAATCAATTCATGGGATAGGATGGTGTCTAAAGTTAAGGGATAATTTATGCCTAGTGACTATGCAATTCAGACTTTTAGGAAGCTTCAAAATCTCAAACAAAAGGAGATGGATGTCATGGCTTACATAGAGGAGTTTCATAAATTGAGCATTAGAGCAGGTCATGTTGAGGATGAAATTGAGAAGATAGCAAGGTATATGAATGGATTAAGGTTCAATATCCAAGATGAATTGAGTCTTGCCACCCCTAGAATGGTGGAAGAGTGCTTTCAATTGGTTTTTAGGGAAGAAGAAAAGTTGAAAAGGCAGGAGAGACAAGGTAGAGGTAGAAGCACCACTTCTAGAGGAAGAGGTTCATTTCCTAACTCAAGGTAGTCATATGAGAGCCAAGAAGATGCAAGTAAAGGCCAAGAGCAAGGGGTAGATCAAAGAGGTGGATTTAGAGGTATTGGATCAGGTTTTAGAGGTAGATTTGGAGGACAAGGAAGAGGTTCACAAGGATTCAAAGGGAGATGCTATCAATGCAATAAATTTGGACATCAAGCATGGTAGTGCAATGAAGGTCAACCCTCTACTTCAACTGATGGAGAAAGGAGAAATCAGATTGCTCAAGGAGAGGATTTGTGAAAGTGTGGGTTCAACATCACAACATGTTGCTCCTAAGGTTGGTGAATCTCTGATGGTAAGGACTCTCATCAAAGCATCAGAAGAGAAGGAGCCATCACAAAGAAGAACACTCTTCAAAACAACTTGTAAGTGCATGGGTAAGGTATGTAAGGTTGTAGTTGATTCAAGAAGTACTGATAATATGGTGTCCATTTAAATGGTTGAGAAACTAAAATTGCCTAAAATACCACATGATACCCCATATAAATTTTCTTGGCTGAATGAGGGCCAATATGTTTTGGTGAATGAGAAAAGTTGGGTTGAGTTCAATATAGGAGGGTATAAGGATATAATTTTATGTGATATATTGCCTATGGATGTGTGTAATTTTCTGCTAGGGAGGCCTTGGAAATTTGATAGGGAGGAAATGTATGATGGAAGGAGAAATACCTATGAGATAGAAAAGGATGGGGTTACCTATACTTTGACACCATTGTAAGAGGAGGACAAAGGAAAAACTAAGGAAGCTAAGGTGATGATGGTAGGTAGAAAGGAGCTCATAAAGGCAAAAGAAGAAGAGCACATGCATTTTCCAGCCACTCCTAAACTTGAAGGTCCTAAGACAACAAACTTGAAGCACATAACTTGATATTGGAGGGAAATGATATTGAGTTGAAGGTCAAGGAAGAATTGATTTTGCAGATCCAAGATTGGATTAAGAATTATGTTGCAATGATCGTGATAGGAGGGGTGTTACATTCATTATTTTCAAAAGGGGATGTTGGTCAGTCTATTCTTTTTATATCAGAGGTTACTGAACCTAAGCAAGCAGCAGGCATAGGGGTACAACAACAAGTGGAGGAAGGAAAGAACTTGGACCTTGTAGCCATTTCTACACCTGAAGACATTGTAACAACAGGTATGCACAAAGTTGAGAGATTTGATTGCAAACAAGAAACTCCATTTTTTGTATTGAAAATTGAAAAGAGTAGAGGAAAAGAAAAGTCTAGTGATTTTGCAGACCTCAAGGAGAAAGCAACATCCAACATTGCAAGTTTGAGTGATAAGAGTTGTGTTGTGGACTCTCAATCCAAGCCCCTTTCAAATTTGATAGGTGATGGCGTTGGTAAGGCAAGTGCACTTCAGATTTTTCTCTTTTTCATTTAGAGTGAAGACCTTACACATTCATTACAAATGTTCCACAAGGAGACAGGGGAGATTAGTTAGGATTTATCCAATTGTGCAAATGGCAATAACACTAATCAAGAGCCTAGGTTTGATGCCATGATTAGCAAGGACAAATAGGAATTAAACATCACTTTTGTTGAAATTGAAGAATTAAGGAGTAAGGGGCCTACATGTCAGATGAAACATGTTGTTGTTAGAGCACAAGGTACTAGGATAGTATATGTAGTCCCTTAGACAGATTAGAGGCAACTACATGTTGAAGAGGAAAAATGCCATCAAGGGGCCATTAATTTCCAAGCTATAGGTTTACCTTTTGATTTGTTTTAGTATGATACTATGTGGAAGGGTTTACTCTCTGAAGGGATGAGTTAGGATCATGTCCTCAAACATGGCTACATAGTTACAAACTCAAAGGGTACTTGAGTCCTTTTCCTGCCCGCGTGTATGGTGTAGGGGCACCTAGTCAAATGTTATAAATTTGGTCTAATGTTGGTTGTTTGTGGTTTAGTCATTGTTTTGGTTGTAATAAGGTCTATTTATACCATTTTCAATGTAATGAGTCATATAGGGTCAGTTTGGAGTCAAGTTGTCAAGTTTTGTCAAGTTTTGCAAAATGTTGCTAAAGTTGCACAAGCAACTTTGCAATTTTTCCCATATGTGGAAGGTGAACAGTCATGTATTCAAAAATTGGTTATGAACCATTTTTTTTGGTTGTACAAGTTTAAATATTCTTTGTAAACTTTGAGGAAACTCTCTAGAGAAGATTTTGATGATCAAGCAATAGTAATACACTATTTTCTGTGCAATTTTCTATATTTTTTGCTGCTACACAAGACTGTACGACCAGGAAATAATGTGAAACTAACTTAGTTCAATGGTGCTTTGAATCTTCTAACATTTCCAATTAGTTTGATCTTTTTTCATTGAGTTTGAAGGGAGTTTGGGTGATTTTCCTGAAAATAGTTTGTAAACTTAGGGTTTGAGGGTTTGAGCACAAAAATCATGTTTTGAAGCCCATTCCACTGATGGAAAATTGTCAAACTTAGTGGAATGGAGGTAGGTAGAGTGATTTCAATGTTTTTGGGGTTTTTAAGAGCAGGGAATGGAGTTAGGGCAATGTTTGTGCAAGCCCTAGCCTAATATCTTAATTTTTTAGGCTTAAGTTGATAGGTAGAGGTAGGGTTTTGTGGATAGAAGATTGGGAAGTGTTACTAGTTGTTATAAATCACATAATTAGACCCTATATGACCTATGGAGAGCCCTGGAGTGGAATTTGGTATTTGGAAGAGAGTATTTCTCAAAGTTTCTTTGGAGAATAGGCCTAATTGGGCTTAAGGGCAACATAACAGCCTATTTTACAGGGTGTTGTTACAAAAAAACCCTATCTCCAATTTGGATATGTCAAAGAAGAACATAAAGGTTATCTACAATGATAATTCAATTGTGGGTTTAAAATATCTTTTGAAAGATGTGAAATTTCACTGTTTGATGTGCTACAAGCAAGATTGAAGAAATTGTGGGATAAAGACTAAGTTGGGGTTTTTTAAGTTGAAAGATTGTTCAAGTTTTTTTGAATTGTAATTGGTTAGAAAACCTATGTCATGCTTTGCATCAATCTTAGTCACCTAATTCAATGTGTTATCTTCTTCATTTCTCAGTACTAACAATGCCTACATAGTTTTTTTCTCAATCACAATTGTAGTGCTCCTTCATTTGAAGATATTATGTTGCTTATACAGTAATGTTTAAATGAATGCATGTTTTTTCTTGCAAAAATCTTCTTGCATTTGTAGAGTTTTTTTGTGCATAATATTTAGTCAAGATGCCTTGAAATGGAGCTATTTTGCAAAGGCAGTAGGATAACGGTGTCAATAAATAATAGTTTTAGTGAGAGGTATGACTGTAGATACACTGAGAATGGAAGGTATAATGTTTTGACAATAAAAGAATCATTTATTTGCTTAGATCTTGACACAAGTTTCCCCAATACATAAGATAGCATATAATGTACTCTATTCCATGGTATCCACCTAATTCCATACCACCTAGAGAAGCAATAACTGAGAGTATATGTGCCCTATATTTTGCAGCCCAAATGTGTCTTTCTAATGGTTTTCCACAATTAGGAAGAAGGTATGTCATGAAATGTTTGTGCCCACCCAAAACTAAGCTTTACAAAGACTGTATGCACCTATTCAAAATACCATAAGCTGCTTCAAAATACACATTGGCATCTTTATGATTATATACACATCTTTTTGGCCACAATGTCAAAATACACATTTATAATAATATTACACAGCAAGAACCTTGAAAGGTTGGAAACCTTGCTCTCATTCTTCCTAGGTCACTCCTCAAGAGCCTGTATCAGCATTTGTGGGCTCTTTACAATAGCTTATCCATTGATGAGAAGGCTCCCCTCATTTGCTAATGGAATAAATTGGCATCTGCTCTACTTGAATGTGTAATGTGTTGTAGCATGTTCAATGTCATAAGGCACAGTTTGAGAGCAGAATTTTGAGACTTGATATCCATAGAACTTCTTACAACACAAAATGCAAAACCAACATCCCAACCAAAGAAACTTAGCTTTAAAATGCACCATAACCAATGTTTTCCCACATGAATGGTGGAATTGAACTAACTTTTTGGGGTCCCTTGAATAGAAAACATACACAGACACAAACTATTGTGGTAGCTAGCAAGGAGAAAACAAGTGGACGATGCATGGCGCCATGATAGCCTGTCATCCTTGATACTCTCTTGGAGGAAAATCTTGCACACTCACCACATTTCTGAGGAATCTTAAGTATTGTTTGCTCAGACAATTTTGTGTATGAACCAACTTCCTGAATTGCACTTGCATTCAAGGAAGGTGCTTTCAATATTGTTATTGCTAACTAAGAACTCATGCTATCTCCCAGTTTTCTTCCAACTAACCAATTATACGAGTGATTATTTCTCATTAAGGCATAAGCATATTTGGAAGTGGATTTTTAGCAAATATTGTAGTGGCAAAGTTCCACTTCGGATCACCAAAGCCTTCACAAAACCTTCTGCATAACCACTGCAACACCGCACAACTGTTGTTGGACCTTCACAGTGATGTGGGGAGCCCCACATAACTATGAAGGCCCAACAACAGTCATACGGTGTTGTGGTGGTTGTGCAGAAGGTTTTGTGAAGGCTTTGGTGATCCGAAGTGGAACTTGCAACTACAATATCTGATAAAAACCCAATTCCAAATATGCTTTTCATGGATGTTCATATCCTCATCTAAAGCTCCAATTCACACATAGGTAGGAAGGACACTTTCAAAGGTTGAGGATTTTTTCTTTACACCGACTGGTTGCATTTTCTTAAAATTTTCTAACTTTTCAGAAAAAACCCATTTTGAACATATCCTTCAATCATGAAATTCCATGATATCACATTTCTTTGAGGTATTTTTTGAAATAGTTCACATTCCTTGTCTATGCTTCCACATTTTCATTTATGTCTAGCAGGGCACTTGTAACTACAACATATGAAAAAAAAATCCTTGTTGTTATACTTTGATGGATGTCCCTTCGTTATTACTAGATATTTGATGTAGTGCACATTATTATAGTGCAAGCCTATTTTTCATATTATTTCATTTAGCATCACCAATATTCTCCACAAGACTGTTTAAAATGATGGAAATGTCTCACATCTCTCAAAACAATTTCTCTTGCAACAATCTTGGAGATGAATTTATATGCAGTGTGAAAATCATAACATACTTGAAGGTTCTTAACAACTCTAATAGTTGTACCAGGGGCCATGTTTAACAAACCAAATGCAATTGCTATATTTTCACTATGGTGGAAGATAAATGATTCTTTTTTCTTCTATTCCACAACATTAAGTAAAAGTATTGAATTTGAAAATACCCTGATGCCTTCATTTCCCAATCCAATTTCTCCAATTTTGCATAACTTTCCCATGTTTGTGGATGTGATCTATCTCCTACAATTTTTTAATTGATTTATCATTCTATTGTGTTTGGACTTACTTTTGTAAACTTTTTTTCTTTCTGAATTGAGACTAATAGTAATTTTTTTGGTTGTATTGAGGCACAACTTCATTCATGGTGGAAAAGAAAGCACCCTATTGCTCATATTGGATGGAACATTGCATATAAAGGAGGAAATATTTTAGGGTTATTCTTGACTGCATTGAAGGAGAGAGCTTCATATATGGGACACGATCAACACTCTCCTTCTTGGATTCTACACATTACAGCTTGCTCCAAGAATATTTCCCATGTTATAGAAGTTTTAAGAGATGAAAGGGGCATGTGCCCACATTGAAGGGCTCCAAGCATGTGTTTCCATCATTGCAAAAGTTTTTTGGAGAAGTTTCTTTCTTGCAGTCATTTTTGTGCATTATAATATTTTCAGTCTTGTGACTCAAAATAAAAATTTTAATACTCTATTTTTAAGCTATAACTAGAACACCTTTCTTTTATTAATAAAGTTCATCGATTTTACCTTCTCAATGGTTGTCTTATTATGTGCAATTGATGATTGATGTGTATTTTTATGTTTTATGTTTAAATCCTCAAATATCAGTCAATTAAAATGACTAAATATACTACTAATTGACATCAATTAATAATTAAATTGACTGAATATACTACCAATTGATAGAAATTAGTGAATAGTGAATAGTGAATAAATATGACTAAATATATGACCAGTGAAATAAAAATGACTAAATATACTACCAAATTGATCAAATGATGATTAAAATTAGTGACTAAATACACTACAAATGGACAGAAATTAGTAATAAAAATGACTAAATAAGTAACTAGATTACAACAATCAATTACTAAATCAATGACTAAATATATCGGTGAATAAAAAATGACTAAATAATTGACTATATTACAACAATCAATGAAAAAATATAATACCAAATCAATCAATCAAAACAACCAATAAATGACTAAGAATGGTTTAATCATCAATATGGTCATGCTATAAATGACTAGAAATAAACTACTAATGGTCACGAGACCATGTTTAGTCATTTATAAGCAGTTTTTAGTAGTTTTTTAGTCATATATTGTTGTTTTTGTACTAGTGTTTTATCTATGAAATCATTAGAGTATCCTAGCTGTTTCACATATTTTAAGGTACAAATGTTTAGACTTGCACCATTATCTATGAGTACTCTCTTGACTTTGTGTTTGTGGACTATAGGAAATTGTATTGCATCAAATGGTTTTCATCGATGTCAACACAGTACCAAATGTATGAGTCGTTTACTGGAAGCTATTCCCTATCAAAGATGTTCTTTATCAGTGAACCGGTGTGTTGGTTTTTGGGTCCGAATTCTACCGCAAGACAAGCTATGTCTTTGATATCTTAACTATGTCATCATGATTCACTTAGACAACTATATTCGATAAATTGAGAAGTTTTGTGTTGGGAGCAGTAAGTTATCAATGACAGAGTTTAACTTTGTACAGTACAATTATGGCAGTATGATGAGAATTTGATGTTACATCGTATTCAGAAGTTGTTTGACCATTTGAAGCTTTTATTTTTGGGTCCCAGTCTTGGCCAACCTGACACACATTATGTATTTAGAAGATTGAATCTACCTTGGGGATGTTTTGTATAGATCTTATCTGACTTAATATGATGTACTACATGAATCATATATAAGATGTTTTGAAGTTAAGAAGTGTAGAGGTGAGAGAGCAAGCGAGAAGTAGGTGTGTAAATTATGAGTGTGAAAAGGATTAAGGGGTATGTGAAGATCTGAGCCTAAATGTGTTATCAGTTGTGGATCAGTGCAGATTAGTTGAACGACTATCATGTGAGACAGTATTTCATATTTTGAACTTCATTTGGAACTAAATCCTACACAAGGAAGGTGTATTCTATCAGTTCAATGTCTTGGTAGTGAGCCACTATCTTTGTATCTTGGCAAAAATCCATCTTTTGTATCTCTGTGGCAGTGAGCCCTCCGAGTTGTAGCCCTATTGGACAATGAATCCTTATTTTCGGCAATGAGCCTTTTTGTAATCAGTTTTGATATTCCCTATAGTGTGAGTTAATCCTCACCATGGTTTTTTCTTGATTGGGTTTTCCATGTAAATTTGGTGTTACTATGTTTATGTATTGGATTTGAGTTTTTGCATTGGTATTTGATGATTAATCATTTAAGCAGTATTAGTTCTGGTGAATGAATTAATGGTTTAATTTTGTGACAACTGATTCACCCCCCTCTTAGTTTTCCTATTCAACAATTGGTATTAAAGCTTGGTCCTTTGGAATGAATTTAACAGCTTGAAGAAGATCTTGGTAGATTGAACAAAATGGTGAAGGGATCTGACTTGGTTGAAGAATTAAGAATAGAGACTTAAGAGTCTGAAAGTGAAGATCTGAAAGAAAATGTCAAGAAAGTATATGAATGCATTTAGAAACTAAGGAATCACATCTGAAAGTTCAAATTGAAACATAAAGAAGCTATCCAGGAACTAAAGGAAGCAAAGGAGACTATTGAAAATATAAGAATGAAACTTGAAGAAAGAAAAAGTTTGGAAGAAAATCTGAAATTGGCAATTGAACAAAGCAAGATAGAGGAAGGATGCTTGAAAGAGATTATCAATCAAAAAATAGAAAAATGTGATATGTTGGAACAAGTACTAATCCTGAGAACTGATCTAGAAAAATAAAAATCTCATGAAGAAAGGTTCAAGTAAAGTTCTATAATGCTTGATGAGTTGATTTCATCTTAGAAGCCTACAAAGGATAAAGGTGGTCTAGGACTTGAATAAGGGCAAAGCTCAAAGACTAAACTAGTTTTCAATGAAGTGGACAATCAAAGGAAATTTCAAGGAAATACTTATCAAAACAAGAGCCGAAGGAACAATACCGGAAGGTTTCTCATCCGACAACCTAATGCTCAAAGGTATCCATCTTTTAATGGTTTTTGTTTCTCATGCAGTAAGTTCAGACATAAAGAAATAGAATGCAGAAGTAGGATGAACCAAAATAGAATGAGTTAGAATGTTGGATTCATTACTGGAAAATGTTATGTTTGCAACAAGTTTGGACATAGATCTATCAAATGTAGAAGCTAAATGATGATGAACAATTTTAATACAAGTGGAAGGATTCAATCTTTTCAAGGCTACTGTTACACATGCAATATTTTCGGACATAAGGAAAATCAATGCAAGTCAAGGATGAATGCAAATTCATTTGATCAAGGATATGTTGCACACTACACTTGCAACAAACTAGGACATATCTCAAAATTTTGTAGGAGAAAAGTTGGGAAGAAAACTAATTCAGAATAGAAGATCAATCCTACGAACAAGGTAGATCTCGAAGAAGTAAGGAGAGAAATGACAAAAATTTGGAGGAACAAGGAAGAACCTAAGAACAAGGATGAATCAAATAACCATGTATCTGCATCCAATGTAGACACCTCTTCCAAGTACTAAACCCAGTAGTGATTGTAGGGGGAGCAGTCATAGAAAAATATAACAAGCCCTTGATATATGAGGTGTCATGCGATGACACAAGGATAAGTGATGCGAATCTTCATTTTGTAGGTATTGGAGAAAATTTCAGCAGAAAAGAAGCAAATCAAGAAAATTGGAGAGCTCTTCTTGGTTTATAGTGTATCTAGCAACTCAAAATTTGAAAAGCAATAAATGCAAAATTAGGGAAAAATTAGATGAATTTAAGAAAAGCACCATGACTTGGAGGAAAAGGAAGATTGTGGAAGTGATTCTATTGTACCAAGTTCTAGCACAGAGGCTTCGTCATCTAAAAATTGATTTGGAAACTTTGGCTGAGGGAAAGGTACTGATAGAGTAAAGTACTAATGATGATGTCATAAGTAATAAATTACTTTTTGTGATAAAACCCTAAAAGTGGCAAGTTAAATAAAGAAGTTGAGTGGTCATTCTTTTTCACATTGTGAACTGAATGAGCTAAGGAGTAAAGTGTAGCTGAGAGATAAGGAGTTCAAGTTGTGGCAAGAAAAAGTACAAAGAACAAAGTTGAAACAATGGAGTCAAAGAAAATGGTGGTATTTGATCCGTGCAGCGATGAATTGCATAAATTAAGTTACAAATCAATGAATTTAATCATGAAATGATTCAAATTTTTGAAGAATCACTTTTAGTTGAGCAAATGCAAAAGGTCAAGAGTCTAGGGCACAAGGGTTTAGACATTTAGAGAAAATTTCCATACTTTTTGGATGTAGACACTATTTGGTTTGTCCTAAGCAAAATTCAAGGAGATAAGATGAGCTTCGAAAAACCCTATGGGATTACAAAGGAAGAAATTGCAACAATTACAAGGTTATGTAATGATGGACCCATCCCAATAAAGAAGTTAGTGAAGAACAAAGAGGTTGGAGCCCTAATTGGAGTGACAGGAGACCAAAGGGTGCTTCAAATTCATACTATAGTCAACCCTATGATAAGGTATGTGACATATGGCATTTCATATAATATTTATTTCACAAATAGGGAAGGTTCTACTTCGGCGATTGTTGTATACATTGCACATAAAATGGTTGAAAAGAATGAGGATTTTGACTTGTGTGAGTTATTAAGGAATCAATTAATGGAGAACATTACTATGACAAAGGAAGATAATTACCATTTTCATTTTGGATCTCTAGTTATATGTTTAATGATGTATTTTCTAAAGTTGTTACCATTGAAAGAGAATGTTGTGTGGAAGTCAGTCATACCAGTTGGTAAGCAGGTCTACCAGTATCTGGAATGTCTAGCAGAGAAGGAAAAGATTTGTAAAGAACACTTTGTAAAAAAAAAAATGAATGGATTTCTAGTACGGTTTCCAATCCTATTGGGACATATGAGGTAGGATCTTCCTCCGAGAAGGGGAAAGCAAGAAAAATCATTTCAAGTTCCCCTCTGAAAATAAAGAAGAAAAGGAAGTAAAGATTACAGAGGAAATTGATCTGGTATCAATGGATGATGATGATGAAGATTTTACTAGAGAGGTGTTGAAATTTCTTGAGTGATCTGATGGACTAAAGAAGATTGGAGATTTTTGGTTGTCCTGACAAACATATGAATAGGATGAGATCATAGACACCTTGGCTGATTATATAATTTATAATTATATTTATCTGAGCGAATTGACAAATGTCTTACCGGAAGAATTGATTGAGAAAATTGAAGACAGACTAGAGGTACTAACACCTAGGGAAATAGAAGAAAAAAATGAGATTCAATTGGCTATGGAAGAAACATGCGAAAATGCATAGAAGAGATTGACTGAGATCATAAATGAATTGAAGACTTGCATCAAAAGCATAAACAGTGTGTATAGGTATTGTCTTTGGTGGCCTACTGCTATTAGAAACTACAGAGCAAAATTCAATGCTATTGAGCTTGAGTTGGATTCTATTGGAAAAACATATAATATCATTAATGATAGGGATGGAGTGCAAAAGAAAAGGATCAATTCCTTACAGTCTGAACTTATAGACATACTGGTATAGAGGGACAGTATTGTGAAAGCATTTTGGAAAGTCAAAGAGATAATTGAATTCATATTGGAACAACTTTCTGGTCTCTTGGTGGAAGCTAAGAAAAATGAATATAAATATCACTATCCCAGATACTCTTCTGGAAACAATTGATTCGATAGTGATGAAAAATAGTATTTGTGTAAACATCAAATTGGAAATGGATTCTTGGAAGACATTTCTTTTGAAATTAAAAGAAAAATACAAAGAGATATTTTAGGAGAAGGATTGAGGTAAAGAACCATTTTTTATATCACTTTTTGAAGTCTATGTTTTTAGAAAATTATGGAGTAAGGGGGAGATAAATATTCCTTTTCCATTGATGTCAAAGGGGGAGAGAGAGAACTTGTGAAAAATGAAAATCATCACAACTCAACAAAAGGATAAAACTACAAAGGATGTTGTTGTTAGCTTTTCACATCTTGTGTTGCCATCAATGACAAAGGGGGAGATTGTTCAAAATTGGATTGCATCAAATGGTTGTCATCGATGTCAACACAATACCAAATGTATGAGGTGTTTACCAGAAGCTATTCCCTATCAAATATGTTCTTTATCAGTGAACCGGTGTGCTAGTTTTTGGGTCCGGATTCTACCGCAATGCAAGCTATGTCTCTGATATCTTAGCTATGTCATCATGATTCACTCATACAACTATATTCGAGAACTTGAGAAGTTGTGTCAGGTGAAATAAGTTATCAATGACAAATTTTAACTCTGTACACTACAGTTATGGTAGTATGATGAGAATTTGATGTTACATCATATTTGAAAGTTGTTTGACCGTTTGAAGCTTTTATGTTTGGGCCCCAATCTTGGCTGACCTGACACACGTTATGTATTAAGAAGATTGAATCTACCTTGGGGTTGTTTTGTATATATCCTAGCCGACTTAATATGATTTACTACATGAATCATATATAAGATGTTTTGAAGTGAAGAAGTGTAGAGGTGAGAGAGTGAGTGAGAAGTTGGTGTGTAAATTGAGTGTGAAAAGGATTAAGGGGTATGTGAAGATCTGAGCATAAATGTGTTATTAGTTGTGGATCCGTGTAGATTGTAGATTAGTTGAGCGACTATCGTGTGAGATAGTACTTCATATTATGAACTTCATTTGGAACTAAATCCTACACAAGGAAGGTGTATTCTATCAGTTCAATCTCTTGGAAGTGAGCCACTATCTTTGTATCTTGGCAGAAAGCCATCTTTTGTATCTTTGTGGCAGTGAGCCCTCCAGGTTGTAGCCCTATTGGATAGTGAATCCTTGTTCTGAACAGTGAGTCCTTATTTCAAGCAGTAAGCCTTTTTGTAATCGGTTTTGATATTCTCTATAGTGTGAGTTAATCCTCGTCGTGGTTTTTCCCTCATTGGATTTTCCACGCAAATTTGGTGTTATTGTGTTTATGTGTTGGATTTGAGTTTTTTCATTGGTATTTAATGATTAATCATTTAAGCAGGATTAGTTCTGGTGATTGAATTAAAGGTTTAATTCTATGACAACTGATTCACCCTCCTCTTAGTTGTCCTATTCAACATGGACACATAGTTCTAAATAAAGAGCTTGATTGTGGAAAGATTTTTATGAAAGGTATTTCTCAGAAAAGACTAAATGATGGGTGGATGAGATATTGTCAACCATGGCTTGAAAGTGATCAGTGTCAAGGTTTTTTGGGACTAACATTTTGACAAGTGCTTTCTCCAATGTTTCCTTATGTGTTGGTGACAGTTTTAAGAGCTCTTGGATAGAGATTAAGGTGGGAGTTTTCTTGAGTTGTTCCACAATGCTATAGTCACTTGATGGCCTACTTGTGGCTTTTACTTGGGTTCGTTCTCCTTGGATTGTTACTCTTCCCCTTCGGGTAGTCACATTACATTCAATATCTCCACCTAGTAGGGTTACCACATGGATGGCATGATCATCATAAGAGATATTTCCTAGAATGGTATCATCATCATAAGAGAAGGTGGCCTTACGATAATCTTGTTTTTTTCCCTTACTTTTTCCCCTAGAATGGTCAAGGATTGAATCCTTGTAGATCTTTAGGTCTTTATATCCAAGCCAATGTTATATGTCAATCTCTCCCTTTCCAATTAAATCTTGCATGATGTTCTTGAGTCCCATGCAATTGTTGGTAGTATGCCCCTTAATTTTGTGAAATTCACATTGGTTGTTCTCGTTATACCAAGGGGGTTTGAAGTTGGGTTCTTCATAGTTTTCTCTATCATTAACCTTGATGAGGTTCTTGTTAACTATTTTGTGCATAATCACCTCAAGGGATTCTCCCAGTGGAGTAAATTCCCTTCGTGGTTGGTCATATTGTCTTGGTGGTCTCCTTTCATTATCTTGTCCTTGATTTTTTTGTTGGTTGTGGGGTTGGTTGTTCTAAGGATAATTGAGTTGGTTGTTATGTTGATAATATGGTTGGTTGTTCTATGGGTTATTTGAAGCATAGCATTGTTGTGTTTTTTGAGCCTAATTTTGTGGCATATTGGGAGTTTTCACATTGTGTACAACCTTAGCATCAACTATTCCATCATTGGTTACATTTTTTTTATCCCATATTTTGGGTTTTTCATTTGAAGTAGAAGGTTGATCTTTGGGGTTGTAAAGTTTGATTACTCCCCTTGCAATGAGGGCTCTTTCAATAAGTATTCCCTTTTCAATAATTTCTTCAAAATTGCTTGGGAACAACACAATGAGTGAGTAATTGATATTTCCATGTACATTGGAGATAAAGATATCTACAAGTTGTTTCTCTGGAACGAGCCATTTACATTTGCTCACTTTGTATCTCCATCTTTGTAGGTATGAGGAAAATGATTCCCCTTGATTTTTCTTGATTTTATAGAGGTCGGTGATTATTATGTCTTGTTCTATGTTATACGAGAAATGGTTAACAAAATTATCTAAAAACTCATCAAATGTTTTGATACCTAGCGGTAAACGAGAGAACCAATCTATAGTAGGCCCACTGAGACTCTGTGGAAAAATTCTCATCAAGTAGGTATCATTTTATTGTAGTTCCATGCAAGATACTAAAAATTCACGTACATGCTCTATTAGATCTCCTTTCCCCCTATACTTGTCAAATTTTGGTATTTCAAAGCCTTTGGGGAAAGGTACCATAGATAATTTTTTATCAAACGGATACAGACAAATATCTTGTAGAGCATAGCTCTTTTTTGGCTTTCCAACTTGTATATCTGATATCCTTTGATTTAGTTTTTGTAGTTGCACATTTATTTTGTTATTTGGTGTGTTGGCTTGAGGATTTTGGGTATTGTAGATATGTTGTCCCATGATGTTTGTTTGGTTGTAAATAGGATATTGTGTAGTCATGGGGCCTTGAGGACCATGTTGTGTATAAGGAATGTTGCATCCTTGTTGTGCATACAATAGGTTGGGTCTGTGTTGTTTACCCTGATATTGACTTTGAGGTGTTCCTTGATACCAATTTTGAGGTCCTCCTTATTGTTGTTGCTGAGAGATACCTTGATGATGTGTACCTTGGTAGTTTGTTGTTTCAGGTACATTATGTTGTTGGGGATTTTGTTGAAGTGTGCCTTGGTAGTTTGTTTGTGGCACACATTTTTGTTGTGGAAGGGTACCTTGGTAATTCGTTGATGGTACACCTTGTTGTGGAATGTGTTGAAGGGTACCTTGGTAGTTCGTTGGCGGCACACCTTGTTGTTGTGGAACATGTTGAAAGGTACCTTGATAGTGCATTTGTGTTACACCTTTTGATGGGGATTTTGTTGAAGGGTACCCTGGTAGTTTGTTGATGGTACACCTTGTTGTGGTTGATTTTGTGGAAGGTTACCTTGGTATTGTGTTGATGGTACACCTTGTGGATTTTGTGATAATTTCCCTTGTTAGTAATGTACGTTGTTGGAAGGTTCAATGTATGATGTGTTTTGTTATGGCATGTATTGCCCTTGTGATGGGTTTTCACTTTGTTGGTTCATTGGAAGGTTTCCCATGTTTTGTATAGTGTTATGTTGTGGAATATTTTGGGTTGTATTTCCTTGATACTGTTGTGCCACAAATGCTTGTTCAATTTGGGATGGTGGTCTAAACAATGGATTATCCATAGGTTGTGGTTGATCATTGTTTTGTGAAAACAATTTTGGTATGTTGGGATTTGTGGTTGATTTTGGAATTTTTCTAACCACTATTTGGTCTCCTAGTGGAATAAAATTAGGGTCTTTTAGAATGTCCACATTGAATTCAATGGGTAATTTTGTACCACTTTTTGCTAATGTAAGGAAATTTGAGTTTGCATTCTTCCCAAGCATCTTTTCCATAAGCTTTTCATCTTAGGATCTTGGGAATATTCCAATATTTTCTCACCAATAAGTTCTATTAGATAGGAAAATTGAGAAGGGGGGTTGAATCAGTTGTCACAAAATTAAACCTTTAAAGCATTCATTGGAACTAATCCTTAATACTACTTAAATGAATAAACATTAAGTGCAAGTGCAGAAATTGAAAACCATCACGCAAACACAGCAACACCAAATTTACATGGAAAACCCAATGAGGGAAAAACCACGGTGAGGATTAACTCACACTATAGAGAATATCAAAATTGATTAAAAAAGGCTCACTACCTGAGATACAAGGCTCATTGCCAAAAAAAGGACTCACTGTCCAATAGGACTAACAACCTGGAGGGCTCACTACCACAAATTTAAAAAGAAGATAGAAGAGATATGTTACAGAGAGAAGACAATCTCAATGCAATAGATAAATCCACCACAATTTTCTCAACCACTTGTAGACATGTATGAATGATAGAGTACACCTTCAACTCACTAAATCTGAAAACTCAAAATTTAAGTATTGCACTGATATGCCACACTCGCATCACACACACTCACTAATTCGCATCAATCTCACATCTATCTGCTCAATTTCTTCTTAATTATCTCTCTTTTTACTATCCTTTCTCACCACTAACTCATCCTATATTTATACCATCTTCAACTTTGAAACATATTCAAAGTCATCCATCCAACATTAAATTCAAATTAGGTCAGCACCAAAACATCCTAGGGTGGAAATAGAATGAGGGCGACCCAAAACACATGCCTAGTGAGGACCCAAATAGATCCAACACACCACATCAATTTTGAAGATAGTGTTTAACACAAGTTTGACCAAACCAATGTAAAAAACATAGAAAAATTAAGCACGAACCTTCCAGATACCAAAATTATCTTCAATACAATCATAACAACTCAAATCTAGAACTGCAAGTTATAAGACTTCACCAAAGAGAAATCCAAACCAACAACTTTTCTCCCAGACCTCAACCAGAACACAGAAAAAATGCAGTTCACAATTGGTGAACATACCTTACACTGCACAATTAATCAGGAGCCAAAAATCTGGATATAGTAGCATCCAATAGCCATGACCAACATATATGAACCACACAAACATAGGAGAAAATCCCAGAGCAAAAACTGGAGCAACTATTGAACACCTGCAACCTTTCTTCAATACAATTTTCTCAATATCCTCAACATATACAGCCAGTAACCTGCAACCATGACATTAATGACAAAAGAAACCTCAGTTGAACAGTTAACATCAATGAGAACACCTTCATTCTTTTTCATTATTGCAATAATCTCCCCCTTTGTCATTGATGGCAACACATGATGTGAAAAACCATCAAAGACAACATACTAGCTCTAAATACACGTCTCAAGATTTTTTTTTGTTTCTCTCCCTTAGTAGATAATCTTTTTCACATTCTTCCTCTCCCCCTTTGACATCAATGGAAAAGGAAAAAGGATATTTTACATTGATTTCTCCTTTGAAATAGAAACAAAAAACTCTTACAATAACAACACTTGCAACTACTTGCTCCCACTAAGAGGTAGCCACCAAAACATCAATCCAAAAGAAAGATAGATCCATAGATCCACCAGACTGATGCATCTCAATATGCACCTAGTTCAAGAAAGGAGGGGAAATGATCCCTAACTTCTCCCAGAGATACTCAAAAGTATCTTTAGGAAGAGCCTTCATAAATATATTAGCAATCTGATCCTTGGTAGAGATATACTCAAGATTTACTTCATTCTCCATGACCTTCTCTCTTAAGAAATGATACTTGATAGATACATGCTTCGGCCTCGAGTGCATCACTAGATTATTTGAAATTTTAATTACACTTGTATTATCACAGAAGATGGAAATAGGATCATCATACACCATTGTGATATCTTTCAATGTATGTTTAATCCATAGAAATTGTGTACAACAAGATGTAGCAGCAATATACTCAGCTTCAGTAGTAGACAAAGAGACTGAATCTTGCTTTTTACTCAACCATGTCACCAATATGCAACCAAGAAAGAATGCAACACCACTTGTACTCTTTCTTTCATCTACACATCGAACCCAATTTGCATCTGTATAAGCACTTAGTGTAAAGTCAGTATCCCTAGGATACCATAACCCATAATCCAAAGTTCCATTCAAATATCTGAATATTCTTTTAACAACATCAACATGTGTTTCCTTAGGATCTTCTTGAAATCTAGGCACAAGATAGACTGTATGCATGATATCTGGTCTAGTAGTAGTCAAATACAATAGTCCACCAATCATAGATCTATACTTGATCTGATCACCCTTAGGTGAATCATCATCTTTTCCCAATTTTCAACCAATTGCCATAGGAGTGCATACCAATTTGGAACCATCCATCCCAAAATTCTTCAACATCTCTGTTACATGCTTAGACTGTAAATAAAAATTCCTTTCTCTATTTGATTAATTTTCATCCCAAGAAAGAAATTCATCTTTCCAAACATAGACATTTAAAATTATTTTTGCATATCTTCCACAATCAACTTACACATAGTTTCATTTCCTCCAAAAATAATGTCATCAACATATATAGCTACAATCAATATTTTGTCATTTTCAATCTTAAAATACAGATTACTATATGTTGTACTTTTGTTGAAACCTTGTTGAATCAAATACTTGTCTAACCTTTCATACCAAGCTCTACGAGCTTGCTTCAATCCATATAAATATTTCTTCAATCTACACACCATATTCGATTGATCTGACAATTGAAATCCTTTTGGTCATTCCATGTAGACCTCTTCTTCTAGCTCACCATTCAAAAATGCAGACTTGGCATCCATCTAATAGACCTTGAAATCTTTATGAGCAAAAAATGATAAGAACGTCCTTATAGCTTCCATTCTTTCCACCGGAGAAAAAGTCTCCTAAAAATCTATGCCTTCTACTTGGGAGTAACCTTTACACACAATCCTTACTTTGTTTCTAACCACTTCTCCATTCTCATTCAACTTATTTCTGAATACCCACTTTGATCCAATAATGTTTTCATCTATCAGTCTTGGGACCAATTCCCAAGTTTGATTTTTCTCAATTTGCATAAGTTCTTCTTTCATAGCTTCCATCCAATGTTCATATTTACATGCTTCACTTACAATCTTCAGTTCAATATCAAAAATTAAACACAAATTTACTTTAGTAGTCACTTTTCTTCTTGTCAATACACCTTTCGTCTTATCTCCAATTATTTGAATTTCTAAATGATTCTTCTGCACATATCTAGGTGTCTTAGGGGACACCACTGGAGCTTCTTCTTCTCTTTCATTTTCTTCATTATGATTTTCTTGTTCATCCCTTTCCTGTTCTTCAATAATTTCTTCAATTCTTACACAATCAGGTTCATCATATACATATCCATCAATATCAATTGAATTCTTCATTGTTTCATCAACCTTGACATTTGCACTTTCCACAATCTTTCTCAGTCTTTTATTGAAACATCTGTAGGATTTTATTTTAGTAGAATATCCAAGAAAAATTCCTTCATCACTTCTTGCATCAAACTTTCCTAAAGTTTCGTAATCTCTTCTGATATAACATTTACTTCCAAATACCTTGAAATACTTAACAATAGGAATTCTTCCAAACCATAGCTCATAGGGGGTCTTTTTTATGTTTTCTCTTGCTTGAAATTGATTGAATACATAAACAACAATATGAATAGCTTCTCTCCAATAGACTTCTGACAAACCATCCTTAGTAATCATTGATCTAGTGGCCTCTTGAACTATTATGTTCTTTCTTTCAACAACTCCATTCTGCTAAGGAGTTCTCAGAGCAGATAATTGTCTCTTTATTCCATGCACTTCATAAAACGTATTAAACTCATGGGAGGTTAATTCTCCACCTCTATCAAACCTTAAGCTTTTTATCTTCAAATTCACTTCATTTTCAACCATAGCTTTGAATGTCTTGAATCTATCTAATGCATCTAATTTCTCTCTAAGAAATGTAACCCATGTATATCTAGAATAATCAGCAACCAAAAGCATAAAGTACCTTTCACCTTGTATACTTCTCACTCTTGTAGGACCATAGAGATCCGTATGAATTAAATCTAGTATTCCAGTTGTAGATTGCTCCTTTGATCTATAATGGATTCTAGCTTGCTTTCCAAACTGACAATTCCTACAAATAGCATTGATAGGCTTTGTAATCCTTAGTAAATCTCTCACTACCTAAACTGCACTAATCCTCACCAAATTATCAAAATTCATGTGACACATTCTTCGATGCCATAGCCAACTATCATTAATTTGAGTCATAAAGCATCACCCTTCAGCGCCTTTAAGTTGATATATATTTCCTTCATATTTCTTTCCTGCAACAATCATTGTTCTGGATCTCACATCTTTCATCCTCAAACACAAGATTATATCCTTTACTGCACATCTATCCAACACTCAAAATATTATTCCTTAAACCCTTAACATAGTAGACATCATCAGTATTATGCTTGTCACCAAAACTTACTGAACCTATCCCACAAATTTTAGTAGTAGTATCATCTCCAAACATAACCAAGCCTCCATCATATGTTTCAAGTTTAAAAAACTTACTCTTATCACCAGTCATGTGATGTGAACAACCATTTTCAACAACCCAATAGTTATTTTCCTGCTTATCATGTAGAGAAGAGATTACAGTACCTTCATTTTTCTCCTTCTCTAGAGGGCATTCCTTCACATATTTTTCAAAATTAGTAGAAGTAAGTTCATCCTTTATAGCCAAGAACAAGCATTCATTGTCATCAGGATCTTCATAATTAGAATCTTTATCAAATATACTAGCATTCTCATTCACATAATATGCTCTGTTGACCTTCTTTCCTTTCTTTTCGTATCCTTTTTTATTCCTCTTAGCTCTTTTTGGAAACTTTGTTGCATAATGACCTATCTCTCCACAACTAAAGCATTTAAAGGGTATCTTACCTTCATATTTTTTAGATCCTTTCTTCATCCTTCTCACAAAGTTAGCTTTTGTTTCATCAAGATTTTCTGCATTTGGATCTTCAACTTTTGTAGCCTTAAAAGCAACCTCTTATTTGCATCCATTCCTTAGATTCGGCTTTCTCATCTCATAAGATGTCAGAGATCCCAACAACATATATTTAGTGTAAGTCTTGTAATCTATAATCTATTCAATATCACATAACTTTTTGATGTAAGCATCAGGGAGAATTCTAAGAATCTTCTTTACAATCATAGTTTCATCTGCAGTAGCACCAAGTCCTCGCATTCCAACTACTATCTCATATAATATTTGTACATAAGCTTTAACATTCTCATCTTCAGACATATGTAGAAGCTCAAACTTTGTTTCCAAATTCTATAATTTTGCCTCTTTGAACCTTTCATCACCTTCATGCACCCTTTCCAAAGTATCCCAGACTTCCTTAGTAGTTTTCAAATTCTAAACCTTAATCAACTCAGAATGTACAAGATTGTTCTTAAAAATATACTTTGCCTTATTGTTTGCTTTGTGTGCCTTGATCTCATCAGCTGTACTCGGACCATTAGCAGGAGGAGTGTAAGGATTCTTGTAAGCTTTCTCCACATCATATCCACAATACTCCAGATATTCTTCCATCAAACCTCGGATAATCATAAGTAACTTTTCTAGCCATCCTATACCTTCTTTAAGCGATTAAGCTCTACTCCAAGGAACCAAGATCTAATACCAATTGTTGGATAGGACAACTAAGAGGGGGGTGAATCAATTTTCACAAAATTAAACCTTTAAAGCATTCACCAAACTAATCCTTAATACTACTTAAATGAATAAACATTAAGTGCGAGCGCAAAAACTGAAAAACCATCACACAAACACAACACCATATTTACATGGAAAACCCAATGAGGGAAAAACTACAATTAGGATTAACTCAAATTATAGAGAATATCAAAACTGATTACAAAAGGCTCACTGCATGAGATAAAAGGCTCACTGCCAAAACAAGGACTTACTATCTGGATCATGACTCACTGTCCAATAGGGCTAACAACCTGGAGGGATCACTGCCATGGAGAAACAAAGAAGATAGAAGAGATATGTTACAGAGAGAATACAATCTCAATGCAATAGATAAATCCAACACAATTTTCTCAAGTCACTACATCCAAAAACTCAGCATTTAAGCTTCACACTGATCTACCACACTTGCACCACACACACTCACTAATTCACATCAATCTCACATCTATATGCTCAATTTCTTCACACTTATCCCTCTTTGTATTGTCCTTTCTCACCACTAACTCATCCTGTATTTATACCATATTCAACTTTGAAACATATTCAAAGTCGTCCATCCAACATTAAATTCAAATTATGTTGGTGCCAAAAAATCCTAAGGTGGAATTAGAATGAGGGCGACCCAAAACACATGCCTAGTGAGGACCTAAATAGATCCAACACACTACATCAATTTTTAAGATAGTGTTTAACACAAGGTCATACAAACTAGTGTAAAACAAATAGAACAATTAAGCATAAACCTTTCAGATACTAAAATTATCTTCAATACAATCATAACAACTCAACTCTAGAACCACAAGTCATAATACTTCACCAAAGAGAAATCCAGACCAACAACTTTTCTCCTGGACCTCAACCAGAACACAAAAAAACCACAGTTCACAATTGGTGAACATAACTCGCACTGCACAATGAATCAAGAACCAAAAATCTGGATATAGCACCATCCAACAGCCATGACCAACATATTTGAACCACACAAATATAAGAGAAAATCCCAGAGAAAAACCCAGAGCAACTATTGAACACCTGCAACCTTTCTTCAATACAACTTTCTTAATATCCTCAACATATACAACCAATAACCTGCAACCATGACATTAATGACAACAACAACCAAGTGACCAGTTGACATCAATGACAATACCTTCATTCTTTTGCAACAAGTTCCTCATCACTATCGTATTCTTCTATGATCACGTCATTGAGATTTGGAAGTTGATTTTGATGATCAATCATATTTTGGTGTCTAAGGAGTACTTCCTTATCACTTGGTGGTTGGTCTTGTGTTGCCTTAAATGTAGGTTCTCTTTGAGGAGTTGTAAGGTCACTTGGTTTGTAACCCCATGTTGGTTGTCCTCATTGTTGATGTTTGTCATAGGTTCACTTGAACTACCTTTATTGGCTTCCATCTTTTTCTTATGTTGAGATCTTGTGGTTTTCATTAACAAGTTCCAATACCTTGGGAAATTTGGTAATCACTAACTATGGAATGAAATGATGTTTTATTTTTAGGATTTTCTATTTTAAAGATGATGAATGAAGATGATGTAAAAGAAACCTTTTGGACAAAGAGGTGTTGATGTTTTTTCTATGGTTTTGGTGATACTCAAGACCCTAAAGTATGAGTGAGGTTTGGTGGATTTTTTGGAGATAATGCTAATTTTGGGACTCAAAGTGTGCAAAACATGGACTGACTTTTTCACTCTATTTTTCTAGAGGATATGTTGAAGATCTACTTGAACTAGCCTTGAGGTTGCAAGCAAATGTTAATATCTTAGAAACTAAGAGAAGAGGAATAATCCAAGTTGTGTTTGATTTGAATCCTAAAACTAGGTTGATGTGTTTTGATTTTGAAATGGATATGGAAAGATGTGAATATGAAGTGTTTGCAATTCTGATTGTTTTGTTCCCAAAAGATGAAAGATTAACCAGTTTCAGATCAGTCTTTGATTTGCACCAAAAAAATAGGGTAATATTGGCAATCTTTTAGGTCAATAACAGTAATGTTCAGATCAAAAATAGTCAAGTTTTAGCAAAAGAAACTTTTTTTTTATAGTGCTTATCAAAAACTAGAGACAACAATAGTGACAATTCTGAGCAACAACGAGAAATTTTGATTCAATAGCGGTAATGTTTAGATCAATAGCATCAAAGTTTTCAATAGAAACTTTGTTCACATCAAAAGTCTTCCTATTTTTCAAAAGAAAACATCTTTTGATAGTGAGTGTCATAAACAAATGCAACAAAAGCGGCAATTTTGAGCAACAGCAAGCAAGTTTTAGGTCAATAGCGATAGAATCATATGCAATAGCGACTCTGTTCAATTTTGTCTTCCAATTTTTTGTGATGGAAATTTAAACAAGTTTATAATTTTGTGATTTTTGTTGGATCTGATTGTTTTGAGAATGATTTTTCTGAGTTTTGGCAAGTGATAAAGCACATCAATCAAAGTACACAAAACTAATCAAAAAAATTTGATGATAAGGAGCCAAACTTGGCCCATGTTTAAACTAGTAATAACATCGAACCATATCAAGCAATATTATCCCTAAGGTCAAATTGGCTAATGGTGACACTTTTAGGCCCACAACTTGGAAGCTACTTCAGAAAAAGGTAGAGATACTCTTCTGAGTATATACACTTAAGCCTTTCGAGAATGGACAGATAGGGGCCTCCTGGAAACTAGAAGGATGACCCAATCACCCTCTCCCCAGAAAGTTACAAGTAGCAAGCTACAAGTAACTTATACAAGCTAGATATTTCTACCTCAATTCAAGGTAGTTCATATGGTGAGTAAAGTTCTTCAAAGTATGGTGTGCATCTCTTGCAATAATCGTGTCGCCAAGTAGAATATCTCAATCAAAGGGTGGCATTCTACTTTAAAGTTCTTAGTCATTGCTCAAGGGAATGATACCTGGTGAGCACATAGTAAGCCACTAAAGACTTTAATCACTCCTACTATGGGCACTTATACACAAAGGTACCTCCCCATTCTGAATGACACCACATGATTGAAGCTAATACTAGTTAAATATTGGAATTTCGCCAAAATCATTTATATAGCGGCTTGAGGGAAATTCCACTTTGAGTCATCTTTGAGTTCTCCTTTTGGGATGTTTCTCTTAGGCTGGCCTAGTCCAAAGGTAATTCTTGTAAAGTAAACAAATGGGAAACCCAAAGTTCTTTTCATCAGCCAAGATCGTCAAAAGATGTGAGGGGAGAGGATGCACACTTGGTTTTCCAAGCACTGTGAACATGACATACAATTCATCGCAGTTTCTTTTTAAGTCCCAAAATCTGAAATATGTGAAGATATCAATTCATTTTTTACATGCACCAAATTTAAAGCATTTGAGACTTCAAAAAAATATAGCAATGTGCAAATCAAAATGGATTTGTTCAATTTTAAGCACCAAAGCTGAGTGTTTCTAATTTCCTTGTCCATCTTATTATGATCAACAAAATGAAATGCATTCGATTGTCAATAAAATAAAGGAATTCGTGCATCAACAAAATAAAAGGTGTTGGTCAAAACAAAAACATTCAATTTTTAGAAGCACCAAACTTGAAATGTGATATTTTCCTTGTTCAATTTTAACAAAACCAAATGAAATGTGTGAGTTTCCTTGTTCAATTTTAACAACACCAAATGAAATGTGAAAGTTTTCCTTGTTCAATTCTTAAGTACCAAAGTGAAATATGAGAGTTGTGGGTTCAGTATTAAAACACCAATTGAAATGTGTCTTAACTAAGAAAGCTTTTAAAATTGAAGTGGCCTTGGACCGTTCGCCAACCCTGCAATGAAACCATTAGTCGTTATCATGAAAAATGTGACATATTCCTACAAGGGCTGCACCAAAAATGTTAGAAACTTCCCAAACACACCAAACAGTCAAACGTTAGAGTTAGGAAATTGATTAAGCATCAAAATCCTACAACCTAGACTAAATTGCAATGTAAGTTAACTTTACGTGCACCAATGGAAAATTTAACTATACAAAAATAGAAAACCACCTACACCATTGCAAAGAGCATGAAATTCTACCCCATTTTTAAAAAAAAGCACTAAAAAATACTTCTATATAACCAAGATATGGTCGTTTGAAGATAGGGTATAAAAGTCCTGATTGCCAAACAATAGGGACCCTATTTACAACAATAGTGGATCTTTTCTTGAAAATAGAAACCCTGTTTAGGTCAATAGCGGCCCTCTTTAGGTTAATAGTGACCCAATTTAGGTCAATAGCAACAACAAAAAATGTGGAAAACATGTTTAGGTTTGGAGCAAAAACGTTCCATTTTAGCAAAAGTGATTCTTCAAAAAGGCATATGCAACCAAGAACCTGCAATTGCTTGTCAAACTCAAAGAAAATGTTAATGTTAAGGACCTAGGTCCCGCAGGGCATGCCAAATGTCGTAAGCAATGAATAAAGAAATAGGAAAACAAACTTAATTCAAACAAGATAAAATCCCAAAACCAATACTCATGAAATGAAGCTCTAAAATAACGAAATCAAACAATGTAATCCTAAGATAACATAAACTGAATTCAAAACTTTAAAAGCTATACCATCCCATGTCGAAGTTGTTTTTGTATTGACACTTGGATGTCAGATTAATCGATTCAATACAAATCCTCCATTATTGTTGTTGCAAAAGCTTCAATTTGTGTAAATTGTGAAATAGAATGTGATAATAACTCTCAATGTACTCAAGAGATAATTGCTTAATGCTTCGCTATGTAAATTCTAGATGATTTGTGAGAAGGTAAAGGATTGTTTTATAGATTTCTTGTTTTGAGATGAACGATCAAGATTCAGTAGTAAAAGATCATGATCGATGGTTGAAAATTGTTGAGAGGAAATAGATTGGCTAGTTAGCCTCTCTGATTGATCCAATTAAGGATTTTAATTGCATAATCAATAGATTTAGATTGCATAATCTGTGTGATTGAATAAATCAAGTTGAATAGTTAGTGCGATTGAAGAATCAAGTTGAGTGGTTAATGGGATTGAACAATAGATGGGTTAGTTAGCCAATTAGAGTGATAATTCAGTGGTCATGATTTTCTCAATCACAAAAGGGGTAAAGATAATTAACTAATTGAATAATTAATTAATATTTTCAGTTGAATGTGCAAGTCATGTTTGAATTTAACAAATAAAGTTGTATTTTTTGTTGACTATCTTGAACGATTTTGAATAATTAATTTAATTATTCAAGTTTAGAGAGGGGAAAGTGATGTGATTTAAATTATTAATGATAATAATTTAATTGATTTAGAGGAATAGGGTATATTAGTGACATAATTAAATAATTGATGTTTATTTAATTAATCAGGAGGAATGAAATTAGATTAAGACATTTATTAAATAAATGAGATTTATTTAATTAGTCATAAATGATGAGTGAGGATGGATTAATTAAATAATGTTAAATCACTTAATTAATAGATGAATATTAAATTTGATAATAATTAAATAATAATTTATCATTTAATCATTTAGGGGAGAAGGGTGAAAGTTAGTTAAATAGTGTTGTTCACCAGTCAAGACAATTTAGGGTATCTACAATCTAATTATTATTTTTCCCCCGGCACTTAATTTCCTAGAAAATAGGGTCAAAATCCATTCGCCCTAGGGTATATGGGTCCCCCTATTCTATTGAGGACCAATTTTGGACATGTCAATGTTGAAATTTTAACATTCAAAATTCAAATTGTAAATGTCGGCTATCAAGATCTAATTTTCAAGAAATTAGAGAAATTCCTATAAATATCTATTGTTTTCACCATTTGAAACTAGAAAGCAATAAGAGAAGAAAAGAGAAGCGAGAGATCATTACACTCTGCCACATACATTTTAATTTTCAAGTTTTCAATCTAATTTGTAGATTTGATCAAGCCTTATGTCATGATTGAATATTGATTCCAATAGAAGAGTGCGATGGATTCTAGGTTTGGGAGATGCATTTGGCCATTTCCTTCAACCTAATGACTTGTTTCCTAGTGTTCTCATCTTCAAGCTTCATCTTATTTAAAGCAAGGTATCATTATGTTTTATATTTCCTAAGAGTTTTTTTATGTCCTCTTACATAGATCTTATCATTTTCATATAGGAATCCTTCTATAACACACTTGAGTAGGGTTTTATGAATTTTTAGCTCATAACAACCTTAGATGCACTTAAGGTTAGGGCCCACACACTATTATCAATCAATTTTGTTGGCTATTATGGAGGTAGAAATACCAAAATAGGGGTTTGATTGAGGTAAAATCCTATATAGTCACCCCTATCTCTTTTGTAAATTTATTGTACTTCAGGATTTGAAGATGAAGGTTTACAAGGAAAACATCAAAGAGAAGATAGAGAGCTATAGGATCAAATTTAAAGTTTCAGAAAATTCCTACAAGGACCCATATTCCCTTGGGTGACTCTTTCCTCCATTTTATGCCAAATTCAACTTTTTGTGATAGGTACAGATCACTCGGCACTTCCCAAATTATCCTACAAGTTGTCTCAGTTTGTTAATCATCATGATATTGAAATTTTTATATTAGGACACATAGTTGAAATAATTCAATCATAGCTAAACAAGCCAAATTCATTTTTAAGACTCAAAAGGATTAGATCCAGGTTTGATTGACTCACTTTCATGGTTGAAAGTCAATCTGAACACCTTGTTGATTTGCATCCTAAAGTACCTTCAAAAAAGGAGAAAAAGTAATCCCAAGTTTTATGCACTAAACTTAGGGTTCCCTTTTTTCTTATGATACATTTTTGTGAACCTAACATTTTTACATAATAAACCTTCTGAAATATGAAGTAATTCAACCCCAGATCTAGGTTTTATATTGCATTGTTTTGCATTTCTCATTTAGGTTTTCATTTTTGCATCATAAAAAGTCAAAATCTCAAAAAATTGCATATCATACTGCATCATAGGTTGCAATATGGTTAGTTTCAATTACTTAGGTCAGATTTAAATTCAAAAATTATGTGTAATTGTCATTTCTTGTTCAAAAATTTGCATTTGAGTTACATTGTCTTCAATTGGGAAAATTCTAGAAAAAGTCACTGTTAAACCTGTTTGTAGATAGAAACATCCTTAAATAGAAACTTAAAAATTTATTTATTTATTTATTTTGAACCTCTGTTAGGGGCTCAAACGCCCTAGGGTGCCTCTATCCTACTATAGATTGCTCAAAAAGAATTTTCACAAATCTTTGTCTCTGTGTTTTCAATTTGTTTTTGCTTGCAAATGTCTGTTTTGAAATTATGGAAAAGTGTTATTACATGTTAAAGAAAGTTGTCATTTTTCTTATCTTGTTACAAATTTTGAAAAAAAAATGCATTTTAGTATTAGAAATTATCAAATTTGTAGGACAATTATTTACATTTTCTAAAGAATTGCATAATTTGGATAGATTAGTTTTGTTTTGCAAAAATTCAAAACCCTAGGTTGTTACAACACATTTCACAATCTATAAACTCACAAAATAGCAATAGAATCAATTCAAAATATGGTTTTGCACATTGTCACATGTCTAGCTTTTGTCACTAGTGCCTCTAAAATTGAAATTTTAGAAAGAACCCTACCAAGACATAGATGTTCTAGGGCATACCAGTCCTCCATAAACCTACATGAAATTTCTAGAACAAATTGATACCTATTGTTGGTTTTCCAATATGGAACATGGTTTCTAGATCTATACTTGCATTAGGTCTATAATTTTTTCTTCTATCCTTGTTACTCTTAACACGTGTGAACATAAATTGAAATTGAAATTTAATGATTAATCTTGGGGAAAGCGTAGTCATCTGATCATGTCAGATATATTTCTACAAGTGTATTATATACCTATCAAGCCATTTAGTCATGATGACTTTGATATGCTAGATGAAGCCCTTGAGGACTTCATATCACAAAGTTCATCCATTAAGGCTTGCATCATTCCCACACAACAACAAACAATTAATGTGATCACACCTCAACTTATCATTTACCCACCTACCCAACAACCTAAATTCCAAACCAAACCCATGCTTATCATAGGACCACCTCAAAACAATCAAAAACCTCAAGGTCACATCTTAAACTTTGCAAAATAGCTCACTAGTAATCATGTGTTGCAGCAACCAAGTTACCACACAGTTTCTCATACATGTCACAAGGAATAACAAGCAACCAACAAAAACACAAGCCATTCCTTCATCAATATTTCTCCCACAACCTATTTTACCTAGTGCCACTCATTTACCCCAACATAGTGGAAAGGAGTATGATCTTGTGGAAAAAATTTGTAGCACTCTTGTTAATATTTCCCTGTGGGACCTAATTCAAACCTCGTCAACTTACCAAGGCATGCTTCAAAGTTCTTTGCAAAAAGTTGTGATCCCTCCTAGTACACAACCAAATGATGTATCAGCCTTAATTGAGGGTATGAATTTGGTTAATGTGGATATTTTCTTCCATCAAATTGAATTACCTCCTTAAGAAATGCAAAAAAAAAAAATGATGCCTTGATGATAATGGTTATTATTAATAGGGTTGGGATTAGACGTACCCTTATTGACAATTTTTTGGGACTTAATGTTTGTATTGTAAATATTTTGGATAAAATTGGACTAGATAAGACTAAAATTCAACTAGATAATTTTTCCATTCATGGTTTTGATAATGTGGGTAAACAACCACTTGGTGTGATAACACTACCTATCAAAGTTAGTAAGGTTGTGTTGCAAACTCCCATCCATTCCATGCCCCATGATATTTCATATAATCTTCTCTTGGGTAGACCATGGGTCCATGAGATGAAATGAGTTCCTTCAACGCTTCATCATTTAATGAAATACACTTACAACAATAAGGTTTGCACAATAAATCTGATCCAAAATCTGAAAATTGCTTACAAAATGACACAGGGATGAAAAAACCTTTGAGAACATTAACACCAACTACAAAAGTGGAGCCTCTACAACTTGAAGATAAAGGGGAATGTCTTTCATCAGTAACAAAGTTTTTGGAGGATGATTGGGGTTCATTAGATTTCACACATACATTCATTGGGGAATACAAGATTATGTAATCAAAATCAGAAAAAGAGAAAGTGAAGGAATTTGTGGTACTATCAACAAAATATTTCATTGGAATATCCAAGACACAAGAATTCACAACTCTTGTTAATGAGTAAAACATGAATTACACATCTACTTATGATGAAAGTGATTACAAAAAACACCTTCCTCGAAAGAAATGGAAGCTATTTATGGAAGAGGGTACCAACTCTTGAAACAATTTAGTTATAATGGAAAAGGGTGTGGAGTGAAAGAACAAGGTATTTGTGTTCCTATAGAGCTTAATACACAAGAAACAAAAAGAGGTCTTGGCTATTTCCCTTCAAAAGAAATGAAAGCATCAAAGAGACCTTCACTTAATTTCAATTTTATCATGCAAAATTCCCCTAAGATAACTCTAAACTTAGTGCATCCTAAAATGATAGCTACCACAAGCAATGATATGTCATTGGACATCCTTAAAAATGATGAATCTATTGGAGTACAATTAACACTGAGAGGGGGGGTGAATCAGTGTTAACAATCAAATCAACTCTTTTTATTTCTTTTAACAATTTTCAAATCATGGATGAACTTATGCAATATAAATCAAATGAACAAATAATAAACAAACACATACAAAAGATTGACACATAGATTGTCTTGAGTGGAAACCCTCTTGGGGAATAAAACCACTCAAACTTTCCTCACTGGCTTAATATCAAAACTCACTATTTACAATGCCTCACTTGGCTAATTGATATCTCTCACTGACAGAAGGTGCTATCTCACTAATAGTCTTATAGTGTTATCTCACTGATAGTCTTTTGAAATGTACAAAATGAAAGAATTGTAAATATAGAGTTGATCTTTGTTTCATTAATTACATACTATATTCTGCAATGATCTCAGAATCAAAGTCACAAAATTCCAATACTCAAAACAATATATATATTTCCTTTCTGAAAGATATATTCTATTCTTTCCAAAACCTCTCATCAACATGAATATGAGCACAATGAAGTATTTAATAAGTTCTCTGTTTTTAGAAACAGAATTAGGTAAAAACCTTTTTTGAAATAACTAAATCCCAAACTTCCATTGAAAAACTGAAATAAGTCTTTGCTTACCACTATTTCCATGATTAGGGTAGCAAACCCTATTGATCAAAATGTATACTAAAACCTTTGATGAACAAACCACAAAACCCTTATACCAGAAAACAAACCACAGTTCAGGTGCAAGAGTTTCATTAGCTACATAGCCCGAACAAGGGTTAATTAACAAATGAGAATAGACTTTTAAAAATACTTGTTTCTTTGCTCAAAGATCAGTGCACAACATCATTAACCAGAAACATAAAAGCATAAACATTTTTTCTATTTTTCTTATGATACTTAACAAATAAGAAAATGTGTATTGAATCATAGAACCTATTATACCGACTGTCATTATCATGCTCGAGTCCAAGCTGACATGTTTCCTTCCAAAACTGTCATGCCATGCCAGGATTGTCGATGCCTTAACTGTTTCAGGTCATGCCCTAGCTCAAGAGAGCTCTTCCAACAAAATAAATAATGGAATAAGCTCAGGAAACCTTTGTTTTATGTCATATGATTTTCAAATTCAACATAATGATTTTTCATGTCCGAGAATTATGATGGGAAAACTTCCCATTCAAACAAAATAATTTCCACCGACAATGCAATGATTATTTTATTTTTGAATTTATAAAACACTATCATTGCAACCTTTTTCCACTTCATTATTGTCTTTGAGAATATTAATACAACATTTTTCCACTTCATTATTGTCTTTGAGAATATTAATACCTAGCTCTTTTGTATCACAACCTTTACTTTAGGTATTAGAGAAACTTTCTCAATGGAATCAGTGTGCTATGTAATTATCCTCTTTCTCAGCATGCCACTGAAATATAACTATCAACCAAAACACCTGTAACACTTGTATCAATGCTCATATAGCCATATTTGACATTAATGCCAAACACAAATGCCAATAGGGTTAAAAAACTCCCCCTTTGGAATTGATGTCAAATATCCTGAAACCATAATTCCCAACATACCTGTTCAAAAACATCAACCTCCAATTTCTAAACTTGTAGCCAATATTTTCATAAGAAAGAATCATCACCTAGAAATTGAATGCACATGCACAACAGCAATCATAGAAAAAGTCCCAAAACAGATCTAACGCACAACACAAGGCCCAAAATAGATCTGAAGCACAACACCAATCACTGATACTTTCTCCCCCTTTTGACATTAATGCCAAAGGTTCAAAAAATTGAACCAAACAAGAAGTGTTCTCATAATGCCAAATAAATATTGAGGGATAAAAGAATATGCATGAACTTCTCCCCCTATATGAATGCACAAGGGAAACAACTAAAATCACTATCATATTCCTTAATCACCTGTACTCACCTGTACCAAGTGAGAGTAAAGCAAGAATATCACTGATTCAAGTGTACTGTTCAAAGAGCAAGTATGAATACCAATATACAAGAACCAAGTATCCATCAAATATGTGGCTTATCTAAACATTTAAGCACTGTCACATTAAAAAAAGTAGCACCATAGAAGCCAATGCCATGAATGTCAATGCATACCACTATTTCACAACACATTTTGTACCTTGATAGCATGTCCAAGCATAATTATTTCCGAAGAAAACACTAAAAATATCAATATGTTGTGTTATCAAATATGTTAAACTATTATTGGATAATGTACTAAGTCCACAGAATCATGACTACTATCAACTATCTTAAAGAAATCACATGATAGGTAGTTGTACCTTACTCTTTCATTGCATTGTGACTGCCAACACTTGAATCATTGAAAAATCAAGCTGATTGCAACCCTTTTATAGAATAGTGACTGCAAATACTTACAAACTTTGATTATTAACAATAATCTGAGAATGACCAACAACCACTTTGGCATGAAAAAACACATATTCACCAAAAATAACTGCTCACTGTACAAACATAATAATATTAGCAAGAACCACTATCCAAGAAAGTCAATGAAGTAAATGGTCTACAACTGACCAAGTCCATGAATGTGTAGACTCAAAGGGAATGTTTCCAAATATTATTCATCACCAAGCAAGTGAATGGACTGCATCTACAAGTATTGTTCACTTCACATATGGTCTCTTTATAGCAAAAGCAACAAACATAGTTGATACACATTGACAAAAGAGGCACTCTTATCAAATACTTGTGTGTCTCAAGACAATCATCACAATGTTATGCAATACTGGCATTTTATTATCTACATACACCATGTCAAGACACTAATAGTATTACCATATCCTGGAGATAGAGTCCTTCACTATAATTGGCAGTATATCATTGTTTTTTGTCTTCAATCCAAAACATCACATTAAGAACTATCAACCATATCATGTATTTTTCTCACTTATTGTCTTCAAGACACTGTTACTGTCATAGTCAATAACAACATTGAATATATCTATACTGTCATACAAATCTTTGTATTTCCTGTAGAATGTAACCTTGTATAGGTATTTAGTCTTTTAGGAATTTATACAAAATCTTGTTGCAAACATTGTGTCACAATTATTGTCTTGATAAAAAAGCAAGGAGGACTTAGCACTGTTCAAAACAACATATCATTGTCAGTCCAAAACTAACTGCACCTACAAAGCATGAACAATATAACTATCAACTTGGGCAAGATTTTCATCAAATCCACTTCCATGAAGGATGTTCTAACATCATTGTGAGAAAAATAAAACTTGTCAACACCATAGAGTTATAAAAAAATCTCTTTCACATCAATCACTAACAGATCAAACCATACTGTTAAGCTAGCATATCAACACACCTGTCACTATAAGAATGCTTGAAATTTGCAAAGCCTAACATTATACCTGCTAACTTCATATACCATCACTGAAATATTTCCGCTTTATTATTGTGTATGAATAAATCTATACACATTGTCACACACAATTATTAAATAAGAACACTGACTTTTGCATGAACTGATAAGATCATAACATGAACAAGTAGTGCATGCATAATTCTGCCACTAATAGACTTGTCAAATTCATAATCACACAACCAATTCAACTAAGTTTCTTCTGATAATGACCTCCTTGATGACACTCTAGCTTTCATTTTATCTCATTTTATCTCTGTCAGGGTTACCCAATGAGACTAACTTCAATTGATGAGTATGAGTATTAGTATCTATCATCTTATAGAGTTTCCTTACAAAAACTCTGTGTCTTTAATACTTTCCCTACACTGTAAAGATACTGTCATCAGTCAAGATATACTAACTGTCATGATCACTACAATGTCTACAAGGACATTTCATTTTCATACATTGATGAATGCCATACTCTATCTTAATGATCCATAGGTTATAAGAATGTTGGAAAAATATTCAGAGTTTGAATAACACCTATCAACAGTATTTTCTTTAATGTTCTAAAGGTATTTTCCACAGAACAATAAATCTATATCCTATAAATTTTGTTTGTATACCATGTAGATCCAAATATGCACAGTCAAGAAGAGAGTATTACAATATCCAATACACTATCATGAAGTTATTATGAAAAATTGCTCTAAAGTCCACATTTTGTCATAAAAACCATGTGTCTTAACTGTTCTTCTATTGTGTAAGGCATCTCTAGACCACTACAACAACATAAATAACACATGAGTTTTTGAACTACTTCAACCTTCTAATTTTCACTTTGGGGTAAATAATGGAACATTGGATGAACCCCCCTAACCTCATCATGCATCTCATGCAAATGATGATGTGTCATGTGCAACATGCACAGGTTCTCTCTTCTTTTTCTCTTGAACTTGCTTCCTTCTCCAAACTTTCATAGGTTCCTTCTTTTGCTTGTTTGACTTCTTAATGTGATTATGTGGCTTCATAGGATTTCTTCTACAATAATATGTTGTGTGTCCAAGATTTTTATACCTATGACACATGATATTTCTATCTAAACCAAAGGAATGATAATTTCTTGATATTCCAAGAGTACTTCCATGCACCCAACAATTTCTTTCTATATGACCAACTTTATTACAGTTATAACAAACATTGTTATAGCCCTGATTTGAAAAAATATAAGAATTATTATCCTTATTCCATTCAAAAACATTTCTTGAACGATTTTTATAGTCTCTAGCTCTATGTCCATAAACATGACATGAATAGCAATAACCATGAAATTGAGAGTAATTGTACCTCATTGAATGATTCTGTCTTATAGGTGGAGGCTGTAAGATTTTGTTTGTTCTTCTTCTTCCAACATCAACAATGTTCTCTTCTGATTTCTTATTTTCATCATTTTTTGAAGCTGCAGAAGTATAGCTTAAGTCTATTTTCTTTCTTGGAGTATTTCTAACCTTAAAACTCTGTCCTTTCTCATTTGTAGATATATAAACTATTTCAATTTTTTACTCTTTTCCACTTGAAGAGGTTTGTCCTATTTCATATCCTAGACCAGTAGGATCACTGGAATGTTTTTTCTTACATAACATATCATCCAGTGCATTAATACTTTTCTCAAACTTCTTGTACTTTTCTAACTGAATCTTATGATTTTCAAGATCTTTCTTTAAATCAACAACCTCTCCTTCAAGCTTATGGCACTCAGTAGTTTTGGCATCCAAATTAGATTTTGTGACTTCCACTATCCTGTTTGTCTCCTCAATCTCTTTTTTCAGATTTAAGATTATGTTATCTGAATCATTAGAACATATTAACAGAGAATTATTTTCTACACTCTTTTTCAAAGAATCAAGTTCATCCTCAAACTCTTTACACATTTCTTCTTTCACTTTTAAATTGACTTCTTTTTCTTCTTCAATTCTTTTTCTTTCTTCCATTTGAACCTTGAGTTTCTTGTTTTCTCTTTCAAATTTTTTAATCATGTCTAGAGCATAAAAAAGCTCTCCTTCAAAATCAACTACTCCTTCAGGGTTACTACCACACACTTCTATATCTGATTCATTCATATTCACCATGAATTCATCAAAATCTATATTAGACACCTTGTCTTCTACAAAATTGTTCTTACTAGCATTTAAAGAATCAATTAACAATAAATTTTCTTAAGACAAGGCTTCACTAGACATAACAGGAGTTGTTTGATTATCTTTTTGCTTAACACTAGTGTTTTTCTTTTCACCTTTGTTTCTTTTGCACTTAGCCATGACAAGTACACCATGACCAGGAATCCCCTAAGATGTTAAGAATTAACTTACAAGGGTTTGGCTCTAATACCAATTGTTGGAGTACAATTAACACTTAGAGGGGGGGTGAATCAATGTTAACAATCAAATCAACTATTTTTATTTCTTTTAACAATTTTCAGATCATGGATGAACTTATGCAATATAAATCAAATGAACAAATAATAAAAAAACACATACAAAATATTGACACATAGATTTTCTTGAGTGGAAACCCTATTGGGGAATAAAACCACTCGAACTTGCCTCACTAGCTTAATATCAAAACTCACTGTTTACAATGCCTCATTGGCTGATTGATAGATCTCACTAACAGAAAGTGCTATCTCACTAATAGTCTTATAGTGCTATCTCACTAATAGTCTTTTGAAATTACAAAATGAAAGAATTGTAAATATAGAGTTGATCTTTGTTTCATTAATTACATACTCTGTTCTGCAATGACCTCAGAATCAGAGTCACAAAATTCCAATACTCAAAACAATATATGTATTTCCTTTCTAAAAGATATATTCTATTCTTTCCAAAACCTCTCATCAACATGAATATGAGCACAATGAAGTATTTAATATGTTCTCTATTTTCAGAAACAGAATTAGGTAAAAACCTTTTTTGAAATAACTAAATCCCAAACTTCCATTGAAAAACTGAAATAAGTCTTTGCTTACCACTTTCACCATGATTAGGGTAACAAACCCTATTTATCAAAATGTATACTAAAACCTTTGATGAACAAACCACAAAACCCTTATACCAGAAAACAAACCACAGTTCGGGTGCAAGAGTTTCATTAGCTACACAGCTCGAACAAGGGTTAATTAACAAATGAGAATAAACTTTTAAAAATACTTGTTTCTTTGCTCAAAGATCAGTGCACAACATCATTAACCAGAAACATAAAAGCATAAACATTTTTTTTTTTGCTTATGATACTTAACAAATAAGAAAATGTGTATTAAATCATAGAACCTGTTATACCGACTGTCATTATCATGCTCGAGTCCAAGCTGACACGTTTCCTTCCAAAACTATCATGCCATGCCAAGATTTTCAGTGCCCTAACTGTTTCAGGTCGTGCCCTAGCTCGAGAGAGCTCTTTCAACAAAATAAATAACGAAATAAGCTCAGGCACCCTTTTTTTTATGTCATATGATTTTCAAATTCAACATAATGATTTTTCATGTCCGCGAATTATGATGGGAAAACTTCCCATTCAAACAAAATAATTTCCACTGACAATGCAATGATTATTTTATTTTTGACTTTATAAAACACTATCATTGCACCCTTTTCCACTTCATTATTGTCTTTGAGAATATTAATACAACCTTTTTCCACTTCATTATTGTCTTTGAGAATATTAATACCTAGCTCTTTTGTATCACAACCTTTGCATTAGGTATTAGAGAAATTTTCTCAATGGAATCAGTGTGTTGTGTAATTATCCTCTTTCTCAGCATGCCACTGAAATATAACTATCAACCAAAACACTTTTAACACCTGTATCAATGCTCATATAGCCATATTTGACATTAATGCCAAACACAAATGCCAATAGGGTCAACAGAATCCTTAGGAGAATTTTTGGGAGTGTATGAAACTTTGTCAAGTCATCATCATAATCGTAGATTTACCTATTTTTTGAATGCTAAAGGATACTTTGGAGAAGAAACTAAATCATGTGATGATGAACAAGATGAATCTCAAACAATTATTGGTATTCCAAATCGAAATGTGTTACTTGTAGGAGACACTATAAACATACCAATGGATCCATCTAATGATGAGAAAGTGCTTCAAATTGGAAAGTGTCTTGATGATGATGAATAAGAATATCATGCAACATTATTACATGATTTTCTTGAATTTTTTTCTTGTACTTATTTGGATATGTTGGGTATTGACCCTAAGATAGTCATGCACAACATTGTTCTTGAGAAAGATGCTAAACCCATGAGTCAAAAGATACACAAGATGAATCTTATGATAGATTTATTGGTTAAGGATGAGATTAAAAAGCTCTTACAAGTTGGTTTCATCTACCCTATTGATTATTTACCTTTGATATCTAATATTTTTATGGTGGAAAAACCTAATAATCACATTAGGATGTGTACAGATTTTCATGATCTTAATAAAGCATGTTTAGAAGATGATTTTCCCCTTCCTAATATTGACATGATAGTAGATTCAACCATGAAATATTCCCTATTATCATTTATGTATGTTTTTTGAGGTATAATCAAATTTTCATTAACCCTCAAGATCAATATAAAATAGCTTTCACTACACCTTCAGGAATTTTTGTTGGGTTGTTATGCCTGTTGGATTGAAAAATGCTAGAGAAACATATCAAAGAGCTATGATATTGATATTTCATGATTTCATACATAACATCTTGGAATATCATGTTGATGATATTTTGGATAAATCTATAACACATCAAGATCATGTCAAGATCCTTCATAATATCTTTGAAAGAATTCATAAGTACATGAGGCTGAATCCTAAGAAATGTGTCTTTGGTGTGGATAGTGGAAAACTGTTGGGATTTATAGTATCACATAGAGGAATTGAGGTAGACAAAGAATATTGATGTTATAATAAACATGCCACCTCCTAAGAACATTTCACAATTGTGTAGCTTAAAAGGACAGATTCAAGCTATTCACCATTTTGTTGCATCATTGGTGCATCAAACTCTTCCCTTTACATAGCTCCTTAAGAAAGAATAAAAATTTAGATGGAATGAGGATTGTTAAAAAGATTTTGAAAAATTGAAACAATACTTAGCTAATCCTCCCATCTTACAACCAACCATACAAGGAAAAAAAATTATCCTTTACATCTAGCCTCAACCCATGCTCTTGCTGCATAATTGGCACAACAAGATGAGAGTGGTAAGGAGCATACCATTTATTACATTAGTTGAGCATTGATTGATTATGAAACCCATTATACAAATATATAAAAACAATGTTTAGCTCTTGTGTTTGTAACTAACAAATTGATACATTATTTTCTAAACATAGAAGTTCATGTCATTACAAAATTAGATCCTTTAAAACACCTCTTCGCTAAAACGGATTTGTCAGGATGCCTAGCTAAGTGGGTTATATTGTTAACTGAGTTTGGCCTTAAGTTTGTTCCTCAAAAATCAATCAAGGGCCAAGCATTGGCCGATGATTTAGTTGAGACACCTTCACCATTATCATTACCAAATAACAACTCCTTTCCTAATGAAAATATGTTGAAAATTGATGATAATGTAACATGGGAGTTATATTTTGATGGTTCTAACTATTGAAATGGCTCTGGAGAAGGGGTTATACTAATACCACCTTCAAGAAATCCAATTCCCTTATCTTACCATCTACATTTCCTATGTATGAACAACACTGTAAAGTATGAGGCACTTATTGTCAGGTTACGTGTGACCTTGTCTTTAGGTGTTCAACATATTTGAATATTTAGCGATTCTCAAATTGATCATTAAACAAAGCAATGAATCCTATCAAGTAAAACATGATAATTTATCTCAATATAAGAACCTCACGGTATCATTATTAGAACATTTCACATCATACACTATCAACAATGTTCCACAAAAGGATAATTGACATGCAGATGTAATGGCAAGTGCCACTTGCCTTATTTCTCTTGAAGATTCTTTTGTAGATTTCACATTCGTTGTCCACACTCTCACAACACCATATATAGAGGAAAATATGAAGGAAACATTAGTGGCAAATATTGAAACCTCTAGTATTGGTATACACCGATATTCAAATATCTAAAAGAAGGTACCTTTCCTGAACCAATCACTAATAACACTAGAGCTCATATTCAGAAACTTGCAGCTCAATATATAATCCTAGCGGGCATGTTGTATAGGCCATTCAATGGCCTTCTCCTTAGGTTCCTTAAGAAATCCAAAATCCCTATAGCCCTTGAGGAAACTTATGCAAGTGCTTATGGAGGGAATTTCAGAGGAAGATCATTAGTTCAAAAGTTAATTTGTATAGGGTATTATTGGCTAAATATGGAAAAATATTGTTTTGATCATATTAATAAATTTCCTAAATGTCAAGAACATAGCAATTTGATTCATGCTCCTACTTCTAAACTTCATGCTCAAGTTACCATTTGGCCTTTTTCAGTGTGGGGATTGGATCTTATTGGAAATATTTATCATCCTTATTCTTCAGGACATATGTTTATAATCACTAATATATATTATTTCATGAAGTGGGTAGAGGTAATTCATCTATGTTCCACAACTACTGATGTGATATGTTTTTTATCTTGAATAACATCATCGTACAATTTGGACTACATTTTTCCTTAGTTTCAAATAATGGGACACCATTTAAGAACAAGGAAGTGAAAAATTTTTTGGAAATATTTCACATTCAGCATCACTTTTCTACATCTTATTACCCATAATATAATGGTCAATCGGAAGTAATGAACAAAAAAATTGAACAAATCTTATGAAAAATAGTTAGCAAACATAATAAGGACTAGCTCACTCAACTCTCTTATGCATTATGGGCTTACCGCACAAACATTCCTACATATACAGGAAATACACCATACAACCTTGTTTACGATGTAGATGAAAAAATTCCCTTAGAGTTAGAAATTCCCTCTTTGAGAATCTCTCTTAGTGGACTTATTGATAATAACACTTATAGAGAACAACGATTGCAATAGCTTGAAATTCTCGATAAATAGTGTATAAATGCTCTCGAACATGTCCAAGCTTATTCCAAAAGAATACAATGTATGTATAATGATAATTCAATTCCTTATTCTTTCAACGAAGGGGATTTGGTCTTGTATGAAAATTAGCACAATGTCAACGCGAAACCAGAGGAGAAAGGAAAGTTTAGCCCGAACTAGTTAGGACCCTATATCATTGGTGAAGACTATGGGTCTAGAGCATATAAACTTAAGGCGATAGATGGTAGTCCTCTCAAAGAACCTTTAAATGTTGTGTATTTTCATAGATACTACACTTAGCGATTCTTTTGAATGGTATGTGTGATAAAGCATGTTGTTAGATTAAGTATATAGTTTCTATTTTATCACATTACTTCATTCTCGATAACCATATTTGTGTGTGTTGAATTACTTTGAGTAATTGTTCGTTTATTTGAATTATTACTTCTTTATGCATATCATTCAACCATGTGTGTAATGTGTTAAATTATATCATTATATGCATTTAATTTTACATTTAGTTAGATCATAAGGGCATCTAGTTAACATGATTACACTTAACCAAAAATATAGCATCTAAGTAGACATAAGTGTTTAATTAGATCACATTCATAGTATAAAAAATTAGATCATGAAGACATTTATTAAATAATCTTATCAAGATTTCTTAATAGATCATATTGACATCCAATTTAAAAGAAGGCGTAATAGAAACAAAAACATGCTCATATATATAGATCATAAATTTTGTATACATCAAGTCACCATAGTAGATAAATGCTGTGTCATAAAAAAATATATCTAAGTAGTTTTGTGACTACCAGACTCCTCAAGGTCTGGTGTTGGTTCCTATTGTGAGAAGATGAATCAAGATTATCCCTTGGAGCTAATCCACTCTCATAGACCCTCTAACTATCCTATTGTTGTAGCCTCATGTATAAGTGTTGCGATGTGCTCTTGCTTGATCCAATCCCTCTTTGCTTGTACCCTACTTAGCTCCTCCCATAGAATGGCATGTGCATCACTCTTGACATGAACTTGAGTGGATCTAAGCTCCTCATGTGTAGTTCTGAGCTCCTCATAGGTGGCTCTCACATACTCCTCTCTAGCTATAGCCTACTCCTCTCTAGCTCAGGCCTCCTCATTTTCATCTCTAACCTTATCAATGGCCATCACCGCATCATTTAAGTATGTCCTCCATCGAGATAGGGCCTCAAAAAAATTAGCATGGTTCCCCACGCTCGATGGTGGCCTATGCTCAGCCCATATCAATTGGTGTGGGGGCATTAGTGGAAACATGTTTGTGGTGACTCGACTGAAAAAATCAAACCAATCTTGTGTACCAACTATAGAAAATATATAATGACATAAATCAAAATAAGATGTGATGCATAAATATAACTAAATCTAATCATATGACAAAAAGATAAATAACACATCTCATCACCTAGATCTCCAACTCACAAATCGGGATCTCAATAGAACACTATGGGTACCATATTGGGACTCCTCTAATGGGTTGGTGGTATGGTAGGAGATGCATGGCTTCTCTCTCCATGCTCATGGTACTGGATGCCCTTTGTAGCCATAGGATGTGCTTGTGTGACAAGAGGACGATATCTAGGTCTCTCCTTGGGGGCATCTCTAGCCTCTACGGGATCCTTGGGATCTTCTCTTGTCAACTGCTAATCCTCCTCCAAATCCTCTACATCATCATCATCGCCTGTAAAATCCCCATCAATGTCCTTGTCCTCTCTCATCCCATTGATGATATGGCCAAGGCTTGAAATCTCCTATGGGATGATCATCAGGGAAGACTTGCTCAGGTCATATTGTCCTCCACCACCTATCATATGCAGTTGATGTTCCAACATCATCCTCATCAGATTCTACATGTGCATCTCTTCCCTCTCCTTCAAGTCAATATAGGTGACATATACAAGTGTGGTACAATGAATGTCTTGTGGCCTCACACCACTGTGTGCAGATATCAGATATGTAGGTCATGGGTTGGGTGTTGTCTAGAGCTAGCCAAATTTTCTCATCATGCGATCATAGTAAAACAACATGATGATATAGCCATGTCACCCAACCAATAACCTATCTCATTGCATCCTGGCTAGTTTTTGTGTAAGACGTGACCACTACTTTAGAGTCCTATATGGTCTCCATATGATGTCATTATCCTCTAAACAATCAAATCTAAATCTCTAGTAGAACAAATCTCCACACTACCAGGGTTTCCTGAGGGTGTAACAAAAGACCCGTGGATAAATATAAGGCATAGGCCTGGTAAATATGGTAGGCCTAGTGCATGTGATGTGCTTGAATGCCCACACCTGAAGAAGAGTGCAAAGGATAATATTGTGACCCTCCCGATCGATGAAGTGACCAAGATCATAGTATAAGTGTGCCAACATACACCATCCCTAGGCATAAATTATTCAATGCTACTCCATAGCCTGTATCATGTGAATCAGGCCCCATCAAGGTGTGTGCCTTGTCCATTGGGCACTAGAGCTAAGGTGATAGTAACACACATAATGCACCAAATCAATGGAACAGTAGCATGCAAGAGCCACTTAAGCTTGACATGGCCCCTAAAGTCAGTATCTATGTAGCGGTCAATACAGTAGTGTATGTCTCTCCTCATCTTTCATGGGATCTGGATCTCATTAAATTGTATAGCCTCACCTCGCACGGTTAATCTAAAGATACGGTGTATGTCCTTAAGCATAAATATCATCTCCGCATTGGGAGATGAAAGATGGAAGTATCTACATTCTACCGCTCGATGAGTGCCATCAGCATAGCACCATGATATCTCATCGGTGGCATGAGATACACCCAAAGCAATCCAATAGTGCATTAATTTTTCTCATCCTCCTCTGACAGTCGGGTAACCTGCTATCGAAGTAATGAAAATAAGTGTCCTCCTAAATGCTATCGAGCATGTGGTGAGACCTATAATAAATAATAAGAATCATCAGTCATACAACCAAGTCAATAATAGAGAAATCAAAAGTAAAGCAACTATAAAGCAAGAAATAGGTAGCATTCTAGGACAAAGACACCATCCTAGGACAAGGGTATCACTTTGGGACTAGGATGCCCAAATTGGAAAATTTCACCTAGTTTGGACAAGGACACCATGAATTTCAAGAAAACCTTCAAAAATGCATAAATTGATGAAATAAACTATAGGGAAAAGGAATAGGTAACTCACCGTTGGTGCCACTGTGCCTCATGTAGCATCCACTCACAAGAACTCGAGTCTTGGAAGCTGGTATGGTTGTTGGCTTGGCATCCTCGCTCCTCAGTGTAATGTTATCTCTCTCTAAACCTTCAAAAATTAAAATTGAAAATGATGATCAAAAAGATGATTTTTCACTAACATATAATCAAATTTAGTACTAGCATATCTCATTCAATTCACCATAGTGGGGGCTTGTGAACTTCAATTTTGACACTGTCTATTGTGTTGGATTTGTAGTTCCATACCCAATCATATCCAATGTTTGTTAATAATTGGTGTTGTTATCTCATGACCCTATCACACGAATTTCCTTCACCAAGCTTGGTAATTTGATGCGCTTAGATTGCTACCCTGATTCCACCTCCATAAAACAAGCATCTACCCTCGAATTTAGTTCTCCTTAGAAGTTGACATGTTGGTTCAAGATAATTTTTGAATACCTAACAAATCGCTTTTACAGGATGTGGTTCCTAACATTGTGGTTTTGTAGATGACTACATTGGGTGCTTCATTTGCATGTTCACAAATGATTCATAATATCCATATGAGTATCCTTTTTATACAACATGACTTAATTTTAGTACTTTAGCTTGCATATGCACGTAGTGTCATATGGCCGCTAAAGTAGGGGCTAAATATGGTGTCAAAAATTGTACTCCCTTGTAGGTGATAGTACAATTTCACACTAAGTTTGGACCTACTTTAGTGACCCTTTCATTTATGCATTTTCAACACCTCCTAACTAGGCCCTAATCTCCTAAACTATGCATTTTGAGACCTATTTTACCATCTTCTACCAAATTGCAAGCATTGAACAAATTCATCCAGTTATTATTTTGCCCCTGACACTTAATGTCCTAGAAAATAGGGCCAAGAACCATTCACACTAGGGCATATGGGTCCCCCTATTCTGTCGAGGAACAATTTTGGATGTGTCAGTGTCAGTATTTTAACATTCAAAATTTAAATTGTAAATGTCGACTATCAGGATCTAATTTTCAAGAAATTAGAGAAATGCCTATAAATACCTAGTCTTTTCACTATTTGAAACTAGAAAGCAATAAGAGAAGAAAAGAGAAGCAAGAGATCATTACACTCCACCACATATATTTGAATTTGTAGATTTTCAAGCTCATTAGTAGATTTGATCAAGCCTTATGTCATGATTGAATATTGATTCCAATAGAAGATAATTATGGATTCTAGAGTTGGGAGATACATTTGGCCATTTCCTTCAACCTAATGACTTGTTTCCTAGTGTTCTAATCTTCAAGCTTCATCTCATTTGTAGCCTGAAGAAAGTTATCATTATGTTTCTGATTTCCTAAGAGTCTTTTTTGCTTCCTCTTAGGTAGATCTTGTCATTTTCATATAGGAACCCTTCTCTAACACACTTGAGTAGGGTTTTATGCATTTTTAGCTCATAAAAACCTTAGATACACTTAAAGTTAGGGCCCACACATACTGCTATCAATCAATTTTATTGGCTATTGTGGAGGTAGAAATACCAAAACAAGGGTTTGACTAAGGAAAAATCCTATATAGCCACCCCCCATTTTTTTTGTAGATTTATTGTAGGTCAATATTTGAAGATGAAGGTTTACAGGGTAGACATCATAGAGTAGACAGAGAGCTACTGGATCAAATTCGAAGTTTCAAAAAAGGACTACAAGGACCCATACGCCCTTGGGTGACTTTTTCCTCCATTTCATGCAAAATCCAACTTTTTGTGATAGGTACACATTACTCAACACTTCTCAAATCTGCCTACAAGTTGTTGTTCTAGTTTGTTAATCATCGGGATATTTCAATTTTCATATTATAACACATAGTTGAATTAAGTCAATTATAGCTAATCAAGACTAGTCTATTTCTAAGGCTCAAAAGGATCATATCCAGGTCTGATTGACTCACCTTCATGGTTAAAATTCAATCTAAACACCTTGTTGATTTGCATCCTAATGTACCTTCAAAAAAGGAGTAAAAGAAATCCTAGGTTTTATGCACTAAACTTAGGGTTCCCCTTTTTCTTATGATACATCAATCAATACAGTGATTATTCATGAGGGTAGAAATACCAAAATGGGGGTTTGATTGAGGAAAGATCCTATGTATCCACCCCTTTCCCTCTCCTTCTCATGATTTTGTAGGTTCAGATCTAAAAATGACATGTTCTAGGACAAGAAGAAGCAGAGTAGACCTATAGGTTGCAAACCAGGGTTTCACAAGTCACGAAACTCTCTTTCCATTCAAAGGTGTCCTTGCCTTTGACCACTCAAATTAGGTCCAAATTTTTATGACAAGCGCACAAATATCTACCCTTCTCATATATGTAATTATCTCATCAATTTTTAGTTTCATCGAATACTTTGTGTTTTCATATTAGGTTTTCATAGTCAATTAGGTCAATAAATTCACATTAATTTAATCAATTTTCTTGGAAACAAAGGAACTAAACCCAGGGAAGATTGGTTGTCCTTTTAGTTTGTTATCCATTATTAATACCTTTGTGGTTTGAGTTCTAATGTTGATGCAATAAAATATTGATCCAAGTTAATCTACTAGGTAGATCTAGGATCTCCTGTTTTACATAACATTTTGGTGAACCTAACACATCCTACACTTGTCAAGCCTTCTTATTTTTATTGCATATCATTAGATCTAAATTTTCATTCAAAATTTCAGATTTTAATCTTTTTGAATTTATAAAAAAGTGTGTTTACATTGAAAAAGAAGTAATATCTCTTTGTGTTTTGCATTAAATTAAAATATTATATCATTCATTTTCAATAAAACATTAGATTTACTATCAAAATTGGTCTTTTTCTGAATTAGTACATGAATTAGATTGAGTATAATAATATTTTTTAATTATAAACCCTAATTCATTGAATTAGGTTGCATTTCACAAAAAAAATAGGAATATTGCAAATTTCTCAATTTTATGCAGTATCAGACCTAGACTATCATAGTCTTAGATTTGTATATATTATAACACCTATTTAAACTTTCAAAAATTAAAAACCTTGCATTTCTAGTTAGGGTTACCTTGCCCTTGACCTACCTTTTTTTGCTTGGTTTTTTGTGGCAATGTGATCTTTGTACCCTCTTTTCATACTATTAGTTCTCAAAAATGTTGGTTGAAAAACCACAAAAGGTTTCCAAGCTCTTGGTACGTTTTAGGCTAACGAATAAGGTCAAATGTATTTGAACCTTCTTCTTGTCAGGCTCTGCCAGACCTAGGTGGGTATACCTAAGCAAGTGAAGAAGACTTAGACTATGGATTTCCTTCTTGTGAAATCTATCCACAATGGAAATTGGAAGTGGAAAGATGCAAGTCTAATTTGGTATAAATTTTATAAGCAATATCAAGGTGTAGTTTATGAATATGTTCAGTTAACAGATGTGAAGTTTTGAAAATAAATTTGATAAAACTAAATGACGAGATGGATAAGACTAGTGCCCCATTGGGTAAATGGAGTCAAATGAAAGTCTAAGACAAGTGGCTTGTATTTGGTAATAACTCTAACTATTTAGCACACTAATATTGGTTTATAACTTGTATAAACGTGCAGGCAAGTGATTGACAAACTCTACTTACTTATCCAACTGACATAACCAAGCTATTTTTAATTTATCAAAAGGATTTTAATCTTTGCTTGAAAGAACCAATTGAATAAATTATACAAGAGCATAGATAACACCAAATTGGAGACAGATTGACAACCCTAATTATATGGTTCTTCTTATTGATCCAAATAACACTCCTAGATTATTATGATTGACTAGAAGGATTTTAATTCCTTTGGGGAAACCAATTAATCATACCACACAAGTGCAGCAAATGTGCATTGATAAATTGAATATATACTTGATATACCAATTTAAATACTAAAGAAGCATTAAAATGGAGACAACCAGATAATTGAATAACTTCAACAAACAACTGATACCAAGATGATGCCACAAAATTAGAGATCTTTCATTGACTTCTTCAAAATATTGCTTCCAACATAGTCTTTCAGAATATAAACATTATGGAACTTTTCTACTATCCATTAATTATCCCTATTCTACTACTATCCTCTCCTATATCCTTCTTATGGTCTTGGTCTCTCTTATATATATGAGAGGCAACAAGCTTCAAACCAAAAGACATGACTTTTGATAACAAAACAAGATTTGAAACTAATCATAACACAAGAAACTAACATAATCACAAATGTATGTGCCAATTTGTTAATCTCCGAGTAAAAGCTCGTGGTCATTTAAGACCTATTCAAATCTTTTACTGTATGATATTTCCTCCAGAGACCAAGTATTTTTCTTGCCACTTATTAATTGTCAGGTCGCTTGGCCATTTGAATTCCTGTGTAGCTATGAAGTTTGTAAGGTGAATCTTCCATTTGTTATCCAGGAGGTTTCTGACATCCACCACGAACTTTGTATATCCATTGTCCAGCATAACGATCCCATCAAGTAAAGTATGGAACTTGTTGAGATTGATTTCACCCTCATCTTGTCTATGTGCCAAGCATTTAGGAATCATCTGATCAAATTCATCTCCATTCATCTATACCTTTTAATTGATTGTCATCTTTGAGGATTGATGGGCTGAAGATGTATTTGATCGAGTCAAATGTACTCCTCCTACCTTCCACTTTCTTCCTTATATCCACCAAATACTTATACTCATCAATCACACCTTTTACCATTTCTTGTGTAGGTTTGAGCCTTGATGGGGCATTTGGATCCCTATGTGTAGCTTTGCATAAAGTGGTCAGTATGTGGAAGGTAGGTTGCCATCTCTTTTGGAGTTCTTCAAGGATGGGGGAGTCAATATTTATTTGTTCCAAAGCTTTAATCAGATTGTTGAAGTTTTCATGTACTTCATTTATCTTCTCCTTTAATATCCCAACTCTATGCTCTAATATCCTCCTTAGAGTCTCTATGATATGATGCTTGAAATCCTCCATGTTATGTTTCTTCAGCTTATCAATTTCATCTCTCATTTGTTGTATATGTGGATCTTCTACCTCGACAAGTGGGTGATAGACAATTAATTCATCCCCTCTCATTGTGGTGGCTTGTTGCAACTGTTGTTTTAGCTTCACATTTTCAATAAACAACTTTTTCACCTCATCATTTGATACTTTCAATCTCTTCTCATACTCATTAATCTTCTTCTCCATATTTTCTACTACATTCTTGGTGAACATTGTAGAATGCATGGTCATAGTGGCAGCTTCTGTGGGAGTTGTGTCTCTCATTGTTCTAACCATAGTTGACCCCCTCAATTCTTGTACTACATCCAATAGTTGAGGCTTCCTTGTATTTTTCTATTTTTTCCATAGAGAAAGTGTTTGGGTATTAGGATTATACCCTGTTCCTGAGACACCCTCTTTTGAATCAAATTATGCTACCAACATTGGCTCATCCTGTGCTCTGATTTGATCTAGAAGGAACACTTTAGATAGCTCCATCCTTGGTATAATTAGCATATCATTTTTCAATACCATTTCTCTCACCTCGTGGAGGGTGACATTAATGTTATCAACACTTAACTCTGCAAATGTTTGAGCTTGGATATCAGCTTGCTTCGACTCATTAGCTCCAATAAGATTGATTTTCAACCTTTCATCAAATTGTTTCATTTCCATTTTAATCCAAAAATCCTTAAATTCATTGGTGTGGATAAAATTATCTTCCATGAATCTTAGAGAGGCCACCACCCTCTCATCTTCTTGAATTTCATCAGCTCCTTCCTCTGAAATCCTAATCTTAGGATCATGAGGCTTTTGACTTCTTTGTTGTTCTACTATCTCCTTTATTTCAGTCAGAGCTAGGACTGCTTCTTCTTCTTCTTCATCACTTGAGTCATATCCAACCAATGGCTCAATATTTTTTCTTTAACCTTGTGGTTCATGAGTAGGAGATGGATGAGATGGATGTGTAGGTGATGGGGGTGGTGTCTATGATGTGGATGCTTCATGTGGTGGTTGGTGAGGTGTGGGAAGTGGGATCAACCCCTCATCTTGGGCCATTTTGTATAATTCATCAAACTTATTAAGTATCATCTGCATCCTTTTTCAGAAGGTTGGATTCATTTGCAAAAAACCCTTTGAAACTTTGATCCTTCTCCCTCTTCTGATTCTCCCACTTCATCATTATTATCCACCTTTTTCTAGTCTGCATTACATCAACAAAATACACCTAATTTCTGATAACATCCTCCTCAGGGTCAAACTCATGTGAGATGGCCATCTTTGTCAACAAGGTTCTTTTGATCATGTTGATATGTCCCTCTGGGTCACACACTCTCTCTTTTTCAGATTTGAGGGGATAGTTTACCCTCATAAACCTCTGCAATTCCTCTAGCATATTAGACACAATGGCCAACTCTTCAGATATAGTCAAATTAGGAAAAAATGTACCTTTCCTTTGATTTATCATCAAATCATGCTCCATCCAAAGCATCTGCCACATAAACTCTAGAAAACATACCCTTGTAGGTACAAACTTAGGCAAAATATGTGGTGCTTGGTCACATCCATATACTCTGATAATTGTGTGTTGAGGCATAAAAAACATGTTAGCATAGTTATGGGTATAGCCCTGGTCTAGCCTATATTGTACAAGCCTCATCACTTTCATCAATGATTCAAGCAATCTTGGTGTTGGGAAACCAAGGGAAGTTATCATTCTAACAACAAAATCATCTTGAAACACTATGAAATCACACTTTGTACATTTGCTATCCCAGATGTAACACTAGTTTTGCACAGGGAGTCTTACTCCACTTTCTTGTGTACACAATTTCATTCTTTCAATCCACTTCATTTCATTTTGACATAGGATTAAGTGACACAATAAAGAATTTTTCCTAAAATTAATGGGGGCCTTAGCTTCCCTAACTTGCAGCAATCCCTCATGTATTTGTTCCTCAATTATAGATGCAAAATAAAACTCTACATTTGACTCAAAATGTTGAATTATCATGGCCATTCTCATCAATCCTATTAGCATATGTTCCTCTACATCTATCCCCAAGACTTGACACAATGCATGATAAGTGTTTTTGAAATAAACTTGAAATTATGAGACTTGAAAAGGTTCCAATTTAGAAGAACGGATGGAGAGTTTTTTGTTATCATCACCCCTCTTCATGTGTAGGGGGAGCTCATCACTTTGGTATGTTCTTCTCAACCTCTTATACTCCTACTCCAATTTAACTAAATTCACCTCTGTTACATCTTGTTTATTCAACTTGAAACACTTTATAATGGCATCTCTTGTGACATCAACTAAGCACTCACCATTTGGAAGACTAATAGTTTTGGTTGGAGCATGGTAGCTGAGGATAAAACTCGCTTTGAAGAATTCCCTTTACTCCTGCAATTTGAGCTTGTCTGTAACTTGGTTTCAGCTATTATGAGTGAAAAATCTCAACTTGTTTCGTGTATTTAAACACCAAGATACATTTACTCTTGGCTCATAAATTCGCACAATTCAAATCTTTGTATCGAGCTCAAATTTATGTTTTGATGTTGATTGATGTGATTGGTGTGTTTTAAATGACCCAATGGCTTAGTTACTACACTACCTCGTGTCATTTTCTGCTCCCCCATTGTACTATGGTGTGTCTTTAGTACCTTTATTCAATGTACTACTCTACTGCGGGTTGTTTCTTGACCCCTCGAGGTATATCAGTACAGTGTAAAAGGTATGGTATATGATAGTGGTTGCTCTCACCGTCCTACCACGAGTTGCTTGGGGATGAGCTGCAGTAGAGAGGTATAGTATGGGTGTTATGAGGGGTAGCTAATGTGAAAGTAGTAATGCGGTAAAGGATAAAAATGACCTTGTGAATGGAAATAATGTGATTTGTTATGAAAATAAGGGTGGGAATTTTGGATTTTAAATGATAAAATACTTAGAATTTTCATGAAAAATCTAATTCCAACACATACCAGGACTTTGTTTCTAGAAAATTTCCCTATAATAGGCTTAACCTATTGTATTGGATCAATTAACCTTAGAGAACCAAAACATAAGTAAGCACATGTTTCAAATGACATTTTATCATTAGTGCTAAAATAAAAATTTGATTATATTTGTAAGCTCTTGGAGGAAGTAAGGTTATCCAATCATGTCAGATCTCTTTCTACAAGACTCATGCATTTGATGAACCTTTTATAAGTGATCATCTTGATATGTTAGAGGAATCCTTTGATTATTCCTCATCAAATTCATCCTCTAAGACTCCTAAAATGTCAATATGTCAAATATTAATAAATGCAAATAGATTCAATAACACTGATACTTATCATTTATCCGCCTTCTCATAAACATCAATACAAAATCAACTTGTTATCTTTATTGGACCTCCTTCAAATAAACCAAAACCTCTTGGTCACATTTTAAATTTTATGAGAAAACTTACTAAAAACAATCATATACAACAAAATGTATCACAACAACCACACGATCATACAATTGCTCATATATACAACACTTAAAATAACAAAAAAGTAAAATAAACATTGGTTATTCCTTCTTTCATTCCATTTCCACAACCTATTCTCTCTCCCACACCTTATCTTCCTCAACATAATGGTAAGGAGTATGATCTTGTTGAGCATCTTTGTGCTACTCTAGCTAAGTTCTCTCTTTGGTACTTAATTCAAAATTCACCTACCTACCATGGTATGCTCCAAGAGGCTTTGCAAAAGATTGTTGTGCCACCTTTTTTTAAACTAAATGATGTAGCAACCTTGTTAATGGTATGAATACAAAAAATTAGATATTGTATTCCATAAAATTGAATTACCTTCTTCTAAGATTCAAAAATAGTATGATGATCTAATTATTATGGTCATTATCAATCATTATGGGGTTATAGGAATACTCTCATTGATAATTCATTGATAATGGATCAGGTCTTGATGTTTATAGCATTGACCTTATACATAAACTTGGTGTAGATGAATCTATCATTAAACCTAATGCTTTATCTATTCATGGCTTTGATAATGTTAGTAGGCAACCATTGGGAACAATAACATTACCTATTAAAGTAGGACCCATGATCTTACCTACCCTTATCCATGCTATGCCTAATTCTCTTTCATGTAACCTTCTTTTTGGTAGGCCATACATTCATGCCATGGGAGGATTCCCTTCTACCATTCACTGCATAATAAAATATACATATAACAAGAAGGTTTATACAGTTAAAGAAAATCCAAAATCAGAAAGTTATTTACAAAGCTAAACCAGGCATAAAGATCTTATTCATAAACCCTTTAATATTTTGATTCTATCTTCAAAAGTGGAACCATTTCCTTCACATAACAAGTAAATTTATAATTGTGATTCACTTATGATAAATCTCTTTGGTGATGATTAGGGTTTGTTATATTTTACACCTACCTTCATTGTGGAGTATAAAATCTCAACATCAAAGCTTGAAGAACTGAAAGATATCTTGGTAACACCTACACAATCTTCAATAACCTCTCCTCAAATATCTAATTTCACCACTACAAATACTCCTAATTCTATAATAGATTTTATTTACATGTCCTCATTTGATGAAAATAGTTATGAAAAACCACCTTCATCAAAAGAAATAGAATCTATTTATGGAAGGGGATTTAGAATCTTTTCTCAATTCAGGTATAAAGGTAATGGTTATAGTATAAAGGAACAAGGTATCAAGGTCCCTCTATAGCTCCACACACAAGGTTAGACTATACATCTTCGTTATCACCCTTCAAAACCCACCAAAGCCTCTTGTAGACCTTGTCTTAACGCAAACACAATATCTCAAGATTCACCTTCATTATCACTTAATCTAGTTCACCCTAAAATGATAGACACAAATTCTACTACTAAAGAATTATTATTTGATATCCTCCAAACTGATAAGTCTTTAGTAGAATTTTTGGGAGTTTATGATAATTACCTCGATACCATCATGATCATGGATTTCCTTGTCTAAATGTTGAAGCATACTTTAGGAAAGATGCTTGTACATCAAATGATACATTGAATTCTCAATAAATGCCCCAAAAATTCCCTCATCCTCCTAATGTCCTAGACTATAGTACATTACTTATAGGAGATATTATCAAGGTCTCAATGAACCCATCTAATCTTGAAAAGGTTATTCTAATCAGGAAGTGTCTCGACTCTAATGAACAACAAGAACATTCTACACTTTTACATTATTTTCCTGAATTATTTTCTTGGTCCTTTCAAATATGTCTAGCATAGATCCTAAAGTGGTCACACATAACATTATGTTACATGATGACGCTAAATAGATAAGAAAAAAAAATTCATAAAATGAACTCCAAGGTGAATTTTTTGGTTAAGGCTTAGATTAAGAATCTTTTACAAGCTAGATTTATCCACCCTATCAACTATTCACCTTAGATATCGAACATTGTGTTTATCACTAAGATAATCATATTTGAATGTGTACCGAATCTCATAACCATAATAAAGCCTCTTTGAAAGATGGTTTATCTCTTCCTAACATAGATATGATTGTTGATTCTATAGTCATATGTGCTTTATCATCCTTTATGGATGGATTTTTTGAGTATAATAAAATATTCATTAACCCTCAAGATCAATTTAAAATGGATTTTATTACACCTTGGGGAAAATTTTGTTGGGTGGTTATGCCATTCAAATTAAAAAATGTTGGAGCAACATATCAAAGGGATATGACATTAATATTTCATGACTTCACTCATAATATCTTAGATGACTATGTTGATGATATCTTGGCTAAATCCATTTCATGTCAAGATCACATGATGAGGGCCACACCACCCAAAACCCATAGAAATCACAACAGATATCAACACAAAAAATGCGAGACAAAAAAATGACTCACTTTTAATTATTTGAAGAAAATGAAATTTTAGATTCAAAGCTTACATGCTACAGCCTCATGGGCTTGATTCATTACAACAAAATCAACTCAGAAAATAAAATCTAATATTCAGAGCCACAATCTGCACTATCAAGGCCACCTTCTACAACCCCCACTTAACCCTTTTTATTTTCCTGAATAACCACCCTAGAATGTTCTAGAAAGTTCAAATTTCCCTTTTTTTTTGGCGCCAAAAGTCCCGCCGTTTGATTTCTTGCCTAGGAAGATTTTTTTATGAAATTCACTTTTTAGAGCACCAACTTCATGGAGCCATACCTTTTGATCCGATTGTTCAATTCGCTATTATTGCATATTGTCATAAAGCTCTCGACAATCTCTACGATGCATGAATCCACTGTAGGCCAGTTCGGCCACTTTTTGAGCTATTTCGAGGCCTCCAAATTTTTATATCTAAATTTGAAGCTGCATTGGAGAAACTTCCCAAGATGGAAAATTTAATTTCTCCCAAACCGTGTAGGGTATTGAGGTGATTCTTTCATGACCGGAAATGTTTTTTAGCTCTGCTCCTTGGGGTAAAATTTCACATCCATACGAGCCTGTTTTGACCGACTTACTAAAAATAGTAAGTGCTCATTTTTTGCTATTTCTAACGCCTGACAATCTTAAATCCCCTAAGTTCTATCATGGGACTCAAAACAACTAAAGAAAATAAAGAAAACATTTTTTTTTGGGTGATGCAAGATTTCCCTACACCATTGGATGCTCCTGCATCAAACACCCAGGGTAATTTGAAAAGTTACCCTATCACTTCTCAGGAGTTAGAGGGAAACCAAGATGGTTAACCTCAGCCTTAGATAACCATGATGAATCTTCGACAGGCCTTCCTCTCCATTTCACCAAGTACTTTGCATATTTCTTGTTTCTTGTGCTTCTACCCACATGGTTATCCAGGATTTCTTCTATCTCTTCCTTCTTCGAAGTAGGTGCTGAAATTTTCAACCATTCATTTATCGGACCCTCCTCTATATCACCTTCATGATACTTTGTCAAATCAGAAATGTTGAACATAGGAGAAATGTTTATTCCACTAGGAAACTCTACCTCATAAGCATTTCTTGAATCATGCTTCTTCAGGATCTTGCATGGTCCAAACTTCTTCATCTTTAACTTGTTGTATGTACCAACTAGAAACCTTTCCTTTCACAAATGAATGATGAATTCATCTCCTACCTGGAACTCCTTATACCTCATTTCCTAATTTTTCTGAGCCTTATAGTGTGAGTTCATCTTATTGATATGTTTCTTTACCTCTTCGTGCAAATTTTGCAGGTGCTCAGCAAAATCTTCAGCCTCAGCACTACTCTTCTCCCCCTTATCCATCTTTCTCAGTTCAGAAGCAATTCTTGGACTAATCCCATATACAATCCGGAATGGTGATTTACTAGTGCTCCTATTGACATAATTGTTGTAAGAAAATTTTGCCTATGGTAAAATAAAATCCCCTCCCTTTGGTTTATCTCCTACTAAGCATCTTAGCAGGTTTCCCAAACTCCTATTCATCGCCTCTATTTGTCCATTAGTCTGTGGATGGTGTGTAGAATTTAACTTCAAATTTGTCTTCAACTTCTTCCATAATGTCCTCCAAAAATAACCAACAAATTTGGTATCTTTGTCTGAAACTATACTCTTTGGTAGACCATGTAGTCTCACCACCTCTCTGAAAAACAACTCTATGACATGAACAACATCACTGGTCTTATGACATGGAATGAAATGTGTCATCTTTGAAAATCTATCCACCACCACAAATATGGAATCATGCCCTCTCTGTGTCCTTGGAAAGCCAAGTCCATGCTAATATCCTCCCATGGCCTCTCAGGTACAGCTAATGGTTGATACAATCCAATATTCTGACTTGTCCCTTTCACCATCTGACATATTCTGCAACTTTGTACAAACTTCTTCACATCTTGTAACTATGACCAATAATAATTCTCACTAACAAGAGCAATGGTCTTATCTCAACCAAAATGTCCAACCAATCCTCCACTATGCTTCTCCTTGATTAGATTCTCTCTCATAGAACTCCTTGGAATGCACAATTGGATTCCTCTAAACAACATCCCATCTTGGATAAAGAAATCCAACCATCTCATCCTATCTAATGTAACAAGTTCCAAATAAACCTTCCAAGCTTCTGCAAGGTCTAGATCTTTTGGATACAAAATCTTGAGTTCATTGAACCCAACAACCTCTATATTCATTTCTATCAACAAATTTTTCCTTCTACTCAAGGAATCTGCAACTCTGTTTGACCTTCCACTCCTATGTTTCAAAACAAAATTATAACTCTGCAAAAACTCAATCCATTTTAAGTGCCTTTGATTCAACTTTCCTTGACTATTGAGATACTGCAAAGCTTGGTGATCAGTATATAAAACAAATTCTTTTGGAAACAAATAGTGTCTTCATTTCTTCAAAGCTTGAACTATATCATAAAACTCTTGATCATAGATAGAATATTTCTTCTTAGCATCATTTAACTTCTCACTAAAATAAGCAATAGGCTTACCTTCTTGACTGAAAATAACTCCCATGGCAATGCCACTAGCATCACAATTTACCTGAAAAACCTTATTGAAATCTGGAAGTGCCAAAATAGGTTGCTCAGTAACTTTCTTCTTCAACATGTCAAAACTTTTGGCTGCTCATGTAATCCACTTGAACTCTTTTCTATCCCCTCTCATTGCTTCAGTCAGAGGTGCACAAATACTATTGAAATTCTTAATAAACTTTCTGTAAAAACTTGCTAGACCATGAAATGATCTTACCTTTGTAACACTCCTTGGAGTAGGCCATTCAATGATAGCTCTCACCTTCTCTAGATCCATTTTGATACCCTCTGCTGAGACAACAAATCCCAAATACACCAACTCTCTCTTCACAAAACTACATTTCTTCAAATTAATCAACAACTTCTCCTCCCTCAGCTTCTCAAGAACTCTTTGGATATGCATCAAGTGCTCCTCCAATGTCTTACTGAAAATCAAAATATCATCCAAAATAACAATAACAAATTTTCCTAAAAATTCTTTCAATACCTCATTCATAAGCCGCATAAATGTGCTCGGTGCATTGGTTAGCCCAAAAGGCATGACTAACCACTCGTACAAGCCCTCCTTGGTTTTGAAGGTTGTCTTCCATTCATCTCCTTCTCTAATCTAGATCTAGTGATATCCACCCTTCAGATCTATCTTCGTGAAGTACTCATCCACTCAAACAATCCATAATGTCATCCATTCTTGGAAAGGGGAATCTATACTTGATGGTGATCTTGTTGATGGCTCTAGAATTTGTACACATCCGCCATTCCCCATCCTTCTTTGGTGCTAGTACTACAGGTACTGCACATGGACTCAAACTCTCTTTGATCAATCATTTCCACAAAAACTCTTGCACTTGCATGTTCAACTCTTCACTCTCTATTGGAGTCATACAATGAGTTGCCTTATTCAAAAAACCAGCTCCAGGAATCAAGTCCATCTGATGACTAATCTTTCTTACTGTTGGAAAACCTTCAGGTACATTATCAGAAATAATAGCTTGAAACTCATTCAAAAAATCTAAAACTTCTAGAGGTACCTCAGTAGTATCTTCTTTATCAACTCTAGGGATCAATGCAAAACACATATGCTCATGCTTCATACCTTCTAGGAACTTTCTTCCATCAACCAAACAAATTCTTGCATTACTGCATACCTTTTCCTCTGCCTCTTTCAAGGGCTTCAACTTATGAGGAACTCCATCCTTTGTCAAAGAATAGGTGTTGGCATGTCCATCATGTATTGCTCGCCGATCAAACTGCCACGGTCTGCCTAACAACATATGACAAACATCCATAGGCATAATATCATATAATACCTCATCATGGTAATTCCCAATCTTGAACTTTACCAGACATTGTTCATTTACCAAGGCTTTATGATCCTTCTACAACCAAGCAATTCGGTATGGGTTCGGATGCCTTCTTCTCTCCAACCGCAACTTACTAACCATTTCTTCTAAAACAAGGTTATCAGTACTACCTTCATCAATAATAACATTGAAAACTTTACCTTCACACTTACATCTAGTGTGAAACAGATCCTTCCTTTGAGTTGGCTCATTCTCCTCATTCAGCAAGGCTCTTCTAGTAACAAGAACCTCTCCTCTTTCTGCATCCTCAGAATGTGAAGACTCAGCATCTTCATCTACATGTGTAACTCGTGCATTACCCTTAGGTCTTTTATTTGTCCTTCCTTGATGTTGAGGAAACTCTAGGCTCTATGTCCTTCTCCACATTGGAAACAGGTTCCACAAAAGCCTCCTCCTCCCAGTCCTCATCTAGATCTTCCCCTTCCTCTTTGGTCTCCATTATTCTAATCACGAGGATGGTAGGTGTTATCTCCTTTCTAGTTTTAGTTGCTATTGGAGCCTTCACCCTTCTTTTGATCTTCATCTAGACCTCCATACAACCATCCACCAGTCTTTCCTCCACGACCTCCACCTCGTTGTTTGTTCTCAAACCTCTTGTTCAACCTTTCTTCAACCTTTAGAGAAAACTAATAAGTGTCTTCAATGGTTGTCATTCTTACCAATTCCAATTCTTCTTGTATGCTTGGCTTCAACCCGTTAATATAATGAGCAACTTTCTCCTTATTCACCTCAGAATGTCCTGTCTGAATCAAGACCTTGTGAAATTCCTCTGTGTATTCTTTCACTGTCCTTGTTCCTTTCCTCAAGCTCTGCATCTTCTTGAGTAGCTCCTATTCGTAATGAACTGGAATAAATTGTTTCTTCAATTTTGACACCATTCTATCCCATCTGGAAAAAAATTCTTTCCCTTGTCTTCCTCTTTCTAACTGGACCTCTTTTCACCATATACTAGCGTGGCCTTTCAATTTTTTCTTTGCAAACCTCACTGTATGAGGATCTTCAATCTCCTCAAACTCAAAAAATTCCTCCATGTCATTGATCCAATCAATCAATTCCTCAGGATTCAGATTTCCACTAAAAGTTGAAACCTCCATTTTAGGTCTCTTCCCAATGCATGAGATCGCTCGCAGCAATCTTGTTTCTCCAGGATCCATTGGATCCTACTCTTCCTCTTCCATTTCCTCCTTTTTTTTATCTTCACTTTCATCTTTGTCTCGTTGCACAGCTCTTCTTCAAACCTCTTGTTACAAGGTTTCTAATTGCCTTCTAAGGGCTCTTATTTCATCTCTAGGTGGACCTCCTCCACCCCAACCTCCACCTCTACCATACTGGGCACGTCTTGGAGGCATCTTGAATTCAACCCACACTCACAGGTCCTGTTGCAACTACCTCACATTTGGCGCTCTGTTACAAGCTCAGGAAAACCTACTCTAATACCACTTGATGAGGGCCACACCGCCCAAAATCCACATAAATCACAACAAATATCAACACAGAAAATGTGAGATAGAAAAATGACTCACTTTTAATTATTTGTAGAAAATGAAATTACATATTCAAATCTTACATGCTACAACCTCATGGGCTTGATTCATTACAACAAAATCAACTCAGAAAAGAAAATCTACTATTCGGAGCCACAATCTGCACTATCAGGGCCACCTTCTACAACCCCCACTTAACCCTTTTTTTTTCCCCAATAACCACCCTATAATGTTCTAGAAAGTTCAAATTTCCATTTTTTTTTGGCACCAAAAGTCTCGTCGTTTGATTTCTGACCTAGGATGATTTTTTTATGAAATTCACTTTTTAGAGGACCAACTTCGCAAGGCCATAACTTTTGATCCGGGTGTCCAATTCACTATTATTGCATATCGCCAGAAAGCTCTCGATGATCTCTACGACATGTGAATCCACTGTAGGTCAATTCAACCACTTTTTGAGCTATTTCGGGGCCTCCAAAGTTTTATATCTAAATTTGAAGCTGCATTAGAGAAATTTCCTGGGACATAAACTTTAATTTCTCCCAAACCGTGTAGGGTATTGAGGTGATTCTTTCACGACTAGAAAAAAATTTCAGCTCTGCTCCTTGGGGTAAAATTTCATGTCCATACGAGCCCATTTTAACCAAATTACTAAAAATAGTAAGTGCTCATTTTTCGCTATTTATGACTCTTGACAGTCTTAAATCCCCTAAGTGCCATCATGGGACTCAAAAAAACTAAAGAAAATAAATAAAACAATTTTTTTTTGGGTGATGCAATATTTCCCTACATTGTTGGATGCTCCTGCATCATCACATCAAAATCCTCTATCAAATCTTTGAGAAAATTCATAAATATAATATGCACTTAAATCCTTGTAAATGTGTCTTTGGCGTGGATAGTGATAAACTATTAGGATTTATTGTGTCACATTAAGGTCTTGAGGTGGAGATAAAGAAAATTGATGCCATAGTTAACATGCCACCTCCTAAAAATATTTCTCAACTTAGTAGCTTACAAGCAAAGATTCAAGATATTCACTAGTTTATTTTATCACTAGCAGATCAAACTCTCCCCTTCACTCAACTCCTCAAGAATTATTTTCATTTTAAATAGAATAAATATTGTCATAATACTTTTGAGAAGTTAAAATAATATTTGGCTAATCCTCTTGTTTTAAACTAGCTACTTCAGGACATCATTTTATTCTTTACACCTCTGCTTCATCTAATGATCTCACAAAATTATTAGTGTAGCATAATGATGATGGTAAAGAACATCATGTATACTTTATTAGTCATACTTTACTTGATTATGATATTTAGTATATCGTAATATAAAAACAATGTTTAGCTATTGTGTTTGCAATGAATAAGTTAAGACATTATCTTTTAAATTCTAATGTTCATGTTACTGTGAAATTTGATCTATTAAAACATCTCTTCTCTAAAACTAACCTATCAAGATGTCTTGCTAAATGGGTAATCATGTTAACAGAATTTGATCTTAAATTTATCTCTCAAAAGGCAATTAAAGGACAATCATTGACCAACCACTTAGTTGATACTCCTTCACCATTTGTTTTACCAAACCAAGAGTTATTCCATGATGATCATGTCCTTTCCCTAGAAGTTGATAAGACATGGGATTTATATTTTGATAGTTCTAAGGATAAAATTGGCTCCAATGATGGTGTGATATTGTTACCTCCTTTAGGTAATCCAATTCCCTTATTACCTATCTTAATTTCTTATGCACTAACAACATAGTGGAATATTAAGCTCTTATTGTCAGTTTGTGTGCGACATTTTCCCTTAATGTTCAACATCTCCATATATTCAAAGATTCTCAATTAATCATAAAATAAATAAATGGATATTATCAAGGAAAAAATGATAAACTGTCCTAATACTATGATTTTGTAAGGAAGATAAGGTAGCAAAACAACTTCCTACACTGATCTTGAGATGAGGATAATGCAAAGCTTTACAGACCTTTACAACAATTACAAAAACTTAAACATAAATATCATGCATACCACAACATGGTGATTTATGTGGGGAAAACCCCTTTGGGAGAAAAACCCCACACTCCAAAAGCCACCCAATATATAATTCAAAAATCACAGATTACAATATACTTACAAGGAAAGCTTCTCACGGGCATATCACCAACCAGAGATCCAAAGGAAACATGACCACTATCAAACTCTTATAATACATAAAAATACACAATTATAATACAATGCCCTCATAAAATAGGGTTGTCTTCTAGGGCAAGTCAAACCAACAAAATATCGACCGTCAGATCTAAGACCTAATGATGAATAGTCCAAATTTACAATAATAAAATATACATAAAATTTGGATTTTGGGGGCGCTACCCTAAGCCCCAATTGGGGGGATGATCCCCTCAGACCCCTCATGAGGGGGTACCCCCTGCTTACCTATCAACAATAAACCTTATGTAATTACAAGGCTGAGACACATTTTCCCAACAAATTTGGCATTATCAATATTAAAACATTTTTCCTCTTACAGCATTGACAATATCCCATAGAAAGATAATCATCATGCATATGCAATGGCGAGTTTTTTTTCCCTTATCCCTTGATTATTCATATGAGGATTTCAAGTTTAATATTCATAATCTCACTTCTCCATCAATTTCTAAAAATGCTAAAGAAGATATGGTTCTTTTTCTTAATTTTAAATTAGATGAATGGTACTCACACATATTTCAATACTTACACAATGGTACTTTCCTTGGCCCTTTTACTAAAACTAGTCAGGCTCGCATTAAGAAACTTGTGGCATGATATATCATTTTATCTAATATCTTATATTGAAGATCATATAATGGTATTCTTCTTCGTTGTCTTAACAAATAGAGATCCCCATTACCCTCAAATAATCCCATTTAGGTGCTTGTGGAGGACATTTTGGTGGTCAATCTTTGGTTCATAAATTACCTTGCATTGGTTACTATTGGTAAAATATGGAACAAGATTCTTTTTCCTTTGTCAAAAAGTGTCCTATGTGTCAACAACACAACAATATGATTCATCCTACCTAGGAACTTCATGCTCAAGTCTCTCTTTGGCCATTTTTTGTATGGGGCTTGGATCTTATAGGAAAAATTTCTCCTTCTCAAGGACACACCTTCATTATAATAGCTATGAATTATTTCAAAAAATGGGTTGAAGTGGTTCCACTCCAATCCACGACAACTAAAGTTATCTGTCATTTTATTCTTGATAATATTATTGCATGATTTGGTCTTCCTTTCACTTTGGTTTCAAATGATGGTACATAATTTAATGGAAAAGAAGTGAAGAATTTCCTCAAAAAATTTCACATACATCACTTCTCTACACCATATCATCCTCAATTAAATGGCCAAGCAAAAGCTTCTAACAAAAAAATTGAACAAGTATTACAGAAAATTGTTAACAAACATGGTAAATATTGGCTTAGTCAATTCTCTTATGCGGTATTGGCCTATTGCACAAGTTTTTATATGGTCACAATTGTTACCTCATACAACCTTGTTTATGGTTTTGATGTGGTCATGCCTTTGGAGTTAAAATTCCTTCATTATGAATTTCTCTCAATGGCATCCTAGATGACAATTTTTATAAAGAATAATGGATTCAAAAACTTGATATGCTCGATGAACAACACATATATTCTCTTGAACATCTACAAGCTTATTACAAAACTCTTCAATGCAAATACAATGAATGTGTTATTCATCATTCATTCAAAGTTGGTGACTTGGTGCTTTATGAAAATCAATGCAATGTGAACCTTGCACTAGGAGAAAAAATAAACTTTATCCTCAATTGGTTAGGACCCTATATCATCACAAAAATTTATGGATTGGGTGCATATAAACTCTCTATGAAAGAAGGTATTCCTCTCAAAGAACCTATTAATGTCATTCACTTGTGTAAGTTTTATGCTTAAATTTCATGTTCTAAATGGTATGCTATAATTTAGAGAATATATATTGGATAGATGAGTTTCTATTTGAGGTTACATTCCTTCATTCATTAAAAACATTTTTGTGTCTTGAATCTTTTAGAGTAATTTCCTTAATAGTGATTGTTTTCATAGAAGTGTGCACCCTTGTTGAGCTAATAAAAGCTCTCAGCCACCTCATGAAACATGGGATGATCTCCCTGAGTGTGGGCTCAGATGATGGAGATCAACCTCCAAAGAGGGTTGTTTCCCTTGATGCTTCCCATAATTTTGAGTGTCTCCTAATCTAATGTGACTACTTATTCCATGGAAAAGGGATAGAGGACTGAAATTTTGAACCTAAAACTATAGATAGTGATGCACCAGAAAGATTGAAAACTAAATGTTTAGACTCTTTTGCATACTGTGTCACAAAACTTTGTTGTTCTACCTTATGTTCTAATATATTTTGCTAAAATGAGACATATGTCTGTTGTTTTAGGAGGTAAATGAGTTACTTTCACAACTAAATTAGCTAATATAGATGTTTTATAACTAGAAACCAACACATAAAGAAGAAAGTTTTAGGTTTTGTAGGTGTTTAATCAATGCATGATTTAGAGTTTTTAGTATAAAAACACAAGAAATTTACATAAAATTAATCAACACACAACATGAACCAATATAATGAAGGTGAAACTTTCTTTTTTATTGATAAATATTCCTTATATTTTTACACAGTCTAAAAGATGATTTGATTTGATTGAAGATGCTTGAAATATGAAATTACATGCTATTTTCAATCTCAAGAACTGAAAAATATTTAGTTACAATACAATGCTTATGTTGCAATAGCTACAAAACTTAGCCAAAACTATAAAAACTACCTTGAATGAGGACTAGGCATGCCTTTTAGCCTTCAAATTTCCTCCTTAAAAGCTAGAACATGTCTTTTAAAAATAGAAAGACAAGTATACATCTCTTCATTGGGTCAGAATTCTTCTCTTGGGCATTGGAAAAAGTTGTCTTGTCATTTCTCATAGAAATGTTGAGGGTGGACAGAGAATTCTTTGCTTACTTCATACTTATTTGATGTAAATTTTTCTTAAATATCTCCTAGATATTCTCATGTTGCATTGCTAGTTCAAACCACCTCCTAGATATCCTTAACTTCCTCCTATATGCCTGCAACTATCCATAACTCCCCTAAACTACCAAAACCCCAAATTCCACCCTTATAAGACATGTGATAGGTGCCATGAAAATGGTTTAAAACCAATAGAGGGAAAAGGAGATTCTTAAGGGATAGGTATTTTCCATGTGTTACTTCTTCAAGACATCTTCAAATTCATATCTACATTAGATACAAACACTGCAATTTGCAAATTATCTCTATGTTTAGGTCCCTTGATAATGTAAGGAAGCTAAGGTAGTGGAAAAACTTCCTACACTAATCTTGAGAGGAGAATAATGCAAAAGTTTTACAAATCTTTAACAATTATAGAAATTTAAATAGAAATAAACACAAATATCATGCATACCATGACACGGTGATTTACATGGGGAAAACCCTTTCGAGAGAAAAACCATACACTCCAAAATCCACCCAATATATTATTTAGCCATCACAAAGATTAAAATATACTTTCAAAGAAAGCTTCTCATAGGATTATCACCACTTAGAGATCTAGAGACAACATGACCGCTATCAAACTCTTAGTATGCATCACTCTCTACCACAGTTGTAATACAACGCCCTCATAAAATAGGGTTACATTCTAGGGAAAGACAATCCAAAAAAATATCCACCATTAGGTCTAAAACCTAACAATGAATGGTCCAAATTTACAATATATCATTATTTAATGTATGTCATCCATTTTAGAAGTTTCTTGAGAAAGTTAACACGCTTATACTTTGCTCTTCGCTACCATTGTATACACCTATCGGTGTAAAGTTAGGAAATATATATATAAATATATATACATCCTATCAACAATAAAACATATATAATTGCAAGATTAAGACAAATTTTCCCAACAAATATCCCACTTGTTGAATACGTTGCAAGAGCAACGTGAGTGTGTAAACATTGTCTCTTTAATTGCTAGGGGCCGAAAGGCCGATAGTCTCTGAACACCATCTAAACTTCTCTGTGCTCATAGGCTTAGTTACAAAATCAACAAAATTCATCAAAGTTTCTACCTTAATGAGCTTCACCCTACCATCTTCAACCATATCTCTAACAAAATTATATTGTCCATCAATGTGCTTGGTCCTGGCATGAAATGTCGAGTTCTTGGCTAAACATATCACACTCTGAGTGTCACAATAAATTGTCATTGCACCTTGTTTTATTCCAATATCTAAACACAGTCTCTTAATCCAAATGGCTTCTTTACAAGCATGAGTAGCTTCCATATACTCTACTTTAGTAGTGGACAAAGCAACCACAGCCTATCACTTACTCATCCAACTAATTGCACAATCAAATAAAGTAAATATATAAGCACCGGTGGATTTTCTGCTATCAACATCACCTACCTAGTCTAAATCCACATAACCATGAATATCAAGGGAAATTTTTTCTTTATTCATATTAATATGATAACATAATTAATAATCTGAGGTACCGTGAAAATATCTGAAGCCTCTTTTATCTACATCCCAATGAACTCTACCAAGATTAGACATATATCTAGAAATAACTCCCACTGCTTGGGAAATTTCTGGTTGAGTACAAATCATAGCATACAACAAACTTCCAACTACACTCTAGTAAGGAACTCTGCTCATGTCTTCCATCTCTGATGGAGATGTTGGACAATCTTACATAGATAACTTTGTTCCACCTGAAACAAGAACACACAATGGCCAACAATCCTGCATATCAAACCTCTATAAAATTGAGTTGGCATACTTACTTTGGCCAAGCCATAGCTTTCTGTTCACTCTATCTCTTTTAATTCCATCCCAAGAATGTGTTTAGCTGCACCAAGATATTTCATTTCAAATTTAGCAGCAAGTTGAGATTTTAGTTCTAAAATCATACCTTTCCCTCTACCAATAAATAACATATCATCAACATATAATGCAATTAACAGGAAACAATCACCATCAATTTTACAATAAACACAATGATTTGATTTAGAATGCTCAAATCCCAAAATCAACACATATGTATCAAATTTTTGGTACCACATCATAGGACTCTGTTTTAATCCATACAAAGATTTCTTCAATTTGCAAACCAACTTACTTTTACCTTTCACCATGTAGTGCTTTGGTTGTGTCATATGAATATCCTCCTCCAAATCACCATTAAGGAAAGCAATTTTCACATCCATTTTCTCAATCTCTATATCATAAGCAGCAGCAATAGAAAGCAAAAATCTAATGGATGTCATTTTTGCAATAGTAGAAAATATCTCACCATAATCAACACCCTCAACTTGAGAGTAACCTTTCGAAACCAACCTTGCTTTGTACTTCTCAATACCTCCATCTGAACCAATATTTTTCTTGAATGCCCATTTACAACGAACAATTTTTCATCCTTCGAGCAATGGTACAAGATCCCATGTATCATTCTTTTTCAAAGATTCTATTTCTTCATCCATAGCAATCTTCTAGGATTTTACACCATCCATACCTAGTGCCTCTTCTACAGACCTGGGTTCATCCATGTTAGTATTCAAAGAAAAAATACATCTCCAATCATCAGGTAAATACCTTTCAAGTGGTTTTCTATGCCTTGTAGACCTACGAAAAAGTTGAGTTGGAGGTTCTCCCTCCTCTTCTAAAGATCTAGAGCTACATGAGCTATCCTCAACTTCTTTTCTATCCTTGGGCCTCAATTCAACTTTCTCAGGTGTAGAAGAAAATTGAATCACATCTTCCTATTTACTTTGTTCTAGTTGCAATGTAACAAAAGAAGGCTTAGTTTCTCTAAAAATAACACTTCTACTATGTATTACCTTCTATGCAACATGATCCAAAAGCTTGTATCCTTTCTCACCATAACTATATCTGATGAAGATACATTTCACAACCTTGTTCTCCAACTTTGTTCACTTCTCACATGTGCATACTCCTCCTAGCCAAAAAATCTAAGATGTCTTAATGAAGGCTTACGACCTAACCATACCTATATAGGTGTCTTATCAACAAGAGCTGATGTAGGAGACATGTTAATCAGGTAACAGGCAGTGGCAATAGCTTCAATCCAAAACCTTTGTTCTAGGCCAGCACCACTCAACATACTCCTAGCCTTCTCCATTAGTGTCTTATTCATTCTTTATGCAACTCCATTTTGTTGTGGAGAATACAGAGTTGTCTTTTGTCTATGAATACCACAATCTTTACAGAATCTATCAAAATCATTAGAGAAAAATTCACCGTTGTTATCAGTCCTTAAACATTTTATTTTCTTTCCATTTTTCAACTCAATCATTTCTTTAAATTCTTTAAATCGACTGAAAAACTTTAGATTGACTCTTTAAATCGGCTGAATAGCTTCATTCTAAAACATTTGTTCTAGGCTAGCACCACTCATTATACTCCTAGCCTTCTCCATCAGTGTCCTATTCATTCTTTTTGCAACTCCATTCTGTTGTGGAGAATACAGAGTTCTCTTCTGTCTATGGATACCACAATCTTTACAGAATCTATCAAATTCATTAGAGCAAAATTCACTACCATTATCAGTCCTTAAACATTTTATTTTCTTTCCAATTTGCAACTCAACCATTTCTTTAAATTCTTTAAATCAACTGAAAACTTCATATTTACTCTTTAGAAAATATACCCATGTCCTTCTACTATAATCATCAATAAATGAAACATAATATGTGGATTTACCAATCGAAGGAACATCTACAGGACCAAACACATCAAAATGAATAAGATCCAATACACCACAAGATTTATGATAACTCGAGTAAAACTGAACGTGGTTTTGTTTTCCATAAATACAATGCTCACAAAAATTGAATTCAAGATTACAATCAAATAAACCTTCAACAAGGTTTTTATTTTTTAAGGTCCTTAGACCCTTTTCTCCAATGTGGCCAAGTCTCTGGTACCATATAATATAGTTTTCTTTGCAGGTAACTTTTTTTCAAAAGAAAGAGCACCATTGGATACCCAAAAGCCATGACCATCTATTGAAGGTGAAACCCTCACTTCTTCCACAAACTTTCTTTTCACAGAAGTACAATTGCACTCAATAGTGCATGCATCTAGCTTATACAATGTGCCATACCTGACACCTCTAGCAATCCCCATAGCACCTCTGACCATCTTGCATCCTACATCAGAAAATACTACCTGCACACTAGCATCTATTAGTTTTCTCATAGATAACAAAATTCATGCTAATCTAGGGATATGCAACACACCACTAATCCTTTTTATTCTACCATCAGGAAATCTAATTTTAACTTTACCATGGACAATAATGTCTAAATGGGAATCATCACCCAAGTACAACTTACCTCCATCAAATTCTTCATATTCAAAAAACCAATCTTTATTAAAGGTCATACGGAAAGATGCACCTGATTCAATTAACCATGCATCATTACCTACATGGGTTACCAAAGTTGCAATGAATGTGTCACCATCTTCCTTTTTAGATTCAGAATCAGAATCAAATTTCTTATTTTTCTTCTTCTTTTCTTCTTTGCATTCCTTACAAACATGTCTAGGCTTACTGCAGTTCCAGTGGTGCAGGAGCACCTTGTCAGGTTTAAGCCTCCATGAGGCAATTTTGGTTTCCTAGTTTAAGCTTAGTAATTTGATCATGAAATAAGGTCATCTAGACCATTTTAGACTTTTATAAGTTGGTTTTAAATCCTAGGAGGTCAGTATGAGTCTATTTTGCAAACTTTGTAAAAGTCTAAAAGTGCAAAAGTTGTCATATTGTCAAATTGCAAAAATGTAAGAATTGGAATATGAAGGGTCAATTAGTTTAGGGAGTTAGTTGTAGGCAATTTTTTCTGGTGTGATAATTTTATATATGCTTGTAGAACCTCGAGGGAGAGGTTGGAGAAGTGTATATGAAGAAAATCAATAAGAAACCCCTATTTTATATTGTAAATTCAATGTTTTTATTGGCAATTTACTGCTACAGGCCCCTGTACGGTCCCGTACAATGGGATACTAGATTATGGTGCATTGAATTTGATAGGAGAAATAGTTAACTTCATTTTGGTTTCAGTTTGATTCATTTTTATTGAATTTAAAGTGATCTATAAGCCCTTTTCTGAGAATGGGTAGAGAACCCTGTAGTTGAGGGTTTGACAGAGTAATATGGGAAATAAAGCCTTTCCACCTGGTGTAATTGATCCTAAATTAGTGAAATGGCTCTTTGAGTTTTAGGTTTATTGTTTTTTCTAGTTCTAAGAATAGGGAAGGCAGATTGAAGGGTTTATGATACTATCCTAGATGATATTTTATGAGTTTTTTTGGTTGAATTTGATGGTTAGATTCTATGGTTTTCATAAGGTCTTTGGAATCAGTCATGTAATGGTGGATTAAGCATGTGTAGGTTCATTTTGGTGTGTTAGAAGTGGTGATAGGGTGAGAGAAGGATTGGAAGTTTCATTTTCAATAAACCCTCCATGTTACAAGCATGAAATGGCCTAAAATGAGGGGTTTGAGTTTTGATGAATGAGAGGTTGTTTCTTTGGCTAAAAATTGTTGATTCTATCTATTTGAGGGCTAGTTAAGGTCTGAAAAGAATTTTTTATACTTGGAAAGTTGTTTAGAGTGGTGTTGCTTTGTTAATGTGGCCTAATTGGGCCTTGTTGTTGCAAGACAGTCATTTTTAGAAGGAAACTTTTCAAAGAAAGCATTTTTTATTTATTGATATGTTTAAGTAGGCTTTAATGGGTCCTTGAAATGATATTCAAGTTTTAGAGATCAAACTAGTTGGAGAATTATGCCCATTTTTGTCTTGTGGAATACTACTAGTCGATGAACCTATTGTGAGTGAATTTCTATGAAATGAAAGATCAAAGTTATTGAAGACTCTCCTTGGTTTGAGTCAGTCATTTTTATAATGTTCAAGGTGGTTTGAGGATTCAGTAAGAGGTTTTGTGCCCTAATTAAATTTTTGGGTGATTTGAGTCAAGTGTTTTGTGAAGGGAAAGATGAGTCAAAGATGGAAGAATAAGCAAGAATTGTTTGAGATTGGTGAGATTGTAATTGAATGAAGGATTTTTCCTCTCTACTCTGCATCATTCAGCAAATAACTTTGGACTTTCCATGAGATTTAGATCCCCCCTGGACTTGGATTTGTCATGCCTCTCATTTTTCTTGCCTTTTTCCTTAGGTCTTCCATGAACATTTAGGGCCTCCTTGGTAGTGATGGATACCTTCCTCCTCGTATCTTCAGAAAGAAAAGAACCCACCACATCTCTAGTCTTCAATATAACAGAAGTACTCCCAATAGCCATAACAAGATAATCCTATGAATCAGGAAAAGAACAAAGCAGGATTTGACATTTCTTCTCCTCATCCATTTTGACACCAACATATTGAATGCTTCCAAGTGGTTTGTGATTCGTTCATCCTCTTCCATTCTCAAGGAATACAACTTCTTCCTCGAGAAAATCTTGTTCGAGCTAAAGATTTGGCCTGATACATCTCACCAAGCTTCTTCCATAGTTTCTATGTAGAGGTCTCTTCATGTACATTAATTAAAACAGAGTTTTCCAAGCACAATTTGATTAGACCCTTGGCTTTATGGTCCATAACATCATATTGAGCAGCTTGATTAGGATCTATAAGCCTTAAAACATTCTCATCAATAGCATCCCAGGAATCTCGATCTATCAACAAATCCTCCATCTTCAGCTTCCACATCTCAAAATTATTTCCAAAAAATTTCCCCACCTCTATTCTCCCTAATGAACTTTCCATCTAAAAATTCTTGCAACAAGATCACAAAGTGTCTTCTGCACAATCTCCCACTCAAATCTAGATTAGTTCAAAAAACCCAACAACCCACAACTGAAACCAAAGGTGATCAAGCTCTGATACCACTTATAAGGAAGCTAAGGTGGTGGAACAACTTCCTACACTAATCTTGAGAGGAGAATAATGCAAAACTTTTATAGATCTTTAACAGTTACAGAAACTTAAATAAAAATAAAGAAAAATATCATGCATACCACGACACAATGATTTACGTGGGTAAAACCCTTTTGAGAGAAAAACCCCACACTCCAAAAGCCACCCAATATATTATTTAGTAATCACAAAGATTACAATATACTTGCAAGCTTCTCACAGGAGTATCACCACTCAAAGATCCAGAGACAACATGACTGCTATTAGAATCTTATAATACATCACTCTCTACCGCAATCGTAATACAACACCCTCATAAAATAGGGTTACATTCTAGGGAAAGACAGGCCAACAAAATATCCACCATTAGATCTAAAACCTAACAATGAATAGTCCATATTTATAATATATCATTATTTAATGTATGTTGTCCATTTTAGAAGTTTCCTAAAAAAATTAACATGCTCACACTTTGCTCTTTGTTGTCATTGTATACACCTATCAGTGTAACTAGGAAATTTATATATAAATATATATACATCCTATCAACAATAAACCATATATAATTGCAAGGTTGAGACACATTTTCCCAATAGATAAGTCTCTTTACAAATCTATCTCTTGAAGAATATCTACAAATACAAATGTTCTTCACACTGTCATGTTCTCTTCTTATGTCATCTATTACCCTGGTACATTGCAACTCAATATGCTCCTAGCTACCCTGAGATCCTTAGTAGGACTATCCCCTTAAAAATCTCTTGTGGTTGTCATAAAAAATGAAAATGATCATGTATCCCTTGTATTCCATCAACCTCTAAAACCCTTCCCTTTTGTATTGTCAGTTAGGGTTGCATTATCACCAAGCATTTCCATTAGCAAATATGAATATTTTGACATCTCAAGGTGATAAGTAATCCCTTGAGGTATTTGATGAGAAAATGTGTCTAAACCTTGTAATTACATAAGGCATTGTTCAGCCGACAACAATGGGAGGCGTGGGGGGATCATCCCCCCAGTTGAGGTCCAAGGGCGGCATGCCTTGGCGAGGGATCGAGGGTGGTGCCCCCAAAAGGAAAATTTTATTTATATTTTATTATTGTAAATATGGACTGTTCATCATTATGTCTCATATCTGATAGCCGATATTTTATTAGCTTGAATTTCCCTAGAAGAAAACCCTATTTTATGAGGGCATTGTATTATGGTTGAGTATTACGATGTATTCTAAGAGTCTAATAATGGATTTTTTGTCTTTGGATCTCTAAGTGGTGATACTCCTGTGAGAAGCTTGTTCTGCAAGGATATTGTAATCATTGTGATTTCTGAATAATATATTGGGCCAATTTTGGAGTGTGGGGTTTTTCTATCGAAAGGGTTTTCCCCACATAAATCATTGTGTTATGGTATGCATGATATTTTTGTTTTTTTTTTTTTTAATTTTATGTGACTATTAAAGATCTGTAAAAGTTTTGCATTATTCTCCTCTCAAGATTAGTGTAGGAATTTGTTCTACTACCTCAGCTTCCTTACAGTCTTGGTACTCTAAAATTCCCCTTGGACTATCAACGTGAGCCTGTAACCTTCACAAGAAAACTTCCATGAACCTTTGTATCTTGTTCTCATGCCTATCATGATTGTCCTCTTTACCTCTACAACCACTATGATATTTTCCTTTTGGTCATTGACATGGACTATCTACTATGAAAAATGTTTGATCATTTATACTTCTCACTAACTGTCATACAACAATCTCCATGATTTAATTTTGTATGTCTCTCTTTACCTTATCATGTTTACAACTCATTATAGATTAACCTCCTCATAGCAATAGTCACAGGCTTTGTAATTACTATCATGTATGAGGATTGTCATGCTTGGTTTCTTCCTTTAAACCTTTGTGTATGTACAGATAGTTTTTAGGACTATCTTTTGGCTTTTAAATGTATTCATCACTTGATGACATTGTCCCATCACTGATCTTCTTTCACAATGGATATCATTTTCATGTACCTTGATCACTACCCCTATAAATTGTGAAGAAATTTCTTCTTGCACGGTTATATGCCTCCTTTTGACTACCATTTTATGTGAACGCCATTATATTGACATATGAATTTTAATCAACTCTTGTACAGAGCACATATCAAAATGATTGAATTCTTTTAGAATAGCATATGAAAGTATGTCATTAGTCAATGTCTAGACTTGAGAGTATAACATGAACACTTGGGGACATAAATAATATAATCCTTGAATCATGACAAAGCAATACATCAAGAGAAGTTTGGGCACATCCCATTGATAGTAGCATATGATAGGCTACAACCATATAGGTCAATAGACCAGATAGATAAATACACATAGAGAGGAACAAGACATATTCAACATGACAGAAAGAATTAAGGTAGACCCAGCACAACCATTTTGTAATGTACAAACATTAACACATCAAAGATCCTCAAAACTAATAGTGATTCAACCAACATAAATGGAGCTTAAAATTAATCAAATAGATGTTGGGATTAAGTTTTCTTTATTAATCTTGGAGGAGTTGTATTGAGGCTAGGAAGAGAGAGTCTGCATGAAGACATAGCTATAGTCAAATCTAGAGCAATGTTACCTAAGATAAAGAGGAGAGAGGATCAATCCTCACCTCAGGTCACAGTCATGGAACATTTATCTTCTTATGTACCAATGAACCTCCTATATAGTATTTCCCTATCATAATATTAGCCCTTGAGCTATTCAAATTCAAAACCCTTGTTATCATGTCTACATTAAACCTCATTATCTTCATCTTTCTTGGCTTCTATACTCGAATATTTTATTGTGGTGACTTATATGTATTGATGATCTAGGTACAAGGAATTTCTCTACCTTTCACAAACTTGCACTAGATAGCATGAAAGCATGTAGCCTTCTTTGTACCCTTGAACATTCAAGGCCTCTAAAATTTATATTTCCTTCTGATGGTTTGGTGTGATGTTATTGTCTACATGCATTTCTCTACTACCCATGATAACTATCATCTTTCTCTTGAACTATTGATTTTCCACTAACTTTTTGGTTATCACATATTTGACTACCATTTTTGAACAACTATATGATTTTCATCTTATAATTATCTTGTTCAATGAAATAAAGGTATTGCATAGGGTTTTGAAACTTCCCTTTATTATGTATACCTTTAATGATTTCTAAATGGTTCTTCCTTATTTCATAACAATTCCATTGTCCTTTTTCTTGTGTACAGACTCTACCTTTGTTTTTCCTTTCACTTGCTATGGTGGTTTCCTTTCCTAATGTTTGAGATCTTAGACTACATGTAATGCTTGTCACATACCCTAGTAACCTTTTCTAACTTTTCTTTTTCTTACACAATTTTGTAGGTCTCATGCATCGACTTTTGCTCCATGAACATCCACAGAACCATCTTGAGTTATTTCATCATTTGGATGCACTAAAAAAACCTAGCACTTTTTCTTGTACATAAACAGACCTTAACCTTTGTGAACAAGTTACACATTATAGACTTATGACTTCTTGAAATCTTATCAAAACCATTAACACTGCTTGGAGACTCTTCATGAACACTTATACTTTTAGAGAGCTTACAAGATCAACTAGGGTTAGAGGATTTCTTATTACACTTCATAACAAAGGCAATATATTTGGAAAACCATTGGGTTTTTTAACCATCGAGATTTTCACATGGATATCCTCCATTAATTTGTCACTTCCTCCATGATGACTATCCTCTAGTACTTGATAATCAATAGGGATTTTGATAAGGGTTTTGATGTCACTAGGGTTTGCAATTTATGACTATTTTTCTTTAATATTCATGTTTGGACCTCATTATTATCTTCATAACACGTTGTCCTCCATGACTTTTCTCATGTTGTGATTTCATAAAAGACATATTTCCTTTCTAGCTTGATGTAATTGTCCTTTTCCACTACACTTGCAACATGGTTTTCCATTGTTGCCTGCAGGTATGTAGGGTTTCACAAGTGGGAAAGGGTGTGAGGTCCTGATACCTTATCATGAACTAACCTTGTATTGTATTATCATTCAATGCTTATATCATTGTCATATGAAACTCTTGACACCAACTTAACAACTAAGAGTCTTTTGATATTTTCATGGAGTGCATAGTAACATTCTAGCTCACTAGACTTTGAATCTAAAGAAAAATAGGTATGCATTTGTATGATGTAGTGACTTCTAACTCCCTAATGCATTGTCCTCTATATTACATTCTATATACTTTATTTTCCAAAGAAATCTAAGGCCAACGATGAGAATTACTTATTAGCATGCAATTCAATGGTTTGTGTACTTTGATAATTAGATCATTATAGCATTTAATTATTTGATTAAACCATAGTTATATTTTATTCAACATGTGTGCACTAATTCAGATGTGTTATATTAATTAAATAATTTTACTAAGCTATTTAGTTAGATCACATAATCACATATCTATTTCATGTATCAATTGAATCATTGTTGTATTTATTAAATAATCTTAATTATATTGTTTAATTCATCACAAGTGTATCTAACTAGTTATACATATGAATTAATATATATTAGCATATATTTGATGCATTTAATTAAAACCGTATTTGTCTTTAGTTAAATCACAAGTAGTACAAAAGCATTACATAAACACATACAAGTCAAATAAAAATGTGCATAGATATACACATCATAGTGTCCATATAATCATATCATCAACATATAGGCCTATGGCTATCGGACCTCTCAAGGCCTAGTAGTGGTACTTGACATGAAACAATAGATCATGAGTAACTCCTAGAGCTAATCCATTCATGTAGAGCCCTGAGCTCACCTCTAAGATATTTGGATGTATCTCACATCTCTGTATACTACTATTTTTTTCAATCCTTCTTGGCTCATACTCAATCTAGCTCTGCATGTAGGACCATCTAATCACAATTGGTAAAAGATGATACTCCTTCTCTCAAATCTTGAAGATCATCTAGAGCTTGATCCCTCTCTACCCTAAGCTCCTCATTTGTATCTCTCAATTACACTAAGGGCTCAAAGATTTGGACATGTAACCCTATAGTATGATGTGGCCTATAATCAACCCACATAGGCTGAGGTAGTTGCACATTTGTCATGACCCTTAAATTCAAGTCAATATTGGGTACCAACTACAAAAATAAAAGCATAGAATCAAGTTAGGTACATCATCATATAAATTAAAATCAAAATACAACATCTAGTATACTATAAAATCATAACAAATACACAATGTCATATCACCTAGATTGTCAGCTCTCCAGTGAGGATCCATGCATGAGATGATTGTAGCTATATCTAGGCTCACTTAGGAGCTTGGTGGAAACCACTCCACTTGTCTCCCCATACTCATAGATTCTCAATCTCTCAAGTCTACTAAGATTCACTCATGATAAGCAAGGATGAGACCTAGGTCTATCCTCAGGGGCATCATCAGCCTCCTCCTACTCCTTGGGATCTCCTCTAGATGTTGTAGCTAGTTGATCCTCGTCATCATCATCTCTCTATACACTGTCATCATCATCCACATCCTCCTCCTCTTTGAGATCCTTGTGACATCATTTACATGGCTCTGGATCACCAATATGATGGTCTGCTATAAACATAGGATCTGTAAATGCAATGCTCCGCCATCTATTGTATGAAACACTCACTCCAATATCATTGGAATCATACATAAGATGTGCATCATGCTCCTCATCATCATATTCTCTCAAGGGGACATCTATTATGGTCGTTTGAGCTTTGTCCCTAGGTTTGGCACCACTACAAGTTGATTGGAGGTAGGTCAGACGAAGAATAGGAATTCTTTGAAGGTGACCAAGCTTTCGGGTCACTTGATTGTAGTAAAATAGAATAACTATATACTCATATTGACCAATAAAAATCTAGTCCCATTGCATCCTCACCAGTTATTGTGGTGAATATTGTCATGCTTGTAGTGTCCTATACGGCCTCTAGATCATGTTCGCAATAGGTAGTTGATAAAATACCACTCGCTAATATAACAAGCCACTATATCTACCATTATATCTTCAATGGTAGGCATATTCTTGAGGATAATTCCATTCTAGATCTATTGGATATCTTGTGGTATGCGTACACGTGATATGCTCTAATTCCCATACCTAGAGAAGAGTGCATGTCATTAGGCTTTGTGCCTTGTATGTCCATATCGATGAAGATCATAGCAATTATGGGCTAGCATGCTTCACCCCTAGGAAAACATGGTATGTTGATCCTCCATTACACATATGGTGTGCACAAGGCCTCAGTGAAGGTGTTTGTCTCATCCATCAAGTGCTACTGCAAGTGTTATAGTCATTATTGATCTAGGTGGATCCAAAATACCTAAAAATTTCATAGTCTCTGAATTCATCTAAATTGACATCATTGGAAAGAGCTCACTGACACAATCCTAACGCAACTTGAACGGGCTCAAAAGGAGTCTGAATGCAGAAGTTATGTGCAGTCAAAGGTTTGGTCAAATAGGTGAATCAGGTGGTCAAAAGGGGTGAAAATTTGATCTCCTCAAATCCAAGTAAAAACATTGTCATGTCAAAGGGCTCGTCAATGCGATTCTGATGCCTTTTGAATCGCGTCAAACGGAGTCCGTATGAGCAAGATAGAGTCGGTCAAAGTTTTGGTCAAACTTAGTCAAAATGATGACGTCAACATGTGACATGGCAGGTGGTGATGTGGTAGGAGTAGTAAGTTGGCACTGACATGGTGGAAAAAAAAAATGGATTAAATCATATTGTTAAATAAAAAATATATGGCTTAAAAATTAAAAGAAAAGAGGAGGATTTGGTGGGATTTTATCCCTTAAAATCCTCTTGCCTTGCCCATAAAACAAGGAGAGAAAAAAATCCGTAAACTCATATTTCAACAATTAACCCCTTTAAGCCCAAATTATAAGGGGCTTAAATAAGAACTAAAATAATTCATAAAGATTATTAAAGGAATAAATCCCAAAAGGATTAAAGTTATAAGCCATTCTTTTAAAAGGGATTTTATTATCCAAAATTATAACGGCTCATAATTAAAGGGGTTCATTTTTTTATTGTATGGCTTAGAATTATAAAATCCAAAGGGGGATTTATTTTTGAAGATTTGTAAATCAGATATTAGTGATTTTTATTGTAAAAGGGGGAATTATGAGGATTATGGAGATTTGTAAAAATCATATGATGTAAAAACGGGAGATATGCAATATTTGCAAAATAATATGGTTAAAGCCATATTAGCAAATAAATTTGTATAAAAAGGGGTCTTATTTTCTTGTAAAGGAAGTAGAATTTTTCTGGGAGAAAATTGTAACAGGGAGAATTAGTGAAGTTCAATTTGGAGAAATAATTCTTTGGAGGAGAATATTGTAAGCACGAAGGCCTTTTGAGTGTCTTCAAGTGTTGAGAGGAGATTGTGAGAAATTTTATGCAGGTTTTGAAGCTTGGATATTGTAACAAGGCAATTCAATTGCTTGGAAACATTAATAAAGCAGTCCTACTTGAGAAGCGGACCCAGAGACGTAGTCCTGATTGGACGAACTCCGTTATCAACCTGCATGTTCTGATCTTCTATCTATCATTCTCTCCATTTCTTTTCATTTTTCAATTCAGAATTTGATTTCTAATTACAACATTATATATAGTAGTTAGATAATATTTTCAAGTTCTGTAAAGTTTAATGAACTAGTTTTACATTTTCAATGGTTAAGAAGCATAATCACGCAATACTGCCTGGATCAGGTAAAATTGTAATTCGAATCAATTTACAAGTTAATTTTGTAAACTCTAATTACAGATCAAATTGGTATCAAAGCCCGTTTTGCAGGAAATTGCATAAGTGAATGCTAACCAGGTTGAAATTGAAGCAAGGAGAAGGTGCACTTACCGAGTTCAATTCTGAGATCAGAAAACGAAGAACCTCTCCATCGAAGATGTCAAAGTTGGTAACTGAACATGAAGTTCCAGAACTTGATGAGAGGGGATTTCGAAAAGCTTTCCTAGAAATGAAGTCAATAGTGGAAGTTCTTTTTCAAGAGAGACAAGAACGACTGAGGAAAAAGGAACGTAAGGCTAGAAAGAAGGAGGAAGCTAAATCCTCATTGCAAGAAGACAAAGGTAAAGGATTAGGAGGTGGTGGTGACCCTCCTGAACCTCCATCCCCATCCTCTTCATCTTCTTCATCCTCTTCTTCTTCGTCTAATGCTTTTAAAAAGAAACAGCTTGTGCAAGCTAATGCACCTTTGTTAAAACTAGATGTTAAATTTGATTTTCCAGTCTATAATGGAGAGCTAGATGCAGATAAACTAGATAATTGGATTAAGCAAATTGAAGTTTATTATAGAATTCAGAAGTTTACTAAGGATTCTCAAAAAATCCAATTAGCTACTCTTCGCCTAGGAGGTACGGCTTGAATTTGGTGGGAGAGTAGAACACAGGAGGATCTAAGTCGTTATGGAAAAATTATTTCTTCTTGGTTTGAGTTTATATTTGCATTAAAGAAATAGTTCTATCCATTAGGACATATGCAAAAAGCAGTAATGAATTGGCAATCATTAAAGCAATAAAAAGTTCAAAGTGTGCAAGAATATACACAGGAGTTTAGGAAGAGGGCTTTAATTTTGGGCATTCCATTGTACACACAAGAAAATTTGTCAAAATACATAGGTAGGTTACATGAGAATTTGAAACATACCATACTTATGTTTAATCCAACTAACATTGATGAAGTTAGTGTGCAAGCTATCCATTTGGAAACAAGCTCAAGGAATAGCCATGACAATTTGTTGATGAACTCAAGTAAGCACAAACGAAGCAAGAAAGGGAAAGAGAAATCATAGGGAATAGCTACTGCAAATAAAGAGGACAAAAAACCTTATTGCTCACACTGCAAAAATGAAGGGAACGAAGATGCAAAGTGTTGGAAATTGCATCCTGATAGAAACCGAAGTGGTTCAAGGATCGAAAGGGTAAGCAGAAGACTACAGCTATCGTGCAAGACCTCGAATCAGGTTCTGATGATGAAACCAAGATTTTAGTTTTGGGTATCAAAGGTAATACTCCTGCTGTCAGTACTTATGCTTCTTCTCTAAGTTGTAATGAAGTTCCTGTTGAAAGTAAAAGGAATGAATTGTTTGATATAAGGGCTATTGTTAAGCATACCAAGATTGATACACTCATAGATAGTGGATCACAAGTGAATTTAGTCTTTGAACAAGTTGTTAAGCAATTGGTATTAAAAACAACACCTCATCCTAAGCCATATCCATTAGGTTGGGCGAATGATAATGCTTGGTTACATGTGTCACAACAGTGTAAACTCCGGTTTGCAATCACATCCAAGTTTGTAGATGAGGTGGAGTTAGATGTAATTATGCTTGACATATGTGGGATGGTTTTGGGAAGTCCTTATTTGTATGATAGGAAGGCCATTTTCTATAGGGAACATAACATATATCATTTGTTTAAAGGTGGAATTGAATACATGGTGAAAGCTCATCACATGAAAAATGACAAATTTGTTGTAAACACAGGGCATTTGAAGATGATTGTAAATGCAAGCAATGCTTTAACCCTTATGTTTGTAACAGCTAGTGATACTAAGCATGGTGATTCTAATCATGATAAGGTGTCATAGATAGCACAGTATGAGGATCAGTTGCAAGCAAAGTCAGGCCTTCAGCCAGAGGTGGTAAAAGAAGGTTTGAATGCTTCATTTTCTAATGATGTTTCTGTTCAATATATCTGACACATTGATACTTTCTCTTTCACATCATTATATTTAGTATTTTTACTTATTATTCTATTAGCTAGTTCTATGTGGATAGTGGATGCGACAATGAATATTGATGAATATAAAGTTGAAGGAATGATTGATTGTATCAGCAATGCTATCTCATTTATCATCTTGGTTGTAATGGGACAAATGTTCAAAATTCCAGCAAGGAGGAGAGATGATATTGGGCAAGTGGGGTGACATTTCCCTAGCTCAAATTGTACATAAAACTAACTTTTGGAGGTCCAAAAGCTTCTCAATGGGGAGGAATGATCCAGGTGGATCCAAAATACCTAAAAATTTCATAGTCTCTGAATTCATCTAAATTGACATCATTGGAAAGAGCTCACTGACACGATCCTAACGCAACTTGAACGGGCTCAAAAGGAGTCTGAATGTAGAAGTTATGTGCAGTTAAAGGTTTGGTCAAATAGGCAAATCAGGTGGTCAAAAGGGGTAAAAAAATTGATCTCCTCAAATCCAAGTAAAAACATCATCATGTCAAAGAGCTGGTCAATACAATTCTGATGCCTTTTGAATTGCATCAAACGGAGTCTGTATGAGCAAGATAGAGTCGGTCAAAGTTTTAGTCAAACTTAGTCAAAATGTTGACGTCAACATGTGATGGGCAGGTGGTGATGTGGTAGGAGTAGTGAGTTGGCACTGACATGGTGGAAAAAAAAATGGATTAAATCATATTGTTAAAGAAAAAATATATGGCTTAAAAATTAAAAGAAAAGAGGATTTAGTGGGATTTTATCCCTTAAAATCCTCTTGCCTTGCCCATAAAACAAGGAGAGAGAAAAATATGTAAACTCATATTTCAACAATTAACCCCTTTAAGCCCAAATTATAAGGGGCTTAAATAAGAACTAAAATAATTCATAAATATTATTAAAGGAATAAATCCCAAAAGGATTAAAGGCTTGAATTATAAGCCATTCTTTTAAAAAGGATTTTATTATCCAAAATTATAACGGCTCATAATTAAAGGGGTTCATTTTTTTATTGTATGGCTTAGAATTATAAAAGCCAAAGGGGGATTTATTTTTGAAGATTTGTAAATGGGATATTAGTGATTTTTATTGTAAAAGGGGGAATTATTAGGATTATGGAGATTTGTAAAAATCATATGATGTAAAAACGGGAGATATGCAATATTTGCAAAACAATATGGTTAAAGCCATATTAGCAAATAAATTTGTATAAAAAGGGGTCTTATTTTCTTGTAAAGGAAGTAGAATTTTCTAGGAGAAAATTGTAACAAGGAGAATTAGTGAAGTTCATTTTGGATAAATAATTCTTTGGAGGAGAATATTGTAAGCACGAAGGCCTTTTGAGTGTCTTCAAGTGTTGAGAGGAGATTGTGAGAAATTTTATGCAGGTTTCAGAGCTTGGATATTGTAACAAGGAAATTCAATTGCTTGGCAACATTAATAAAGCAGTCTTACTTGAGAAGTGGACCCAGAGACGTGGTCCTAATTAGACAAAATCTGTTATCAACCTGCATGTTCTGATCTTCTATCTTCTATCTATCATTCTCTCCATTTCTTTTCATTTTTCAATTCAGAATTTGATTTCTAATTACAACATTATAGTATTTAGATAATCTTTTCAAGTTTTGTAAAGTTTAATGAACTAGTTTTACATTTTCAATGGTTAAGAAGCATAATCACGCAATACTACCTAGATCAAGAAAAACTTTAATTTGAATCAATTTACAAGTTAATTTTGTAAACTCTAATTACATATTAGTTATTAAGATCTAATGAATAATGGGGATATCTACATCACTGTGTAGAAGCCATCACAAGTATATCTGGCCCTTTTAATCATCTAGCATAGCTTGACCAATGCAATAGATCTGATTGGCTATGAGATCATTTGTTTTCCTCCCCTCCTCTAAGCTTACGGTCCTACCCCATTTGGGTAACTATAGAATCCTATGCACATCCTCAAGGGTTACAGTCATTTCTCTAATCAAAAGATGATTGGTAGAGGTATTTGTGTCCCATCACTTCATGAGTTCCATCAACATCACATTTTAATGCCTCATGGTTGGCATGACATATACCCACAATAGACCAACATCTCTCAAGTGTCTTTGTTCTATATGTGATAGTAGTGTGGCATGGTCATGTAAGAGTCTACATATGCAAACTCCTGAGTGCTCACACATGTGTGGTGGTACCTATCAATCATCAAAACATTCATCCACCAGTTGTGTCAATAGTATCAAAAAAATATTATGTCAAGTTAACACATTTGAAGATAAATTTCATGGATAGGAGAGTCATAGTGGACTAGGGTTCCCATGTAGGTCTACGGTGCCCATATGGGACTAGGGCACATAGTTTGGTTAGGGGTGCCCCAAAATTGATAAAAACACTTAAAATATTAGAAATTGAGCTCCTAAATGTGTGGAAAGTGAAAACATAGCTTACCTCTCATTCTAGCACTCCATGTGTGATGCAATCTCTTAGGGCCTCTAGTTGAGGTGTGTGGTACCATCATCATTGTGGGATTTTTTCTCAAAAGGATTCTCAAACTCACTCAAGGTGATCTCAAACTAAAAAATTCAAAATGAATGGTGAAAAAATTAAAATAATTATTACTTATAAAACTAGCATTAAGACATATATCCTTCATACCATCTCAAACCTCTCTTTACTCAAATCATCACAACTTGGGCTTATGAACTCTAATTTTCCCATTGTTTGTTGCATTGGAATCCTGGTTCCTCTCTCATTCTTCTCCAATACTTTTACTCTTGGTGTTTTTTTAAATAACCCTACCAAATGTGTTTTCATCAAAACCATAATCAATTCAACATGGGGAGATCACCACCTTGTTTATACATCCATAAAGCAAGAAAAAATAGGGGGGTGTACATCTACCCTCGAACTTCATTCTCCTTAGAATTTTTGGACTAATACATTTGTTCATATAATGTGCAAAGTGATTTCGAATTTCTAACAAGTTGGTTTTGTAGGATACAGTTCCTAACATTGTTGTTTTATAGGTTAGTACATTGGAGGCTTCACCCTCTCACTTGAAAATGTTATGTATCGTATGCAATATCCTTTTGGGTATCCCTTTCATATGAAATGATTTATGTTTCTATACTTTAGCTTTTATATTCACTTAATGTCATACGACCACTAAAGTGGGGACTAAATGTAGTGTTGTAAATTATTCTTCCTAAGGGTGAAATCATCATTTCACACTTTATTTGGGGCTCACTTTAGTGTTCACTCCCTTAGTGCATTTTAGGACTATTTCCTAGCCTTGGTTTTCCCCTTCAACTCAAGAGAACTTACTACCTCAAAATCACCTTCTTGATCACATTTCACTATTTTTACCTTAGGAAATGCTCATTTTCTAGATAAATCTTGATTAAATAGACCCAAATTCAAGGATCACACTTTAATGTGTACAAAACAACTAGCCAAGGGCGAGGGTGCCCTAGACCAGGTATTTTTCTTGATAAATTTGATCCTTAATTTATGTTGGTCTTTAATTTGTGTGGCGTGAACTCAATTTCAGGATTTGGTGGTAAGTTAATCTTGAAACTTTAAAATTAAATGATTTGGCCTACACTTTAATTTATTCCTATGTTTCACTATTTAAAAATGAATTATTATTTCAAAAATCATGCAATCACAATCACAATAAAGCTTTGCCAAAATTGACATCCTATTTTATAGAATTACAAGCAATTTTCAGATTTGATCAAGTTAGCATAATGATTGGAGTTTGATGCCAATGGAAGGACATGTTGGAATCTAGGGTTTTTGGATAGCTTTGGATCATTTCAAGCACCTAATGAATTGATTTTCAGTATATTTTCATCTTCAAACTTTGATCTCCTTGCTACACTAAGAAAGGTATTTGATTATTTTAGTTTTCCCTTAAGCATGTGACTTTCTCTTGTGTTGATCTTGACTGTCATTTAGGAATATTTCTCTAACATGTTTGAGTATGGTTTTATTATTTAGTTTATATTTTACAACTCATTACAACCCTAGAAAAACTTAAGGTTCAAAGCACACACTCTATCAATCAAGACATTGGTTATCCATTGAGGTAGAAATACAAAAATAGGGGTTTGATTGAGGAAAACTCCAATATAGCCACCCCTTTCCCTCTCTTTGTCATTATTTTGCAGGTTTAAATTTTAAAATGACAAGTTCCAGGATAGGAGGAAGCAAATTAAACCTATAGATTGTAGACCAAGGTTTTGTAGGTTAGGAACCTCTTGTTCCAAATAAGGGTGCCCTCGCCCTTGACAACTCAAATTAGGTCCAAATTTTTATATGAAAAGTGCACAAATATCTACCCTTCTCAAATTTTTTGTTATTCCTTCAATTTCCAATTTCATTTGTGTGAATACTTTGTGTTTTTAAATAAGGTTTTCATAGTAAATTAGGTCAATAAATTTACATTAATTTAATCAATTTTCTTGGAAAAAAAAGGAACTAAACCCGGGGCACGTTGGCTCTCCCTTTAGGTTGTTAGCCAATCTTAACACCTTTGTGGTTTGAGTTCTAATGTTGGTGCAAGAAAAGATTGTTTTGGGTTAATCTACTAGTTAGATCTAGAATCTCTTTTTTTCCACCACATCATTTATACATTTTTATTACATAAATTTTAGCTAAACAAAAGTGAGTACAAAATGAATGTGAAGGTATGGGGTATGCATTTTTCACCATTATAATTTACTTATGATTCACCTTTTATCTTCAATACATCATTAAGCATGTGATTCTAAAAAAAAATTGACTTCATCTTTGATGCTCCATAGCTTTTCCAATTTAAATTCTAGTAATATGAGCATATTATACCAATCATGTAAGATACTACCATCCTACTAATTAACTTTACAAATTTTGCATATATGAAAAATCTATAAACCCAACATAGTTCCATTATGCTTTTTGTGTCACATTTACATTGATATTCATTTATGTATAGTAAATTATAAATTTCATGTAGATCATCAATAGTATTAATACCTAAAATAGTGTTACATAGACAAGAGTCCCTATTATTACATGTTAAAAATTATAATTAATAATAATCAATTAAAAGTGTTAATAAATACTAATTGTTGTAATTTACCTTGCTATGATGAAAATAATAACTAATCAAAAATTTAAATTAGTTAAAGTGTTAAAATTATCTATTTAATTTAAAAGTGTTACAATAACAAATTTAACTTATTAAGTTAAAATATTAAAATGAGAAAAATCATATCGAAAATATATGTTATGGTTATTCTTAATAATTTGTGACACTTTATTTATAATATTTATCATATCCCTCAAATTCATATTGTATGTTACCCTTATTTAAAATAACAATCAAATATTATCTAATTATATGAAAATATATAAATACTAGATAATAGTCAAACTAATATAATATTTATATCAATTTAGAAAATAAAAGAATGGGTTAATACTAAATGCATTAATCACTTGTCAATTATACGGAATAAACATTAATAGTAAGTAGTATGATATTTAAATGGTAATATTACTCCACATTTTTTCAAAATAAAAACTTTGTTTGGGTCCAAGAACCAAGAAAAAATGCAAAAACCCTACAGAAACCAAGTAAAATCCATGCCAAAACCATCAAGTTATAAAGAGATGTCAAACCATAAGCTAATTAGTCTTCTATTAACATTCCCAATAGCATATATACATAAACTACCAATCCTTAACCTAGTACTATGCTATAAAAAATTGGCCAAAGCCCCAAAGCCAAACCCCACCCACACCTATATATTAAAATTGTATTATATTACCAAAGGACCAGTTTGAGAATAGAAGAAAGGGGCCAAGGAAAATTATGCAAGACTCACACCACCTAAGTGCTTAGAATTACATTTTTCACATTAGAAACTTAGACTAGTCGGCTTCATTGCCAAATTGACTTCACTTGCTTCATCATCATCACAAAAATCCAAAAACACAAGAATGGCATCTAATGGAAGTGACACCTTAATTACCTTGCAATTTCTTCCATAGCACGCTATAGATAGTTGATTACATTTAATTTCTTTAAAGTGTTCCAAGAAACAATAAAAATATACCTCCACCTAGTGCACTAGTTCACTAATATCATGTAGTAAGAAGGAGTTGGAAATCATTGAAAATATAAAAGCACAAGAGAGATATTGAACCACACCAAAAACATTCCACTTTCCCCAAATATAACCAAGGTCCAAAATCAACATCATAGCTGAACAAATATAAGCACCAAGGGAGACACCCATGCTTTTAGTTGAGGCTCATATCCTCACTATCCAGAGTTGAAGGATAGGTTCTATTATTTCCTTGTTCTTGAAAGCGATGAAACCAGACATTGTTTCTTCACCAAAGATATGTTTCTATTGGTTTGAATCCTTCTCCATGCTCACCTTTTCCATTTCTCTACCCCTCATTCTTCCACCCAAAGCATCACTCCAACAAAAAAGGCATCATAAATGTGAACAAACAATTTTTTTAGTGGAAAATCTTCGCCAATTGGTGAATAGCTCACCTCTGTAAATTCAAATTTGGTGAATATATTGCAACCAACGAGGGGCCAAATTGCTTGAATTTTATGAATTACCAATCACATGTATTTCAATTCACCATCAATTTATTTATAAGACACTATTAATTAATTAATTTTCTATAGTAAAATACATATTTGAAATAGTGATTCACTTGGAATTTTAGATGCATATATTAATCTACCCACATATTCATTAATACCATTAAAATTTTACTATGTATGAAGACCCATTTCACCAATACCATTAAAATTTCATTGTGTATGAGAACCCATTTCACCAATACCATTATAAATCCATGTTAATCCTACATCCATAATCACCTTAAAATTTTAATGTATGTGTTTGAGGTCTGATTCGCCTAAAATTTATATGTATTGTTTATAATCACGTAAAATTTTCCAAATTATTACTACACCATTTGAAAATCCCATGGAATTCACCAAAAATGGATTGATATAAATGTTAAAAAGACAACAAAGAGGGGGGTGAATCAATTGTAACAAATTTTAACCTTTAATAACTTTTACTAGAGATTAGATCAATTATCATTCACAAATCATTTACTCTACTAATGTGATTAAACCATTGAGTGAAAAAGCATAAACTAAAAAACATCATACACAATAACACCAGATTTACGTGGAAAACCCAATAATGGAAAAACGGTGAGGATTAGCTCACAATATAGAGAATAACAAAACCGAATACAAAGGCTCACTACTAGAGAAAGCTCACTGCCAAAATAGGACTTACTGTCTGGATCAAGACTCACTATCCAACAAGGGTTAACCAATCAGAGGGCTCACTACCACATAATTACAAAGAAGATAGAAGAAATTTGTTATAGAGAGAAAACAATCTCAATGCAATAGATATTTCCACCACAATTCACTCACACACTTGCAAAAATGCTTGAATGATAGAGTACACCTTCAGCTCACTGCTTTCAGAAACTCATAATTAGATTTCGCACTAATCTGCTCAAACTCACATCACATACACATTGTTTCACATCTTATTTCTTGCTTGCATTCATCCACACTTTCCTCAACCATCTCAACTTCTATTTATACCATCTTCAAAGTTTGAAACTCATCCAAAGTTGATCATTCATCATTTATATTTACAAATTCAAATTAGGTCGGCGCCAAAACATTCTATGATGGAATTAGAATGAGGGTGACCCAAACACACACTCTTAATGAGGACCCAAATAAGTCCCAACATGCCTCAACATGCTTCCATAAACTTCGTAAGTAGTGTTAAACACAAGGTCGGCCAACACAGTGTAAAACACATAAATTAATTAAGCACACATAGCCTTAGCATGATCTAATCTCTCCAAATAATAAAATTAACTTGAACACGACCTCAACAACTTATCCTAAGAACCGCAAGTCGTAAGACTCAAACAAGAAGAAATATGGAGCAACAACATTTCTCTTGGACCTCAGTCAGATACATAGAAAATCACAGTTCACAACTAGTGAACATAATTTGCACTATACAATGATCCAGAAACCCAAAATCTAGATATAACAACTTCTAGCTACTAGGAACAATACCTCAGATCCTTACTAGCATAGCAGCACATTCTAGAGAAAACACTGAATACCTGAAACCTTTCTTTATTACAATTTTCTCAATATCCTTGACATATATAGCCAATAACCATCATTCATGACATCAATGACAGCAACAACCAATTGGAAACTAGTTAACCAGTTGACATCAATGACAACACCTTCATACTTGCAACAATAAATACATTCGAAACTCTAGAATTAATCTTTTAGTAATTACACATTTTGTCCAGTTTCGATCTCTCATTCAAATCATAGGCAAGTTACAAATGCAAACATTTCCACATTAGCAAGTCAATAGAAACCTAAAGGTAAGTGATCATTTTTTTATAATAAGATTATTTATCTCTTTATCATTTTTACTTCATTCTTACAGATGATATTGAGTAGGGAGACATCTTAGGCCTAGGAATCCATATTCTATGATTTCTTCTTAAGAAAAAAGAATTTTTTTGGTAGTTTTTATTTCGTGAGAGATGTCGAGCAAGAACAAGTTTCCTAAAAGTTTTGAAGGGAGGTTATCAAAACACAAAACCATAATTCCATACTTTTATAATTTTTGTGGTCTAAAAAATGGAACTACAACATCAACACTTGCACCAAATATTAACAAACAATACAATACCTCAAAGGAATATCAAAATGAGTTAATTAAATCAATATGACAATGTCGCAAATGATATTCCTACACTGAAGGATAAAATAAAAATCAAATCAAAAATAGGGAATGAGTGGGATATGACAAGGAATTTTTAGATTGACTGGGTTTCAAAGTATCCATTCATGGAACCAATGAATAATGCAAAAAAAATATGAGCCACTAATAGAATGCAAGTGTAAGATTTGTAGTTGGAAATATGGTAGGAACATTAAGTTGTAGCTAAAACTTAACACTATAGAAAAACATATTGGTAAACTTTATGAAAAACAAATAATAGACTAAAGTGATAAGATGGAAAATAAAGGAAGAATGTCTTCATGTTAAGAATAAATTTGAATATGATGCACATATGCAAAGAAATGTGAATCTTGCTGCATTTGGAGGTACAATTTAATCTCAATTTGGAAATATTATGTGAGAAGCACAAATGGAAAAAATTGTTTAGTTCAGTGTTATTTTTCATATTTTGACTAAAGGGAATCCTATGATAGACTACCTAGAATATAATAGTTTATTATCTCTTATGGGAATCCCTAAATTTATTAACACACCTTGGTCAATAAATAGTGGATTGGAATGGGAAAGTTGTCTTGTTGAGGTGGAAAAACAAGATTTATAGGAAAAAACAAAAATTCAACCTTTATCACATTATCTTTAGATGAAGTTACAGTAGTAGATAATATTTCTTGGATATGTATGCATGTGTATACTACAGAAAAACATGTCTATAAACCTCATCTACTCTTTGTTTATACAATGAAGGAGAATCCAACATTACTAAATCTATTTGAACTAGTTAAGGAATCTTTGAATGAAATTTGAGGTATAGATTACTATGCAATTTCCAAAAGGTTGATGTGTGTATGGATTGATGCAGCTTTAGTAATGCAAGGTAATAGGAATGGTCTTTATGTAAAGATATAAACTATTACTTCACCATACATGATTGTCACTCACCACGTGGCCCACAAAATTAATTTAGCATTTAAAATTGTGAAAAAGCTTATTACAACATCAAAATTTGACGATCTAATTTACGAGCTATGCTCATACTTTTTTCAAAGTCCCAAATAATTTATGAAGTTTTAATATTTTTCTGAGGGAATAACTATAGAAAACAAGCTTCTTAAGGATGTTTATACTAGATAGATCTCATTGTATGGACCAACATAATGGGCTTTTTCAGAATATCAATCATTTATTGGAGTAATGTACAGACATTGCCACATAGTAAATAGAGATTTTGACCTCTTACATAGGTTAAGTGACATAGAAATACTCTTAAATTTATCTAATATTCTCCTCATGACAGAGGAAATGAACTTTCTTGTGAAAATTCCTAATAAATATATATATATATATATATATATATATATATATATATATATATATATATATATATATATATATATATTTAGAATAACTAAATTACGTAAAATTATATGCATGACCCTTGATAATCTATATCTATCGGATCATTCATTTATAAGTCCAAAATTTAGTAACTATAACTTGATGACAAATGTGAATAATCTTGTTATTTTTTTATAATTTAATGTAAACGGGGATTTATGTGTCTCTATACAAGGATATGAGATACCAATGCAATATTTTACCACAATCAAACGTACTATCAAAGTAATTGTTACAATGAGAGTTGTTGACAAGATTATTAATTCTTTAGGTACTACTTTGAAGAATATTACAATATATTTCTCCCCAAAGATTAGAGATTGATTCTCTCATCATGAACTTATTGAAGCCATGTCTATTGTGTATCCTCAATATTGGGTCAACTATCAACCAGCTGATTTTCATAACAAAATAAAGACCTTAGTTGATCATTTTTCCAAAACTTTAGAATTCAATGGACAGCAAATAGAAGGAATTATAAATAAATCTAAGCTTATAGAAAAATCAATCCATTTTGCAACATCAATGATGGAATAGTTTAAATTCATGGAGAATCCCTTACAAGATGGATCAATAAAAAAACCTGGCATGCAGGTTGTGGGGGGGTGTTAAGAAATGATATTGGCAAACTCCTTGGCACAGTGGCACTCCCATTGGGTACTTAGACCAATCATTGCGCAAAGTTGGAGGTTGCATTCATAAGTGTTAGATATGATATCAATAAAGGATACTCCAAATTATGGGTGGAAGGCGACTCCATGAACATAATAAATTATCTATGTGGCACTCATCCTCTGAGTTGGAATGTCGACCAGCTTTTCAAGGATACGATAATCATGTTGCAATCTTGTGATGAGACCCTTGTCTCTCACGTTTACCAAGAAGGAAACTCGGTAGAACTTTTTTCCAATGAGGTTGTCAGCTTAAATGAATTTCATTCGTGGTAGGATGGATCGATCCTTCTAGAGAAAGCTAGGAGTTTATTAAGAAATGATGGTGTGGGGTGAGGTGATGCGGCATTTATGGTCTAGTACCTTCCTTTAGTTTGCATGCTTTGTAGGTGTTTTGTTGATCTCTGGTCTTCAGTTGAGTGATTTTCACAAGGGTTATGTGAGTCTTGTATCAGTTTCCATGGGTGGTGACAGGAGCCGAATCAAGCCACACTCTTGTGGTGACATTCGGAGAAAGAAGAAACTCTGGAATATTTTGTGTCATGGGAATTTTACTCCTTTTTTCGAGAGATTGCATGGGAATGACCCTAATGCCTCGACGCAATTTGTTTCCTTCTAGCATAATCGTAAGCTCAAGATTAAAGGTCTAGAAGTGGAGGTTAATGAGGACTTGGTTGCCACTGTTACGGGGATGCCGACTGTGGGTCGAAAGTTTTTCAAGGATAAAAAAAGTAATGAGGAGGTGATGGTCCAGTTTTTTAAAGATTATGAGCAGAAGTAATTGATCAAATTGGAGAGTTGGGGCTATGAGAGAACTTCCCTCGATAAAATCTAGGTGAGTGTTTTTGAGGTCCTAATGCGTTACGTGACTCTGGAAGGGAGGTTTAGGGCTATTCTTGGTCACCATTTTACTCTCCCCAACCATTTCAGACATGGTTTGTTCATTATGTTCCCTTTCTTTCTGTTATCTTCTTTGGAGGTCTCAATGTACGTACATCTGAAGAATAGGAGGGCCCCTGTCCTCCATGAAGGGCTTATCTTGTTAATTATGGAGCATGTCAAGACTCTTATCCCTGCTCTGGCCATCAAGGGAAAGGAAAAATTTGTAAGTGATTTTTCTAGGTCGTCGGGTTCGGAGTCCCCTTCGGGGGAGGAGGAGGAATGGAATGAAGATGAGGAGGATGCTTCTCCTATGGCTGCAACTACATCTTCAAAGAAGAGGAAGGTGGTTGGAGCTAAGTGTAACAGGACTGCTAAATGGCTGGCCCTTTCTAAGAATGAGGGCATGGACCTGGGGTCAGGTGATTCTTCTCCCAAGTCTATGGAGGTGGATGTTGGTAAATATGTTGTTGGTGGTGGTTTGGAGGTGGGGACATAGGGTAATACTAAGGGTTTGGTTGATAAACCGAGGAGGTTGTCCAAACGTATTGCTAACCTGAAGAAAAAGGCCTTTGAGCATCCAAACAAGGACCCAAATGTGACTGGTGAGGATAAGGATTCTAGTGAAAAGACGGTGGAAATTGAGGATTCTCTCATGCAGGACTTTCCCAAGGAGGAGCAGGACAAGGAAATTAGGGGTCTGGATGAGGAGGATGCGAAAAATTAAAAAGCCAAACAAGAGCCTTTGAAGGAAAATCCTCTTTCTAAGGACTTTTCTTACCTTGATGATGATGCTACCTCCATGTTTGATTTACTGTATATGGCTAGAGTTGGGGTCCTTAGTACCTTTAAATTGGCCAAATGGACTCTACAGGAGTTCAATAAGATTAATATAAAAATAAGAGGTTTAAAGGAAAATATGAAGAATGTTATGAAGGGTTCAGTGTCAGGCATTCTTATAGATAGAATGGTGGACCTTGAAGGTTCCTACCATGACTTTAATTCTCTGTGTGATGAAAGATTCGAAACTCTGGAAGCTAAGGTTTTAGGCATAAATACGAATATCAAGAAGTTAATGCAGGCGTGCCATATCTCTGTGAAGAACAGTGCGGACTCCTTGGAAGTCCTTTTCAAGAAAATAAGTGAGCTCAAGGAGGATCAGGTTTATTTATCTAAGCTTATGGAGAAAGAGCATGTAGCCAAGGGAAAGGGTAAAAAAGCTGCTAAGGATGATGACAAAGGTCTTGCTGGCAGAGGGTTGGTTGATTGGAAGAAAACATTTGATGCTAAGAAGGAGTTGTTGGTTATGGTCGAGAGGCATAGGAACCAGCAAATTGAGGTCGCCAACACTCTAAGTGGCTTGAATTAGTGTCTAATATTTTTCTTTGTTTCTTTATGTTCCATGCTAGGTGTAGGTTTCTTTTAGGTTGTTTTGTTGTTTTGTGGTTGTTGGGTGTTGTTGGTGGTTATTTTTCTCACTTTTAGTATAGCACCCGCCCATTTGTGTTTTTTGGTTGTTGGGTTGTTGTTGGTGGTCTTTTGAAAATATTTCTTGGCAGCATTTTGTATCCTCGGTTGTAAAGGGTTTTGGGTCCCTTTAAACTTTGGGCAACCTTAAGTCAAACAAAAATATTGAGTGATTCTGAAACATCAAAAAATTTCGTCCTATGTTTTAGGATATAGAACAACCAATTTCCTACAAGTTTCATTTAAGGATACCTTAGAGATCTCAATCAAGGGATGAAATGAGGGAAAGAGATCTACAATAAGGTGTCATATGGTGTGATTAAAGGCTAAAAGTGGGTTCATCACCAAGCTAAATGATATAATATATAAGTAAATGGTCTATAAAATTAACCAAAATAAGAACAGCAAATTGGAGATGAAAAAGAGGTGCACCTGTAAACTAAAGAAGCTTTAATGAAGGTTTAAAATCTTTAAAATGCTACTTTTTGATGCATAGTGGGACTCATACACCAATACGGTTGATTTAGTCCTAGTTTAGGGTTTTGGTCTGAAACTGAAATCTGGAACTGTTGAATCAGGATCTACAGAAAATGCCTGAAAAATATGTATACTGGGACTCATATGCCACAAGTGGAAATTTAGTCCTAGTATTAGGTTTGATCTAAAACTATGGAATCCTCTAGTGATCTACTAGAACTTCCCTCCTATCAAATCTTTGGTTCTAAAACATTGAATTCTACTCTATAGGTGACTTTCCATGATCTTGCAAACAAGGTGACAACTTTGACAACTTGACATCTTTTCTCCAATCTTGCTCTTCAATGGATATTCAACCTAAACCACCTATATCTTCTATCATACATCAAAGAGAGGGGAAATTTTTTTTTTGTTAGTGGATAGGGGTTTTCCTTGGTCAAACCCTATTTTGGTAATCAAACCTTGAAATGAAATCAAATAGAAAGAAGGAATGATGAATGAACAATGTGTTATGTTGCAACTCACCAAACCCTTGAACAAAAGGCTAAAAACTTGTATGTAATGGATAGCATGAATTTGGATCTTGAATCTTGCTTGTATTTTGTAGATCTTGACTTGAGGGCTTGCTTGAATCCTGAGATACCTACATCACAAATGTTAGCTCAAAAACAAACAACTTGATAATCAGCTCTTGTAATCTTAAATTTACTATAATTCTTGAATACTTGAATTGCTAAATGACTTGTAAACTTGCTAGGAGAAAATGAGTGAAATAACCTTGTATTTATACTTGTTTATGCCAAATTTCCCAAAATTACAACACTACAAGCCAACATCATATCTAGGAGAATAAAATCCCATCAAGAATTTAAATTTAAATTAGGTCTAAGCTAAGCATGACTCATACACCAGTTGTGGCGTATGAGTCCCATTAAGCTAAGTGTGGGACATATTTTTCAAGAAAGGTTTAATTTTGTGTTAAATTCAAATCTAGGCCCTAAAACCTAAGTGGGACCCATATGCCCAAGGTGGCGTATGAGTCCCAAATCACTAAATTTGGGCCATACAATCCAAAATTATTGAATTATGATTGGTCACTTGATATATGTCAGGATCATCCTGAGAAAGATGCATTAATTAAGGCTTTTGGATGCAAAATAAGACCAAATAAGGCATAAAGAAGCCCAATTTTAGCAAGGAGGGCCCAAACAAGTGTGAAAATGTAAAGGAAAACATTTTTCTACACTACAAATTCAATTTAGAAATATTTCAAACTTGTTGATTTATAACAAACCATGACATTGGGGTCAGTGGAGGATGAAATAGTTTTCAGTACATTGTGGTTCTTGAAATCAAAGATCAAAAACAAACTAGACAAAAATTTGGAAAATTGCTTGAGGATGTATACAACTAAGTATGATATCTAAAATTTTCCTTTTGAAAGGGCGCTCACAATCTAGAGGTCCATATGTGAAAGAAGAAGGTTGTGCAATACTTCAACCATAGTCTCACAAATGACGGTGACACAATGAATACCACCTATAGTGGTAGTGATGAGATTTAGTTAAGTGGACATATATAGATTCAAAGTGAAGAAAATGAAGACTAGAATCATGACGGCTCTCAATTTCAACATCGAAGTGAGGAGATGATTTGGAAAATAGAAGAGATTTAGCAATTGCTAGGTATTTTATTGTATCTCATGAATCATATTACAAATTATTGTTGATAATATTTTATATGTCAATCACTAAATCCTAATATGTATTTTTCAATTTTTATTTAAAAAATAATAAATTAATGTACAACTATTTTCTAATATTCCATTTTAGAATTTAAATTGTAAATATTGTTTTAAATTTTATTACATTTTTCAATATTTATTTATTAATTAACATATTATTACTAATTTTGTATTGTTATTATGTGATGCTAATAAGTTTTGCATGCAATGGCATTCAATGATTCAACTAAATGCTTACTAACAACAATAGCATATATAGCATTAGAAAATGTTTAATGTGTATCTAAAAATTAGATTTTTCCTTATTTAAAAATTAAATAATACAGATATTCTGAACACAAATGGATTTAATTTTTATATTGATTTTGAAATGAAGAAATACATAGAAGTATTACAATATCTTCCTCAAAAAAAAATCTCCACAATGTTGAGCTGGAAACTCATATTATCAAATCATTTTAACATTTTTTTAGCATGCTCCATTGGCCACCTGATGGAAGTGCAATTTGTTCTAACTTATAGTCACTAACTTACAAATTTGTTAACAATTCATAAGTGATAGTGGAACTTGACTTGAATATTTCAATCAAAGTTGCATTCAAGGTTATCAATGCTTTGATGGAATCCAAAAAGTTCACCTCATCTAGATTATGAGGAAACTGGTCCAAATCAAACTTCATTCTATCATTCATCTTCTTTTTTAACAACCTAATCCAAAAATTCATGTAGATTCAAGCATTTATAAATAATATATGATATTATTGAGACATCAATCCAATCATGAATTCCTTTGGATGTCAAATCATTGTCATTGGCTTTGTAGACTATTTACAAAATTTGATTTGTAATTTTCTCTCTTGAATTCACATTGTCAAGAACGTATTGTCTGAGCTTCATATTATGTAATGTCATACCATCAATCAATTGAAACAATTGACACAAATAATCAATTCTCTATATTATTTTCTCCCAAATTATTTTATATGCTCCATTGTTTCTCTACAAAATGCAAATAATCTTTTTTGGGAAGTCTATTTTATTTTTTACTTCTTTTTAGATCTACCATTAGTTTTTCAGTGTTTCTTCTCTCTTCCTCCATTTTATGTTCCCACAATTCTACTCTTTCTTTTTGTTCATCCAATTTGATTTGTGTATTTTCTAAGGCATTGGCTTCCACCATGTTTTATTGTATTTTTTGAAGTGGCTCTTTCATTATCATATTTCTTTATGCTTTCATCTAACATTTTCTTCAATTCATTTAGTTCCATCTTTTTATAGTCATTCTCTTATTTGTAGATGCAGAAGAAACGAAAATATATTTTTATTTAATTCATTGTCTTTTTATCATCTACTTTCCTCTTTTCTTTCTCATTTATTGGGTCTACTTGAACTTTTTTATTTGATTATGCAACCTAATTTTGTCTCTCTTTCTTTAACAATGATGTGTACATCGCTTCATTATTCTTTGTTTCTACATTAATTTTATCAAAATAATCATCCAAAAAATCTATTTGGACACTACTCACCTCATAGATAGAGCAATATGTCTAATCCTTTGGTTTATTTTGAACTTTGGGAAAAACAAACATGTACTCCATGGTTTCTATATTTGGTTCATATGTGGTAAATACCCTGGTTGTTACAGGATTTGAAATTGCAATAGGCATACTCTCTAGAACTTCATATGTTCTTTATATATGTATGCTTTATTTATAAACTTAGTTTTGTAATCAAAACTTAGGACTAGTGACACAATTGAATGCTTAAATGGTGAAGGCATACTTATAGTGTTGGGGACATCTCTAATTATTTGAGGTTGATTATTATCTATTCTTGTCTCAGTCAAACTAAAAACTAGAGAGGTGCCTTTAGGAAGTGGAAATAATTCCTTTGAGGTGGAAATGGAGGTAGTTGTACTTGGAGTTATAATCTTTTACTTCTTCAAAATGCCTTGATAATTGAGTTTATGTATATTATCTTCTAATGTTGGCCTCTTGTGAGTAATTTTTTGTTGTATAGCACTTGTTGACCACTAATAGTACTACTACCCATACCATCACCACCAGTAGTAGTAGATTCTCCATCATGTCCTAGTTGTGATTTATCTGACTGTTAGGATTTGAATTTGTAAAAAAAATGAACTATACCACATGTTCTTCTATTCTCTTGGGATTTTTTATTAACTCCAATTCCTTTAAAATTATTAGATCTTCTAAGGTCTACTTATGTTACCACCCAAGCACTACCTTTTCCTTTAGACCCCAAAGACTAGGAAAATTGGGGGAAAGGCATGAATCATCGATAGCAACCACAAAACTACCTAAATTCAAGCCATAGAGACCCTAATCTAACAATGAAGCACAAGATGATACTAGAAATCAAATAATAAACTAATAATACCTCAATTCCAATGCCAAATTTGATTCTCCTCTATTGCTCTTCTCAATTTTGCTTGTTTGCTCTTAGATATGTAGTGTGCAATATTCGCAATAAGTTCAATATAGCTGATTGATGGAAAGATCTCAAGATGAATGATATGATAGAAAAGTGGTGAAGATCATGGTTAACCTTGAAATTAAATTGATAGCTTACTTTTATAGAAATCCAAATTAGATGGATGGTGAGGATTGAGTGATGATGTAGCATGATCAATGGTGGAGATTAATTGAGGGAACAATAATTAATTATTGTGCCATAGGAAAATGAATTAAATGATGTATAAGGATAGATGAATTAAATAATTATCACAATTATTTAATTTAGGAGGTAGTGGATGAATAGTTAAATAATTAAAAATAATTATTTAACTATAGAAGAAAAGAGGGAGATGAATAATTAAATAATCAAAAAAAATTATTTAATGATAGATGAAAAGAGGGAGATAAATAATTAAATAATTGAAAACAATTATTTAATGATGGATGAAAAGGGGAGATGAATAATTAAATGATTAGGAGCAATCATTTAATTATAGATGGAAAGAATTAAACACCTAGAAATAATTATTTAATTATAGAGGGAAAGTGGTAAAAATAATTAAATAACTAGAAATAATTATTTAATTATAGATGAAAAGATGATATGAATAATTAAATAAATAATAATTTAATTAATTATAGATGAAAAAGGTGATTAGTGACATAATTAAATAAATAAAACTTATTTTAATTAATCAAAAGAAGAATAAAGATAAAGTGAGTCAATTAAATAATATTAATTATTTAATTAATAGAAATAAAAGTGGTATTAAGGAATAATTAAATAATTAAAAATTATTTAATTATGTGGGAAAAGATGCAAATTAGCGTAAAAATGTTGTCCGCAGGCTCAAGACATTTTTCAATGTCTACATTTTTCCCCTCTTTGATACAATGTGATTATGAGTGTTGTATGAAAGAATAATCAGAAAAATTCAACTTAGGACCCACCCTGGCATGACTCGGTTAAGGCAAGATAGCATGGTGCCCCCTCAGGAAATTTGGCAATTTTTTGAAAAATTCCAAAAGAAATGACGAATTTCTCAATAGGCTAATTTGATGCATGCAAGTGTGTTGGACTGACAGAAGAAATGTTAACTAGAAGAAAATGTTAGTAAGAAGGAATAGTTAGATGAATTGGGATGAGATGGATGAAATGGATGGAGATTGATGTGAGATTTTGTTGATAGATTTTGAACTTTAATTTTAGTGCATGATTATCATCATAGAGGATTTTATTTTGGCAATGAATAACAGACACTAAGGTATGACATAGACCAAGGTGTGAGATATTATCCCTTTGCAAAAGTAGACACATTGCAGACAAGGAATGTCATGACACATACTAGTGACAATAGAACCTTGTCAGAATATGTGAGGAAGTAACCACGAAGCATGTTAGTCTTTATGCAAGAAAGTGTTAGATGACCTTTAACTTGCATAAGATATTTTGATTATTCCAAATGGAACCTCAATCACACATAAGGAACTGAGTTTCCCTAGTCATATTGCCAAGACAAATCGAAAACAAAAATCCAAGAGAAAAAAAGGTCATGATCCATCATCACTCCCCTCATTACTTGTGGACTTCCTCAAGGTGCATACCAACATGACCAAAGATAAATCAAATAAATAGATAAGACTAACTAGACCAACTGATTCAATAGCCATTTAGATCTTCTTGCCAATCAATGAGTGTTTGTATGCTAGTACTTTGGATAATTTCTAGTTTTAGGAGATGAAGCATGTCATATAAGACATCGATTCTAGTTTTAATGATGCAACATCCTATATAAGACAAATGATAGGATTATGTTTTGTTTCAAGAACGATACAAGTGAGTGTCCAAAATTTGCTTTAGCGAATAGGCCGAGTGCTTGCCTAAAGAACACATGGGAGAGGTTGAGTTCCTACAGATACGAACACTCTAAAGGATCTATAGGGTGGTAGCATCTGAACTAGCAGCATCTTAGCCAGAAGCAAAGGAGCAAGCAGTAGAACCTCGCCCAGTGTCTATTCCTATCCCAGCTTCCCTTTGTCCACCAATTTCATATCCTCCAGTCAAAGATCGAGTTTACCCAGTCACAGTCCTAGTATCAATTACACTTGCATACCCCCTTGTTTGAGAACTTGTTCCAAATCGAGATCCAGAATCCCTTCCTTATATTGGCAGCAGCAGCAGCATCCCTTCCAATTCATTATGTTGATTCTGGTGGTGACTCAGTTGAAGAAGTAGTAGATCCGGTCATAGACAAAGAAAGCACAGGAAGCTCCTCATATAAGATGTCGAGTTTGGTTTTGAGGGTGAAATGATCTATATAAGACAATTGATAGCTAATAAGGATAACTAATATTGATAGAGCAATTGATCAATGAGGATGAGAGACTAGTTGGATAGTTGGTTTGTTGTTTCGAGATTCGCTAAGCTCAGTTCTTTATAGGATAACCTTCTTGTGTCTGATCAAAGTGTCAACCTTAGCAGGGGATAGTTTATTATGAGACATGGATAATGATAGACAAGACCTAAGGGATAGACCTAGGCCTCGGGGGCTCATCAATGATAGCCTTACCTACGTGAAGTGCAGAGGTAACATAGTTTGACTGACCTTGACAATGGACGATTTATTATGGAATGTGGATTGTGATGGATGGAAATTTTATTATAAAAGACCCTAAAGGACTGAACTAGGCCTTGGGAGCTCATTGATGATGGCCTTTCCTACATGAAGTCACAGAGGCAACGTAGTTCAACTATTTGGATTGACACGCTATTTTTTTTTAAGTTTTTGACATTTTATGATTGTTTTTGAGTTTTTTTTACTTTTTTGGATTTTTCAAGGAATATTTAGATTTTTTTATTTTTTGAGGATTACTTGGATGTTTTTGGATTTTTGAAATTTTTGATGATTTCCTTTGATACCATGTCTAAGATCCCATATGAAAACCTAAGTCAAATTTTCCCCCAGTCGAGTATAGGACAATTTTATTATGAATGAAATTGGATAGATATGGAAAGTGGGAGATGCTAAACATCAACTATTATCAAGCCATGAGAAGGGGTGACAAAGCTTTATTATGGACTGGTGATATTTTTTTATGGATGGTATACTATAAGTATCATGACAAATGCATGTGAAAGATACACACAAGAAAGCGAGCGGGCATGCACAAGGATCCAAGGAAAAACATGATCTTGTCCCTATTCAAGCTGAAAACCAATTGATTGGTAATGATGATGATGGTGTTGTTGATATGGGAAGGATAAATCTTGAAAACAACATGATGATTTGGAAAGACATATCTCGTTGGTGATAATGTAACTAAAGGATCAAGGTTTGCAACAAGGATAGAAACAAAGCCAAGCGATGTTTTGGATGATGTGCTAGGTTGCATAGCAAGACTGTATGGATTAGGATTGTTGCATTTGGAATGACATATTTTCAATATTGAATGGGATTATGGAGGGATGTTGGATAAGTGGATTAGAATCCTTACACCAATGTTAAGAGAAAACCAAGTCTAGCGATAGGTATGAAAGGATAATGGATTGCTTTGGTAAATGATAGGAGACAAGAGGATTATTGGATGGAAGAATTAGCCTATGATCTCCAAGGACTATGTCGCATAGGAATAATTTATTTTCTTCGATATATGGGTTTGGATAATGATATGTAGGAAATGACATGATATTTCATGGATAGTGTATGACCAAAGGATTGACATGTCAATATTTTTCCCAAATCATGATTTATGTTTGTGCCCCCAGTCCTTATTAAGATCAAGGTAGGCGGGAAAATGGATGGAAATTATATGGATTGAATGGATAGATGGAAATTTCATGGGAGAGGTATGGAAGATAAGATAAATTTCTCCCAAGTGTCATGGTCCACATAGATAATTAATTTTACTCATGATGCCTTTTTGTCAGGTTTTCATCATGGTACTTATCCAAAGCACCATAAAAATGGTTCACTATTGGATTAAATATTTCTCTTTACTATTTTTTTTCTTTTTTTTTTGATGTCACACAAGACACCTGTTTTCCAAGCTTTCATTAGGGTGATGATTTTTTAAATTTTTTTATTTTTTGATTTTTGTATTTTCTAGATAGTCTTTGATGTTTTGGATGATCACTGATTGTTTTGAATCCTTCGATGGTTTTTCTTTATATGTTGGTGTCATGATATGCCAATAGTGACCTTTATCAAGTAGTTGCCTTGTCAAGATCATAGCACTTGCATACAATTGATTGATTCCATTGTGATCCTTTATGATAGTAGGGTTGGACTTGTCGAAATACACACATCGTGATAGAATTCCATGAGATTCCTTATGATAAAGAGTTGCTTCCAAGATGTGATGGATTTGTGAAGTAGGATTTTTGGAATGTAGATGAGATATTGGATTATGATGAATGAGGGTATATGTAAATGTATTATTTATCATTTTGGATGAAGGGATTTTCATTTTTCAAATTTGGAGTGGTGGATGATGGAGTATGGAATTTTGATTAGGATGGTGTTTGGAACCAACACTTTTATATGCCTTGCATGATGACCATTTTGAAGGAGGTGGACATTTGTTATATGTAGGAGACCTCTTTTCTTGTGGCTTCACTTTTTGATTGGATATTGGATTTAAATTATTTTCGTTACTTGATCCATTTTTTCTTTGGAATCCATTTTAACTTCATCTGTCCACTTGGATTTTTGCATTCAATAGCCTTTGACATTTGATTTTGGACTTTAGATTTGTAATAATTTTGTTTCTATTGGTTTCGATTAATAGGTTTAATTAGGTTGTAATGATGGTTTATGGTGTGGGTGGAAGGAGTGTTGTTTGCAACCTTATGATAAGGACTACTCATGGCCCCTATTTTGATGTTTGTATTGGATAAAGTTGCCCCCAATATCGTGGAGGTATCACTAAAATCATTTGATTCACTGACTGAAGAATAGCCAAGACCTTGATGTCTAGGATTTGCATTAAATTGTATTGGTTCTCATGTAGGCCTAGCCCTCTTCCTTGATATTGCATGCTCTGAAATATTCTATTTATGATGGAGTACTTGTTATTTTGGAAGCAATATGTGAACCCATCATTGTGTATGTGGAAATCATTGCTTGGAATTTTCTCCTCTACGAGAAATCCTGGATTGATAAAAATACATGATCCTATTTTATAGGATATTTTGGCTTTATCATTCATCATGCTTTTCGCTTCTTGATCATTTAGGATGTTGATTTGATCCATGGTATATTTTGTATCTTCTTGTTTGATTTGATCAATAGTATCTTTTATATCCTCTTGTTTGATTTGATCCATAGTAGCTTCTTTATGTTCTTCTTTGATGTTATCCATGTCATTTATTTGATTATCTATGTGTCCAAGGGAGGCAGTGTCTCATCTTGGGAAATGGAGGTATTTGGAGTTTGGATAGGATCAACTTTGAATTTTTTATCATGAATGGTATAGAGGTCGATGAGAGGATCATTTTGAATTTCTTGATCAATGGTAGGATCTTGATCAAAGATAGGTTTATCTTGGATTACATGATTCAGAATAGGATCTTGATCAAATATTATATTAACTTGGACATCATGATCTTCTATAGGTGATTTTTGGGTAGACTCAAGGATTGGATCACGATCAAGGATCGGATTATCATAGATGCGATGAATAGGCATTGATCAAGGATTGATTTAACTTGTATATCACAATGATCTATAGGGACCTTTTGGGTAACTTGATCTTGATTTATCTTGGAGTTTATTTTATCATGTTTTGGAATTTTCTCTTGACATATATCCAACATGGTTTAAGAAATGGAATGTGATCTTGGAAAATGATATGATTCTCTTCAATGGACTCAAAAATTTTGCATGCCAATAATGGAGTTCTGATAGGAAGATCTTTTGTAGGTGATGGAGGACATTATGGTGAAATGTGGATGGATGGTGTAGGATTAGCAATGTGATTGGATTTCCAAACGTTGTTTTCACGTTGGAGTCGAACATCCTTTTTTATGCTTCCTAGGAGATCATCGACAAATGTACTTTTTTTAATAGATTTGTGGATTGGGATGAAGTGGTTGGAAATGGATTAGTGATTGATGGATTAGAATAGGATGTGAAGGCTATAATAATTTCTTGGTTTGGTGATGGGGATGAAAATTTAGGATAGCATGGGAGATAGGGGTTTGTAATATGGTTTAGTGTTGAGGAAGACTTTGGATGGAATATTGGTTTCCCTCATCAAGGTTAGGATAAGGATGACTAATGGATGTTTGTTGGGGATTAATGGTATGGAATGTGTTAAGTAGCTCTTGATGGTGAGGGTAGATGGATGGATGGATAGAGCTTATGGATTTTTGGTAAGAGGGGTAGATGGGTTGTTGACTCAGGATTGTGGGTGATTGGTATTGACGATTGATATTAAGGATTGATTGGTATTCAAATTGACTACAAAGAAGGTCAAGGTAAAATGAAGACATGGTTGTAATTTTGGATTAGGATTGGTAATGGGGTGGTTTGGATTGATAAATTGATGGCTTTTTGGATAGTTTCTATATTTGGTCAGAAAACACAACAAACACTCAGAATTAATATAGATTTGGATGATTTGACTCTTTGAATCTTGGATAAAAGGCATAGGGCCTAAGCCATGATGGTGTCACATGTATCACACAAGAGAAGACAATATGAAGACAAGAACAACCTAATTATTTAAGTAGGGTTGTCAATAGATATCAATCCCACCTCCCATTAAAGGGGTAAATACTTAGAAAGATCGGATAGTTGAACAATTGGGAATAATTGTCCAATACCTTTCTATACAAGAGTGGATATTAGATGTCTTGTGACATATGGTCGTCAACAAACACCACGAGCACACCTTCTTTCTCTTCTTGAGAGGCTATTGCTAACAACCCAAAAATATTATATCTCAACTCAAGAGAGGACATGGTGAGTAACTTCACATGTTGATCCTGTCATGTTGCACTGATATAAACCAACAACCAAAAGGTATTAGGCTTCTAAAAACAAATGGTTTTTAGTGGAGGTACTCCTAAGAACACCATGGTATAGTAGCGACGGGAGACCGAAGTCTCTAACCCATGTTGGAATCACCCAAGACCACAAAGGCCCACCCCCTATGGCACAAGTGGATTAATCTCACCTTTGGGTTTTTTCCCCTTTATATAGCCCACTGGAGATACATGCCTGAGGTCAAACCCTAGGGTGAACTCCCAAACAGGCCCCCTACAAAAATAAAAAGGGAAATTTTGTGTTGCTATTTCTCATCACCCAAGATTTGCACATAGTGCAAAAGGAGAGGATAATTTAGATAACAATGTTGCTATTTCTCATCACCCAGGATTCACACATAGCACAAGGGGAGAGGTACTTTAGACAATACACTTTCGGTAACTGACTCACATGCATGCAAGTGCACAAGACATAGAAGAAAATTGCTCTTTTTAAGCACCAATTCCAAATGTTCCTAAATTAAAAATTTCAAACACACAAGGGAACTTACAAGAAATTCAATTAGCAATTTTGTTCAAGGTCTTCTCCCAATGATCACCACACAGCTAGAAACTAGAAATCAATAATAGAAAAAATTGCATGCTATCAATGTGATTCCAAGATCTGATTATTTTTTTATATTTTTTACCCTAAAAGTAAAAATGCAAAGAAGATGCCCTTGATAAAATTCTAAGAGCTTTCCAAAAATGTAAAAATTTCAGAAAAATTCCTTAATTTGAGCCCTAGAAAGCAGATTTATGAAGTACTAATTTTCAAAGATCTAATTTTATATTAATTATTTGAGGTCAAAATAAAAAATGTAAAGAACAAACCCCCTATAGAATTCTAAGAGCTTTCAACATCTGTAAAAACTTCTTAAAAAAAAATGTTGATTTGTGACAAAAATTAATAATTTATGAAAAATCATAAAAATGTCATAACTCACTCAAAAATGTTGACCTGAACCTAATTTTTAGATTGTAAGCTTATGATATGATCCCTAACCTCCAGCAAAAAAGGTTAGAAAAAAATTTGTGGCCATTTGGGAGATATGATGAGATCTTTGGAAAATCCTAGAGTTTTGTCTTCAACCAGATCTGCACAAGGTTAGTCTTGAAATTTTTGAACAAAAAAGCAAGATAAGGTTAGGAAAACCTCATAAAATAAAGATATAATAGGGATGTTTGATTCACATCAGGTTCACCAATTTGTAAGACTGGGAAAATCAGGAGAAAGGCATGAATCATCAATAGCAACCACAAAACTACCTAAATTTAAGCCATAGAGACCCTAATCTAACAATGAAGCACAAGATGACAATAGAAATCAAATAATAAACCAATAATACCTCAATTCTAATGCCAATGTTGATTCTCCTCCATTGCTCTTCTCATTTTTTCTTGTTTGATCTAAGATATGTAGTGTGCAATATTCACAATAAGCTCAATGTGGATGATTGATGGCAAGATCTCAAGATGAATGATATGATAGAAAAATGTTGAAGATTGTGGTTAACCTTGAAATCAAATTGATAGCTTTCTTTTATAGAAATTCAAATCAGATGGATGGTGAGGATTGAGTGATGATGTAACATGATCAATGGTGGAGATTAATTGAGGGAACAATAATTAATTATTGTGGCATAGGCAAATGAATTAAATAATGAATAAGGATAGATGAATTAAATAATTATAATAATTATTTAATTTAGGAGGTAGTGGATGAATAATTAAATAACTAAAAATAATTATTTAATTATAGAAAAAAGAAGGATATGAATAATTAAATAATCGAAAATAATTATTTAATGATAGATGAAAAGAGGAAGATAAATAATTAAATAATTAAAAATAATTATTTAATGATAGATGAAATGGGGATATGAATAGTTAAATGATTAGGATCAATCATTTAACTATAGATGGAAAGAATTAAATAACTGGAAACAATTATTTAATTATAAAGGGGAAGTGGTAAAAATAATTAAATAACTAGAAATAATTATTTAATTATAGATGAAAAGATTATATGAATAATTAAATAAATAACAATTTACTTAAGTATAGATGAAAAAGGTGATTAGTGATGTAATTAAATAAATAAAACTTATTTTAATTAATCAAAAGAAGAATAAAGATAAAGTGAATCAATTAAATAATACAAATTATTTAATTAATAGAAGAAAGTGGTATTAAGGAATAATTAAATAATTAAAAATTATTTAATTATGTGGGAGGAGATGCAAATTAGTGTAAAAATGTTGTTCACAGGCTCGGGACATTTTTTAGTGTCTACAATCTCATTCAAATGAAGTTTGTATGCATAGTATAGACTAGGAATGGGATCTAAGGGTTGTTCTTGGTTATCATCATCAAATCATTAGTTATTTCACATGGATGCTCTGTATTTAAAAAATTTCTAAACTCATAATCTTCTAAGATATCTTCAAAACCTTCAATAGCTTTTGGATCACCTAAATCCTTATAGACCAAAAGGAATTTATTTTTTTGTGTCTATTGTTACTATCTACAAGCTACTCTTAGAGAATTTGGTATTTTTTTAAAACTAGATAATTGATCAGCTCTTTTATAAAAATTATTGTACCTCGTAACTAGCATCTCTACTACTCTTTGTGGGTGCAATTCCATTATTTATGTTGATAATTGTTCAAAAAAATACCTTTCTCAGTAGTAGTTTCCTCCATTACTTTTTTTACCTCATCCAAAGAATTTTGATTTTTCAATTTTTCAAGCAAGGGTTTACTTTGATGTTGAATTCTACTTCCAACATTCTTATTGGCCACAAGCCTTAATTCAATGATGTCATATGGGTCATACTACCAGTGAAAATCAACATCAAATTTTTAAAATTTTAAAATTTCATTATACCACAATGAATGTTTTTCTCTCAAATGTGCACCTTTGACATGAAAAAGGTAATGAATGAAATATGTTATTTTACTAAAAGTATAGTTGGTTTGTATTGTCCATCTAGAGTACATATTCCAATGCTAAAACCCTTTCTAACACATGTATTGGAAGTTTGTAGGGGTCTACTCCTAATCCATAAAATCTTAGCACAATATATTCTTCCATGCAGTACCAGTCAACCAATTATATTTATGATCCCATTTGAATGCAATCTCTACAAGACTCAAGCAATCTAGGCATTGGATTATTTATAATTTCTTAATACAGTGGAGCCAAAAATTATTCTACCAAATTATTGTAGTTCCTTCAATTATCATGCATCCTTATCTTAGGGGTCCAATCATATACTAGAAATACTATTTTTCCCTCGTCATTCGTATATGGCTAAATTTAAAGCTTGTTGGAAAAAAACATTCCACCAAATTTTACAAGAAATAAATAGCACAAGTAGGTTGTGAACCTAAATGTCTTAGTGGAACTTCATTTGATCATTAAAAAAAATTACATGGATTCTATAGCATGCTCAAGAAATCTATATTTAACAAGTGGAGTAACATAATGGATATTGTATACTATTTCAAGGAGGCTTGCACCCACTTCCCTATTCCTATTCAATCCAAGTAAAAATGCTAGCATGGAAATAGTATCTTGAACCCTTGGTTTAAATTTTTCAATTTTATAAGGAGACTTATGATTATCTTTGAATATGTTACCATCTATTGTTATTTTTTGAGAAAATAATTTTTGGACATTTTTGGGGTTGCTTCATAATCACTAGCAAGTTTTTCTAGGTTAATGTGGATGTTTCTAAAATCTTTGGCTAGAAACGCTAACAGACTTCCAAATTATTTTGCAATAATGAGTAACATTTATTCCCGACTATCTTTTTTAATGATTTATTTTCTATTATTATCATAATTCTAGTTGAAAACCATGATAAATTATTGGCAAGGGAAAACCTCAAGGAACATCATGTGTCCAAATCCAACCACCCATGATGCAATAATACTACTAATTGGTAATGTTTTAATTTTTTGTTTGCATAAATACATTTCATCCTTATTCTCATATGAAAATATAAGTTATGAGTTAAGCCTACCATAGATTATAGTATCATAAATATCATGGTATTCATTAGTGAAACCTAGGGTTTTAAGCAATCCAACGTAATCTATTTTTTTATTTTCTGCCTTTCCCAATTGTTGGTCTAATAGTGGTGGTAGACATGCTTGTAAACCCTCAACCCTAAATCCCAAGATTAAATAACTAAAAATTGATGAAATATAGTATTATGTCTTTCACTTACCCAAATTTTGAGAAGATGAATACAAAGACTGGCATGGATTAACTTTGTTGTATCCTAAAATCTCCCTAGTGCACTAAAATCTCCTTGGCCCTCTCACTTTAAAATAATATCACTTAGCAGTTGCAAGTTCACTTCTTATTTTTCTTCTAATTCTAGAATAGAAAAGTAAATGAAATGTGTTACCTCTTAACTCCACAATTATTACTTTTAGCAAGATAACTAGGGAGACACAAATCGGAGTTTTGAGCACCAAGTAATTTTTGAGTGTTGTAGTTTATACCCCATAATCATTCATATAAAGGTAGCACCAGTTGATTTGGATAGAGGATTAACTAATTAATTGAATATTCACATAATGACAGATAACATCATCTAGATATAATTTTGGTAATCATTATATTAATCATATCAAAGGAGTGCATTTATATATCTTTCCCTATACTCTATATTTCTCTTTCCTTTCTTACAAATAACCTTTTATACATATTATATACAATTTCATATACGGATTTCTACATACATTCTTTTGTCATCTCCTCCTATTGTTATTCATATCTTTCTCTATACAAAAATCATGGGATGGGACATGATTCATCTATTCTATCCCTATCCTAGATGGTATCTTTTCAATCTTAGGGTCTACAAGCTCTGCGATAAGATGTGGTAGGATTTTCTTGACGATGTCTACATTGTTTCTCTTTTTGACCAACATCATCCCCCTTTCAAAATGTTGACTTGTTCTCAATTCAATTCTATTGTATTGGAATATGATATTTTTTAAGTCTGAGTACTCCATTGAAAAAGGATTGTAGTATCGTTCCATCTAATTCTTTTAGTTGTATTACTTCAGATCCAATAATATGATGGATTTGATAAGGGCCCAACCATCTGACTTTGAGTTTCCCCTGATTTTTGAATTTACTATCATAAAGTAAGACCGTATCATCGACCTTAAATTATTTAGTCTTGATATTTTGATTGTGCCTTCTTCCTTCGTCTTTATTTCCATAGGTGGTGTGTCACTATTTGTCTTGCTTCATCTAGTTTATCTAGTTCTTCTAGGAAATGTTTAATGGATTCATCATTGGTGAGTCATAAGGCCAATGTTGTCTGGAGGTTATGGACCATGAAATTTATCAATAATGCTAGCTTCCATGCCATACAAAAGATCAAACAGAGTGTTTTTAGTGGCTTGTTTGTATGTAGTGTGGTATGCCTAGAGTACGGTAAAAAATTCAATGTCCCAGTTGGCCTTGTTTGCATCACACATATTGGTCAAAGTAGTGTCTATAATCTTATTTAGTGCTTCACTCACACCATTTTCTTGTGGATGGCATGGTGTGTTATGGTTATGTGTGATCATGAAATTGGCTAGTAATTCCTTTATTATTTTTTTAACAATTTTTTTTCACTAATCACTACTTATATTGAGTGGACACCCAAATCTGGTAATTATGTTATGGCAGAGGAATTTGGTTGTGGTATATGCAGTGCAATCCTTGGTTGGTTCAGATTCTACATATTTAGTTAAGTAGTCTACACTACTGATAGTGAATCTACTTTTGGATAGTTTCACCAGAGGATCTATAGGCCCTATGAAGTCAATAGCCCATTTCTCAAATGGTACCTATGCTAAGATTGGATGGAGGGACATCTCATCTCTAGCAGTAGGTCACCCTATTCTCTAGAAATCCTTATATATACTAGGTCACCATAACTTGGCTAGGAGTATTTTCCAGGTGGTAGTGTCTCCACAATTATGTCCTCTTGCAATGCCTTCATGTGCTTCCCTTAAGATTCATTCTCGTTCATGTTCATAAACTACTCTTCAAAGAATGTCATCTCTCCATCTTTTGTATAGTTCCCCCTCAATTAAGGTGAACGGTAGGTATTTTCATAACATTTATTTATCATGTTTTGTCATACCAGTGGGGTATTTCCCTATACAAACATCATTAAATTCTTTTGGTACTGCATTTATCTAGAATAGGTGGGTTCTTGGTAAGTCTTCTTCCTCATCCTCCTCGAGTTCTTCGCCTGTATCAATTATAGATAAATAGTAAGGACCTTGATTGTTCCTCCCTAGTTCAACCATTATGTTGAAATTAAATTCTTGAAATAATATTAACCATCGGCATATTCTTCCTTGTATCACTAGTTTGTTTAGATGAATTTTAAAGGCTCGTGATCTGTATAAAATGTGAACGGTGTAGATAAGAGGTAGTGGTAGAATTTATGTAATGCATAGACCATGGCTAAGACCTCTCATTCAGTGGTAGTGTAATTTCTCTCGACTTGGGAAATTTTACGACTAGAAAAAGCCATGGGTGATCCTTATTTCCTCGTGGTTGTGCCAAAACTACTCATATTGTTATTTTAGACATGGAAAGGTATTGACCAATCTAGAAATATAAAGATGGGAGATTTTGCAGCATCTACATGGACATGGAAAGTTACTAACCAATCTGGAAATATAAGGATGGGAGCTTCTACAATTTTATATTTAATGCATTGAATGATTGTTGACACTATTCAGTCCATGTGATAGCTTTGTTAGTTTTCTTTTTTAGAAGCTCTTCTAAAGAAGCTGCTAGGTTGGCATATCATTTGATGAATTTTCTATGATATCCATTATATCCTAGAAACATTTTTACCTTTGGTTTTGTTTCAGGTGGAGGTAATGTCAAAATTAAGGTAACTTTCATGGGATCGATCATTGTCCCTTCTTTACAAATGATGTGTCCTAGCAATGTGCCAAAGGATACCACAAAAATGAATTTCTTGATATTCAAGGATATTTGCATACTTCAACATTTTTCTAGCATGGTCTAGATGCCTAGATGTGGCTTTTGACTAATTTTTATACAGTCCAATCATCTAGTCACACTTCTAAGAAGTCATGTATAAACTCTTTAAATGTGTTTACCATAATTATGCTAAAGATTGTTAGTGCATTTTTCAATCCAAAGGGCATCATAGTATACATGAATGATCCCCATTATATGGTGAATGTTGTTTTAGGTTAATCTTCTTCCTTAATCTAGACTTGATGGTATCCAAAGAACCCATTAGTGAATGAATATATTTCTCTCCCTGCGACAGATTCAAGTATTTCCTCAATAAAGGAAGTAGGAAAGGGATTGTGGATACATGTTTTATTGAGTTCCTAGAAGTTTACACATATCTATATTTCTCTTGTCTTTTTATTTTGTACTACTATAGGGCTAATCCATTTGGAATCTTCCACCAATTTAATATTTTTTGTTGCTAACATTTTATCTATTTATGTTTTGACTCTTTTTTTCATGTTAGGGTTGAGGTAGTAAGATACTTTCTAGTGTGGCTCAGTTCCCTCTTTTAGCTAAATTTTCATTATCCCAACTTCTTCTTTTATTCCTTTCATTTTTGTGAGTGTGCATAGGAATATTTCTTTATATTCTGATAGTAATTCAATGACTGATGCCACCAGTGATTCTTTCTAGTAATCATCAAATTTTTCCAATTTAGTATTTCCTTCATGGGCTATATTTTATTCTCTTAACTAGAGGGGATGGTTATAGTAATGGTCTTTGGAATCCTTATTTATTTATATTTCCCTTTCTCCTTCCACCATGATCTCAATTTTTGGGTCCAGCTCTTCTTCATCCTTTTGTATTTTACAACATTGGTTTGGTTGTGTCTATTTTTCCATCCATTCAACTAGTTTCCACATTCCTTGACTTCAAGGTGGTGGTATTTTTAGTTGTTGAGAGTGGGTCTTTTTTGGAGCTGGTTTGAATATAATTTCCTTAATTCTTCTTAATGTAGTACATATTTGTTTGTTTTCATTCCAAAAGGAAAATGTGTGGATGAAGTCATGTTGGAGTTCCTTCTAGTTCTTAGTTTCTCCTTGTCTTTCCTGATTGATATTCCAAGTTTTTACTATTGGTGTGAGGGTCCAAAAAAATAGTTGAATATAGAGTTGGTGGTCATATTCTCTATCTTTCCCTATATGTGGATGCAAATTTGAATATGCTCTTTTGAGGTAGTTATTCCTTTATATTTGAGAATTATGTTTTATTCACCTTCTTTGTTTATATATCGTATCTTGATTAAGATCCGCAATGCATGCCATGTGGGAATAGAATGTGTGTGTGTATGCTACCAACAAGTGGCATTGTCGATATAAATAAAGTCTTGTACCTAGTTAGTTCATTACTAGGGGGATTATGGGGACTTATTTACATGTTAAGTTTGCTTAGGTCCTAGGAAGGAATCTTGAACTAGAAGGTGTTAGTTGTCATTAATTGTTATCTTATCTTTTGACTTGTAACACATGTGTCCTAGGTAGTTGTGATAAGTTTTCACATGTCATAGGATTAAGACACTTGTCATAATACTATTTAATCTTGTGTCTCACCTTGGCTATATAACCAAGTGGTCTCATTCATTGTACATACAATCTATTGGAGTGAATTCCATTGCAATCTTGAGCATTGCATATTGATCTCTCATGTGCTTTCATGAAGTGCCTAAATTTTGGGTGGCTATAATCTTCAGCCAATCTTGCATGGTGTAGAGTTATTCTATACCAACTCTTACATGGTATCAGATCTTGTGGGATTGCTTCTTGTTAGTCTTTATTGAGAGATCTTGGTAAATATTAAAAATTTGAGTATGCTCTTCTCTTGCATCAAATGATGATCTGGAGAATTAGAAAATATTGAAAGAAATACCAGATTTGGGGGTTTCCTCTTTATGGCCTTATAGTGCAGGTTCAAATCAGAGCTTTTTGTTGTAAATCTGAGATCACCATTAAGATCAAAAGGTTTGAGAAAGTCATTTTTTCCTTTTTTGCATCCAAATCAGACATACGAGGCCAAATCTATGAGGGTTTGAAGTTGAAGAGTGGTTGTTAGATCCAAAAGCTAGCTAAAATTTTAGAGCATTTTGGGTTAAAACCGACCTTGCCATCACGTCCAGAAGGGCCAAAAATCCTAAGATTTATTATCAAATCATCCAAATCTAAGAATTTGTTCATCGAGGAAAAAAAATTGCCCAGGGAGCCGTACAGCCCCTAGGGAGCCATAAATGTCGATGGTATGATTTGAGGAAAAATAATATTTTTATTTTTCTAAAAAAATTGTAAAAAAAATATTGTGGCTGATATTTTTTATTCAAAAAAATTAAATAAAAATTTTAAAAAGGGAAAAAAGTATTTTGCATACCTGCTATGCAAGTACTGCGTAGCAAGGTACAGCAGTACCCGCTTGCCACGTGGCGTGGCATTCTACCGCCATGCCAGCTCTCGACAAGCCCTCCATATTCATCAGCAGTCAAAAAAATACAAAAATGAAAAAAATTCAACCTAACATAGGTAAAGAAGATTTTGGGAGCATCAAATAGATTTCGTCGAGATTCTATAAACTATCGACCGAAAAGATTCCTTGGCATATTCTAGAGTCCATCACCTAGAGCATATTCCATCGGGGAGAGTATATTCTTTTTTGATGGGCCAGGAGACGTAAAATTTAATTGCATGAAAATATGATGTCATCATTACGTCGGCGATGACATCAACGTTCATTTGAAAAATTAGACCCCCTCTCCAATGCAGTTTTTTATTTTGCAATCCAACTTTGGAGGCTCATATCTCAATCATTTTGACTCATTTTTTCAAGAAATTTTTTTGTATTTGGGGTAGAATTTTACACTCTATGTGGAGGTACAATCAGATTTTGATTTTGGTGCCTGGTTTTTCCAAAAATTATAGATTCTCATAGGTTTTGCAAAGTCGTTCTCATTTTCAGAACTTTTGGGTCTCCATTCTTGCTCCTACAGTAACATTTTTGAGTGAATTTTTTTTTCAAAGTGCATAATTTTTTGTGTACTTTCCAATGGTGTAATCAATTTGATCTCATCTATTGTAAAAATTTTACTTTGAGCTTGAGGCCTAATTTGGCAATATGTATGCACTAAGATCAAGTCCACTTCACTATTTTTGGCAAGTGGCACCTGTAATCACACTAAGTATAAAGTGCCACAAATCATATTTTCTTGGGGAGTTTCATGATTAAGTAATTTGGTGGGGTAATCATTTCCCTTTGTTGGCTTATGTCTCTTGATTGGTCTATTGTGTGACTAAAGTTGAGGAGTTTAATATGGGTATCAAAATTCATCATGTTGTAATAAGGTTACATCGATGGACCTTTAAGTCTTGGAAAGATGTAATCCTAACACATTGTAGGTGGCTTAATCTTTTTCCATATCTCTATGTGTTGGTTCCTAAACCTTCATCAAAATGGAAGAGAGTTGTGTGGGACATAAAAATAGAACATATCCTAGGAGTAATTGGTTGTAATTGTGATATTGATACACAAATGGCCACTGATGGTATTGAGATCCCTTGTGACCTTATGACCAAAGTTTCGGAGATGTATACAAACTCAAATGAACCTCCACTCCTAGAGGATCTTGTTGTGGATTGTCTTCTTCCACTTGCAGAGTTTCAACCTATTAATGATAAAACAGTTGAAACACTTGCTCATTGGGAAAGGTATGGTAGTTTTGATGACACAAAACCTTATCCTTCTCCTATAGAGACATCTATTGAGACTTTAGTTTCTATGGCTCCTAATCCAGATTTAGAGGGTTCATCTTCATCTATGAGTCAACATCTTGAGGTTGAGGGCTCTTGTAATCCAGCATTGGCATAATCATCTAGTATTCTTACTTCATCATGTTTTGAGGAAAAAATGGGGGATGATAGGTTTATTCAAATGACATTCATTGAGATCCCATCTCCTCCATATAGTGTTGTACCTAAGGATGCTTGTGTTGCCACAATTTTGGTTCCTTGTGATTTAGTGCAGCAGGACATTCATCATCTTCTAGAGATGGCTACTTGGGATGAGTACTTGATAGAAATTCCTAGTTTATTTTGTGAGTCACACATTTCAGATATGGGAGACATCATTGATTTCATTCATCTTCTCTTCGATGGAGATGATGCTTCTTTAGTTTTTGTGAGGGAACAGTCTAACCCTCTTGTTCATTCCCTACATGATCATTCTTTGCAATTTGACTTGAGTGTGGATTATTTTGGACAACATTTAAATGAGGATTATTTGTCTTCAAAGGAGGTATATTTGTCTTTGGATTGTGTTCTACAATCCTTTCTAGGATATTTTGGATTGTCTTCTTAAACAGTGTGGCCTAGAATGTTCATTTGGAGTGTGACGGCTTTCAGCATTGACATGGAGACACTTGAGCATTCTTTAGAGACATCATCCATCATTCTTCTTCCTGCATCTTCTTTTCAGGAATGGGAAGACATCCTGCATACCATCTTGGTTTTGTTTCTTCCTAAGAGGAGGAATGTTGTTTGACACTTTTGGATCATCTTTAGTATTCAATGTCGAGCTTCTACCATCATTGTAGGAAACTTAAGATTGAGGGGGGGTTGCATCATCTCTCTTCTTCTTCTCTCTTATGGGGGGAAATTTTCCTTACATTTTATTTTATCCTTCTCATTCTTCATTGAGAGCATTTTCTTTTTTGCATCTTTTTTGGGGAGGAGTTTTGTCCCACTAGGTTTTCTCCTTTTCTCTATTTGTGAGAGATTGCATTTGCATTTGCACATGGATACGTAACATCGCCTCGTAGTCAAGACCCATCTTTGTGTCATTTTCATAATAATAAGCTACTCCCTAAGTTGCACTTAAGGTAGTGTTGGTGTAAACAAAGTCTTGTACCTAGTTAGTTCATTACTAGGTGACTTGGGGGACTTATTTACATGTTAAGTTTACTTAGGTCCTAGGAAGGAATCTTTCTAGAAGGTGTTAGTTGTCATTAGTTGTTATCTTATTGTTTTACTTGTAACACATGTGTCCTAGGTAGTTGTGATAAGTTGTCACATGTCATAGGATTAAGACACTTACCATAATCCTTTTTAATCTTATGTCTCACCTTGGCTATATAACCAAGTTTTTGGATAGGACAACTTAAAGGGGGAGTGAATTAGTTGTCACAAAACTAAAACCTTTAAATTATTCAATGGAACTAATCCTTAATATTGCTTAAATGAATAAATATTAAGTGTGAGTGCAGAAACTAAAAACCATCACACAAACACAAAAACACCAGATTTACATGGAAAACCCAATAAAGGAAAAACCAAGGTGAGGATTAACTCACACTATAGAGAATATCAAAACTGATTACAAAAGGCTCACTGCCTAAGATACAAGGCTCACTTCCAAAACAAGGACTCACCACCTGGATTACGACTCACTATCTAGATTAGGACTCATTATCCAACAAGGCTAACAACCCAAAGGGTTCACTACCATAGAGACACAAAGAAGATAGAAGAGATATGTTACAGAGAGAAGATGATCTCAATGCAACAGAGAAATCCACCACAATTTTCTCAACCACTTGCATACATGCATGAATGATAGAGTACACCTTCTGCTCACTGCATCCAAAAACTCAGCATTTAGGATTCGCACGGATCTTCCACACTCGCATCACACGCACTCACTCATTCACATCAATATCGCATCTATCTGCTCTATTTCTTTTCACTTATCTTTCTTTGTACACCATTTCACTACTAACTCATCATGTATTTATATCATCTTCAACTTTGAAACATATCCAAAGTCGACCATCCAACATTAAATTCAAATTAGGTTGGCGCCAAAACATCCTAGGGTGGAATTAGAATGAGGGCGACCCAAACACATGCTTGGTGAGGACCCAAATAGATCAAACATGCTACATCAATTTCAAAGATAGTGTTTAACACAAGGTCAACCAAACCAGTGTAAAACACATAGAACAATTAAGCACGATCCTTCCAGATACTAAAATTATCTTCAACACAATCATAACAACTCAACTCTAGAACCGCAAGTCACAATACTTCACCAAAGAGAAATCCGGACCAACAACTTTTCTCTTGGACCTCAACCAAAACACAGAAAACCACAGTTCACAACTGGTGAACATAACTCGCACTACACAATGAATCAGGCGCCAAAAAATATGGATATAGCAGCTTCCAACAACCATGACCAACAAATCTGAACCACACAAACATTCTAGAAAATTCTGGAGCAAAACCTGGAGCAACCATTGAACACCTGCAACCTTTCTTCAATACAATTTTCTCAATATCCTCAACATATACAGCCAATAACTTGCAACCATGACATTAATGACAACAACAACCAGTTGATAACCAATTGAATAGTTGACATCAATGAAAACACCTTCATTCTTTTCCATTCTTGCAACACAAGTGGTCTCATTCATTGTACATATAATCTACTGGAGTGAATTCCATTGCAATCTTGAGCATTGCATATTGTTCTCTCTTGTGCTTTCATGAAGTGCCTAGATCTTGGGTGGTGATAATCTTCAGCCAATCTTGCATGGTGTAGTGTTATTATATACAAAATCTTATAGGAATTGCATATTAGAGTGTCTTGAAGGGAAATTATTATGGTCATTTCAATTTGGAATGTTCTTTCCATGTATACTATATATTATTTTATGTTGCCTACTCCAAAAAACCTTGGTAGTTTAATATGTGAAATCCCCCTCTGGATGTGGTTGATGTGTTATAGATTTTCTATTATTTTTTATTGCTCTTTTCTAGATGCATTTGTTAAGTGGCTTTGTATCATAAATACCCTTCTGAATCCATATATTATATGTTGTGGTAATGTAGTGGTGTACGTTTTGGAAATGGAATAAACTATTCATACTTTATTTCCTTCTACGTAGCTTTTGCCTTCCCTTTCTCCTATTGGAATGTGTATTATCCTATTATCATCTTCCAAATATATCTCTTCCTTTATAGAGTCTACTATTTCATTATAATTGACAAACCATCTCAATCCTAGCAATTCTCTAGATATGTTAAAATTTTCCTTCATGTCAACAACCTCAAATCAACAATTTATGTGAGTCCTTTTGTGTTTACTTCCACATTTTTCCATGTTTCTAAGGTATTCATGCCAAATATATCTACCAAATTGATGTTCACTAGTGTTCTAATTAACCTGAGTCTAGCTAACCTCTCACAAGTGGTTGTTGGAATAATATTTAGGTTTGCACCTAGATCTACCATTACATGTTTGACTTTATTGTTATTAAGGTGTATAATGATTAGCAGAGGACCATTCTTCCAATTTTGATCTTCTATAATTTGATGGACTTTTTATTTTTGGTTGTTCCAATATTTTCCCAGTTGTTTTAATTTTACTGGGAGGTCTTTCTATTAGGCCAAGGAGGCTAAATTTTTTAGCATCATTAGTTCTTCTGAAAAACAAGTTGTCATTTTTTTTTGTTGTATAATTTTTTGTTTTGTCCTTTCTACTATCTTATCATGTTGTTTTTTACTTGTTCAAAAGTAATCATGTTCCTCTTCTTCAGGATCTGATTCCTCACTAAATTCCTTAGTCTCCTTTTGTCTATTTCTTCTGGTATCAGTTTCATGTCTAGTAAACACTATAACTTTATTTTTCTTTGTTCTGGATTTCTTCTTTTTCTTTTTTTGTGTTTATTGTCCTTCTCGAGAATAGTCTTCATTTGATGTATCTGATGACCATTTATCTATTCTTTGGCAATTTTCAACTCCTTGTGGTATTCTTCTAATTACTCTAGCTCCTTTATGGTCTTCCAAATCATCACTTCTCGAATGTGTAGTATTCTAATAGTATTTTTGTGCTTTATCACATCTAAATATATCATGAGAATCATCTCTGCAAAAGGGACATTTTCTTTTCCTTTTTTTCCCAACATTTTGTAGCATAATGACCTATCATTCCACAGTTATAGCATATGGCATCACTTATTTGGTAGTTGTTTCTGCAACATCCTCTTCCTCCTATGTAGTTTGATTGCCTATTAACTCCCATCTAATCTTGTGGTGGGTTATTTTTTAATGCATAAGTATTTCTATTATCTCTCTAGGAGGTTGTTTGTAACCTATATCATATAGAGGTTCTTCTGTAAGTCCCTTAACATCTGTCATTGTCATGTCTATGTCTATGTCACAATTATAGTTCATAGGGCATCTTGGATTAGGATGATTCGTTGTGTTCTAAATTTGAAATTATTTTGCAGGACAGCCCTCAGTGAGGTGACTATCCCATTCTTGGAAAGTTTTATAATATAATTTATTTGTTTTAGCCAGTATTTTTTTCAATTCTACATGATTAAGTGCAGTTGCAATTCTTTCTCCTTGGGCTGTAGGGCAATCGTTTTGAACATGACCTTCCCTTGAGCAATATGTGCACCAAATTTCTTTTCCTTTCTTTTCTTCTCCTCTTGCTAAAATTCAATTTTGTAGTTAGTTGCTCTATCGCTAACTGTAATTTATCAATATTCTCTTTGATGTCATATTTTTGAGGTTTGTACCATGTTTGACCCTCTATTTAGTATGCCATTATGATCAAATCTATGTAAGTATTGAATATCCTTCCATCTAATGTTGCTCTTTATCCTTCTGTAGTTTGGAAATGAACCATTCAATATTTTATCACTTTGTGAGGGGTTTTTCTAGTTTGCGAAAAACTTCCTTAAATATTTTTTCATAGGCTTTCACTGATTCTTCTTCTCCTTTTATTAATTTCCTCACTTTTCTAACACTCTCTATTGGAATATTTGGAGTGTCAAAGTTTGCTAGGAAATCTTGTTTCACATCATTCCAACTTTTCCCATGTTTCAGGTAGGTATTTTTATACAAGTCTAATACTTCCTTTCTTAGTGAAGATACAAAGTCTAGTAATTTTGGTTTGTCATCATCGATGTTATATCTTTCCCATAGAAACTCCAACAAGAATATACATTTTGCAACTTCTATTGTGTCTCTTCCAAACACTAGGATCTTGATTGAGGATTCTATGTTCTTTTTTCTACATCCTACTCTAAATTTTTGGATTTGCAAACTATGCCTTCTTCCTTTTCTTTCTTTACTTTCCTAACAATATAGGGTTTTTGCTCTCTACCCTTATCTTTTTCTATCTTTATATCAAATTATTCTTTTATGAGTATCTCTTCCCACTCTACTTCTTTTTCTTCCTCCTATTTCATCTCTTTACTTTGTGATATATCTTCTTTCAAAAAAAATCAACTCTTATAAGGTTGACGGGATGGGTTCTAGTCAAGGGGTTGTGACTCTTCAAGATATCTTTTCACATTCTTATTTGTTAGTGGCACTTTGATTGTTTGTGAACATAATTCTTTACCCAAATTCAATCTATTCTCTTTGATTTTTCTTATTTCTTCTTCTTTTAGTTTCCTTATACTTCTATTAACCAATTCTTTTAAATATTTTGCTTGAATGGATGGAGTCTTCTCAGGAGTTTTCAAAAATTCAATAAAATTATCATCTAATTTAATGGTTAAGTTTGACATATTCATTATGATTGTTGTATTTCTAGAAGGTTGTGGTTCAATAATGGAGTCTTTGTATTATTGTAGGGCCCTAATAGCAATTTTCTATATTCTCCATAATCATTAATATTGTTTCTTATATTGGTTATAATTTGTCCTAATTTTTCCCAACATAGTTCTAATTTATCCAGTCTTCTATTCCTCTCCTCTATCCTATTTTCCTTTTTCTTCGGTAGCACCCCCTTTGGTGTGCTCAGCAAGACCCTCATTGGTGTGCTCAATTCTCATTTTCTCCACAATTTCCATTCTTTTGCAATTTATTTATTATCTCTCAATCATTTGTTGTTGTCTTTTCTCTTCTCCATTTGGGCTTGTCATTTCACTTTTCTTTCCAATTCAATTTATTCTCTAATATTTCTTATGGTTGTCTTATATCCTTTTTCCATGGGTGTGATTGATTTGGGGTTCCATTAGTCCTTTTATTTTTTTTATTAGGGGTAAAAAATAGGTTTTGATGGGGCTCGAAACCCAATACACAAATAGAAAGGCTGCAAATTAAAAAACATCAAAGACCAACAGCAACCCCGCAACAACAACTAAAGATTTGAAAGACTACGCATGCTGCGACTAACAAACAAGCAAGGGCCAAAGGCCCAAAAACAACATGGTTTTAACCGGGACCAAAAACCCTACAAGATAAACAAAGAACCTGCCTGCATCTACCAAGCATTAGCAAACCAACCGCTCATGGTAGACACCACAGAGCCAAGACAGATAATTAGCAAAATGGTGTAAGACACCATTAGACCCCTAATCAAAAACTTGAGCAAAACCAAAGACCCCACCTCAATAGGGGAGATGGAGAGCTCAAAAAACCCCTGGGCATACAGCCCCTGCACGAACCAGGAATCCAACTCTGAAACCAAGAGAAGGATGAAACAAACAACAAGGCTACCACATCCAGAAAAAAAATAGCACCCTCCACCTCCACCTCCATAGGAGAGCTATCCACCTCAATAAGAATAGTTGAGGGGAGTCCACCTCCATAGGTTTAGAAGAGAAAGCCAACATAGTAACCCAGCACCCATCTGTAGCATCCCTCGCAAACCACCACTTCAGAGCCTTCACAAAAGACCAAGAACACTGAACCATCAGAATATAAACATGAAACAATTCAGCCCACGAGAGAACCACAGATCCCATCAACAGCAAATCCAGCTCCATCACAGAAGCAACCCTAACCAAAGAAAACAACCGGGGTAGTAAAGTGAGAATGACATTCAGCCCAGTCCAAAATAGCCAGCACAAATCAGTAGCATCCCTAAATAACCACCAATTTAGAGCCTTCACAAAAGCCCCAGACCCCATCAACAGCAACAGCAGCCACAACAAAGAGGGCCAGCATAACTGCAACCACAACCTCAAATCTAAAATGTCAAGCTCCAACACAGAAGTAGCCCAAACCTCAAACTGGGGCAGCAAACTAGGAGTAACAATTAACCTGGTCCAAAACACCCCATAGAGAACAGGGGAGATAAGCACAATGTTCAGCACCAGAGATATAGACTAGAGAACCACCAAAATCAGTCTCCCAGATTCAGAATGAGCAGGAAAAACCAACTCCCACAAGAAGCAAGGGAACCCACAAAGGATAGGAGAGAGGAGAAGGACCAGCAACAAAGAACACCAAGCTACCCCAACACGCCGGTCAGGGCCAGAGACGAGCCAAAACTCCACACACCTAGCCAGAAGGAGGCTCCACAAATCCACAGAGAAGGAAAAGAAATCCAACTCAATCTGAAAACTAAAACACCCAAAAGAGAGCCTCCACACGCACAACAAGAAGAGACGAAGGATAGCCAAAAAGAGGTCGGAAGAAAAACAATCCAACAGTAGGAACCACCAATCCATCCTATTGCACCAAATAGGACTATAAATAGGCCCATTCAACAACCAACCAACCAGAAAGCAACCAACGAACAACCACTCCCACTGCCGAGAGAGCAACCAGAAAGAGACCAATGGGGGCAAGCTCATCCACACCCAGAGAGGAAAAAAGCCACAGACCAACACAACAAGAACAGCAACAGCCATTCCTAGCCAACCAAAGAAAACCAAGGAGAGAGCCACAGAAGAAACACAGCCCCCTCCCCCACCAAGATCCACTTCCAGAGCATGGAAGGAGAAAAAGGAGAGACCCCCATCAGAAGCAGAGTCACCCTCTACAAAGGAAGGAAGCCGCCAGTAATCCATCCACCTCCCACCGTCCACCATCATCATCCTCCGAGTCTACATCCTCATTGCCAACGTCCTCAGAGCATTTCAAACGGGAGCTTCTCTCGCCCACGCCCGTGTGATGTTGCTTCCTCATCATTAGTCCTTTTATTGTTTCCCATGGTAGTTATTTGATATCTTTTCTTACTGGTCACATCTCTTTGAGGATCCTTTTCAAAATATTTACCCCTTTCCATTATCCATCCCCTTGGTGTCTAAACTCCTCCCACAAGGTGAGTTTCAAGAGAATAGATCTGCATACTTTCATATCGTCAATGATTATATTCTTTTTCTATATCCAATTAAAATTTAAAATTTTGGGTGTTACTATCCCTTATATCACCTAACCAAGGTCCTAACAATGGAACCAATGTTATCAAGAAAACTAGGGAGACAAAGACCAAAGTTCTGAGCCCCAAGTACTTTCTGAGTGTTGTAGTTTATACCTCAAACTCAATCATATAAAGGTAACACCAATTGATTTGGATAGAGGATTAACTAATTAATTGAATATTCACAAAACAACAAATAACATCATCTAGATAGAATTCTAGTAGTCATTATATTAATCATATCAAAGGAGTACATTTATATATCTTCCCCTATGCTTTGCATATCTCTTTCCTTTCTTACAAATAACCTTTTATACAGATTATATACAATTTCATATATGGCTTTCTACATACATTCTTTTGTCATCTCCTCCTACTATTATTCATATCTTTATCTATGCATATATCTATAGGATGGGACTTGGAAAATGATGACCCCAAAAGTTCATCATTTCTTGACAAAGATCAACAAAATAATCCATGTGCCATGATAGTGCAATAGCGCAACTTAAAAGCCAACTCAAAACAAGAACTTGTGTTATGAATAATGAATGCACTCTGGAACCAAGTGATGCCACATGGACCTAGGTAGGGACAACTATATGAGAATGCATTTGCAAGTGGACAAAGACATTGCTAAAATATTTAGGAAAAGGGCTTGATCGATAAAGTAGTTTGAGGTGTCAGTAGAACAACATAGCCAAAGATATTATAACATTACTTAATAGGCATAATCAGGCTCAATTAGTCAATACAAAGATAGAAGGCTAGGGTACAGACCAAGGTTGAAGGATTTTGGGTTTTAGGATTTTGGGTAAACCTTTTAGGAAATTACACTTAAGAATTTTTGGAATTCACAAAAATATACAAGCATGATTCAAATACTAGAGGTTTTAAGACTTGGTAACCCTACGAGATCTAAACACTAAAACCTTACAAAAATTGCAAGGTCGAATACACTTGTTGAAACTTGTCCCTATTCTAAAGACATTGTGTACAAATTAGGGTTTTTCAGTGCAATTTTGTGTGAGAGAGATGAGTCAAAAACTTACTTTAGAGGAGTTTAACACAAGTGGGTCTGCTAAATAATTATATATCATTTTTGTAACATATCAAAGTTCTATGAATCTAGCTCATCAATGTTAAGCTTGTTGGCTTGTTAATCTTCAGAAATAATCTAAAACACTTGTGCAAGAGGGAGATCACCTAACACCCGCTCGGTTGGCACATGTGATGACAATTTACCTGGATGTTGACAATAGGTTATTTTTGTTTATTGCACAACGTACAAAAATTTGTGAAGGAAATAACTACACATTAATGTTGTTCATGCCTCATAATATATGAATATTTGGGAAGGGGAGGAAATTAATTGTGCAAAATACCAATATTTTTTATGCTTCAATATAAAATATAATTTATTTTCTACCTCAATAATTTGTATATATTATTATTTTTATTTTTGAGTAGGCTTAAGGGAGTCAAACCACATAAAAGATAATGAAAATAGATACTAAAATGGTTGGTCTTGTGGAGGGCCAAGTTAATATTGTATTTATATTAACCATGATAAGTCTAATCACAAATTTTCAACATTAACATAAGCTATACTAATAGAGGTGTATCCTCATACACTTAACATAATATACCTTTGACTTGATTTTGATGGTCTTCTAAAACTATTTTCGATGAAGGCTAGCATAATTGAAATTATGGTTTGAATTATTTGTTGGACTCCGAGCTCAAAATGAAGGTGAAAGATCAATCTACATTATCGGCATTAGAAACCCCAATGACAGGTTTGAGAAACTCTAGACCTTAGCGAACATGGTGAAGGGCACACAATCTATTGAGAGGGGGGTGAATTAGTGGATCTAATCAATTCAAAATTCTTAACTTTTTCTATAGTTATCAGAGTGCATGATTCTTCACACTTAAGCCCACATAAGAAAATAAAACATAAATCATAAAGCACACAAGAGGACACCAGATATACGTGGAAAACCTAAGATGGGAAAAACCACGGTGAGAATAGTTGCTTGGATCTACTGTCCAAATCTAGCCTCACATTGCATAAATGTACAAGTGAATTTTACACACTGAAGTAGGCACCAACCTAACCGGAGACAACAATACCCTATTCTACTTGTAGGAATCAACCTACTAGAGACACCAATCCCCAATTGAAACAATACGGCAGGTAGAACACCAGTCATACCAGATTACAATGATAAAGCTTTTGGATCTTCAATGCAACACATACATGTGCTAGAGTCATAGTTGAAACTCTTCCTTACTGTAAATGATCTTTTGATATAGGCACACATAGTGAAATCTAATTCTCCCTATTATCTTCACCACCTTCTCTTCAATTTTCACCAGTGACCAACTCTTCTTCACATAGATGTAATTCTAATTCATGCGGTCACATATGGATGCATACAATGCATCTGAATATTTGAAATATATACATTAAATTACATTAACACTCTTCTATGTCAGACAGGGATCCACAAATAGCCAAGACGACATAAGGTGGACCTAAATCCAAATACATGAAACATGTAATAGGTCGGTCAAAAAATAATTTTTTTTTCCGCCAAAAGAACATGATACTGTGTGCTACCATAGGAGCCTTAACCAGGTCCTATCTTAACACCATACACAAGATTTGAATTTTTCACACTACTAATTATTACCGCACATTCCTTGAACTCCAATAGGTTGACAAATAGACACAAAGAACATTTCTTCACTTCAATCTTTTTGCATGCTAAACATATACTCCAAAAACTCAAGAATATTATAGAACTCGTGTATGTACATACTCTCCTCTGAAACTGCAAAGAAAAATTGCATTGCTAAAAGAAACGTTGACCATAATTGTATTGTCATAGAAATCTCTTTGTCCTAAGAATTGAACTGAAACATACTGATATAGACTTTTGAATCGCCTCTTTCATAGAGAATAGGTGCAATCATGATATTGCAAGCATACAACATTCATACACACACTCCTTAACAACTAATAATGTATATTTCTTACTTTTGCATCCTGACAATAAAATTACCAACACATAACAAACTAAAATTTTGACATCAATGACATTATTGACAACCTTTGACATCAAAGAAAACCTATGTTCAACAATCTCCCCCTTTTTTATTGATGGAAAACAACAAAATGTTGGGCCACCAAACCAATTAGCGACACACAAAGATATTACTCCCCCTGAGTAAGATTTCTCCCCCTTTGAAGATGTTATCATTTTAAGTTCACTCTCTCCCTCTTTGAAATCAATGCAAAGCTCAACACTTTCTCCCCTTCCAATACTAGTTTTTGAAAACACATCCTTCAAACCACAAGACAATAACTTGTAATGCAAAGCATTTCTTTGAACCTCCCAGCCAGTAGCAACACTTCTTCATTTTGTTGATTCTAAAACTCTTGCAGTAGCTTATATGATCTAAAAACATGAACATACATACTTCACACTTTCCTTAGACAAGTTGTCAAACCGCACAACCAAATATGCAATTGTAGAGAATTGTGGAGCATTTCCCAAAACTCCTTCAGTATAAATCCCCCTTAGTTCATACTACTCTTCTTCTAAAAATAATTTTGCAAGACCACCAAGCCTTCTTGCGGCAGGGAGACCAAGCTCCCCCTCAACCTGTGCTTCCTCTTAATTCAAGAGGAGGGAGCAACAACTCCTAGCTTCTACCTGACAAACTCAAATGTCTCCTTAGGAAGTGGTTTTTTGAATATATTTGCTACTTGCTCCTTTGTCTCAACATATTACAACTTTACCTCCTTTTCTGCAACCTTCTCCCTTAGGAAATGATACTTGATTGCAATGTGTTTTGTCCTTGAATGCATTACTAGACTCTTTGATATGTTTATGGCACTGGTATTATCACAAAGAATAGAGATAGGTTCATAAAACTCAATCTTCATCCACAATGCTTGAGTGCAACATAATGTTGCAACAATGTATTCTACTTTTGTTGTAGATAAAGAAACTAAGTTATATTTCTTGCTCAACCATGACACCAAACTGTCACCAAGAAAGAATGTTCCACCACTTGTGCTCTTTCGGTCATCAATGCATCTTGCCCAATCTGCATCTGTGTATGTAGTTAAAGTGAAATTTTTACTCTTTTGATACCACAGCCCAAAATCCATAGTAGCCTTCAAATACTTGAAGATTCCCTTCATTTCTTTAACATGAGTTTCTTTAGGTGTTTCCTAAAATCTAGCAACCATTCCAACTGCCTTCATTATATCTAGTCTAGATGTTGTCACATACAACAAACTACCAATCATGGATTTGTACAAGGTCTGGTTTGTCAAAGTAGATTCATCATCTTTACTCAACTTACATCCTATAACCATAGGTGTTCCCACTGGTTTGCGATCTTCCATCTTGAACTTACTTCTAGCATCTCCTTTATGTACTTGTGCTAAGAAATAAAAATGCATTTGTCTGATTGTGCAATTTGCAACCCAAGAAAGAAAGATAATTCACCTAGCATAGACATTTCAAATTCATTTTGCACTACCTTCTGAAACTCCTTACACATGTCTTCACTGCTACCTCCAAAAATGATGTCATCTACATAGATCACAATAATCAACAGTTGATCTTCTATTATGTATGGATTATAGTTGATCTTCTATTTTTATGTTGTTGTGAGTATCCATCCACTCTTGAATACCAAGCGTTGGGAGCTTGTTTGAGTCCATACAAAGCCTTCTTCAATCTACAAACATAATCTGGATTATCAAAACATTAAAACCCTTCTAGTTGTTCAATGTAGACTTCTTCTAGTTTTCCATTCAAGAATGTTGACTTCACATCCATCTGGTATTTTTGAATGTTGAAAGAGCTAAAGCATCTTGATTGCTTCTAGTATTGCTACTGAAGCAAATGTCTTTTCAAAACCTATGCCTTCAACCTAAGCATATCCTTTACACACAAGTCTTTCCTTGTTCTAGATCACTTCACCTTCTTCATTTAGCTTGCTTCTAAAAAACCCACTTGGTTCCAATCACATTCTTGCCATTAGGTCTTGGGACAAGTTTCCAAGTTTCATTCTTCATGATCTGATTTAGTTCTTCATCCATAGCTTCTATCCAGCCTTTCTCTTTGCTTGCTTCTTTATATGATTTAGGCTTTATCTTTGACAGTAATGCAAAGTGTACTTCCTCACTTGCTTTCTCAAGTCTCTTTCGGGTCTGAAATCCACTGTCTTTGTCTCATATAATCTGGTCTTCAAAGTAGTGCTTTTGAACATACTTTGTTGGAGTTTTTGTAACAACTTCTAAGTCTTCAATACTATTGTGAATTGGTTCTTCATCATCTTACACTTCTAGAAAACCAATAGGCTGAATTGTTTCATCAACTCTCATATTTTTACTTTCTAGAACCCTCTTCAATCTTTTGTTATAACATCTATATGCTTTACTTTTTAAATAATAACCAAGAAAAATACCTTCATTAGATTTGGAATCGAACTTACCCAAATTCTCTTCATCTCTTTTGATGTAGCACTTGCTTCTAAATATTCTAAGGTGTATAACTGATGTTGATCTTCCCTTCATAGCTCATATGGCATCTTATCAGTCTTGTGTCTAATCTGAACTATGTTCAGAATGTATACAACAGTTTGAGTAGCTTCTCTCCATTACATATTTGATAGATTTGCTTGACATAACATTGTTCTTGCCATCTCTTGTATAGTCTAGTTCCTCCTCTTAGCAACTCCATTTTACTACGAAGTTCTAGGAGCAAAAAAATGTCTCTAGATCCCACACTCTTCACATAATTTTTCATACTTATTAGAAGTGAATTATCCACCTCTGTTTGATCTCAAAACCTTGATTGTCCTTTCAGTTTCATTCTCTACTAATGCCCTAAATTCCTTAAACTTCTTAGAGGTTTCTAACTTCTCTTTTAGAAATGTAATCCAAGTCATCCTAGTTAATCATCAATGAGCATCATGAAATACCTATCAGGTTGTAGACTTTTTGTCCTCATAGGTCTACACAAATTTGTATGAACCAAATCTAATGGTTTTGATGTGGAATACTCCTTAGCAGGATATTTTCTTCTTGTTTTCTTTCCTTCATGACATGGTTTGCAACTGGTAGACTAAGGCTTCTTAATCTTTGGCATATCCCAAACCATTCCTCTTGAGCTAATCTTGACAATATCATCAAAATTCATATGTCTTAACCTTTTGTGCCAAAGCTAGCTTTATTCTCTCTGCGCAATGAGACAACTTTGTCCATTTAGCTCACTAAGATGATATGTGTCACTATTTATCTTGCTTCCTTCCGCAATCAATTCATTAGTGCTTGATTCCCTGATTTCACAACCTTTAGCACTAAAAGATAGCTTATAGCCTTTATCACACATCTAACTCACACTTAATAGATTATGTTTTAAACCTTCAACATACAAAACATCATGTGTCTTTATCCTACCACCATCAAGACTCAAAGTACCCTTACCAGAAATTTTGGCAATAGAATTATTTCCAAGAGTCACAAAACCACCTTCAAATTTCTTGAAATTCATGAACTTACTTTTATCTCTAGTCATGTGGCTTGAGCAACCGTTGTCTATGATTCACAAGTTCTCCTCCTGAGCATGTAGAGAAGTTTGAGCAATCATTGACTTTTTTACTTCTTATCTTCAAGAACCTTCTTCCAGACTTTATCTGATTCATGACTTCTACTTTTTTATCCTTTTCTTCCACTTTCCATTAGAGGACTCACAAAATTGCTTCCGCAATTCCTTTCAATGTGTCCAAAGTTGTTGCATTTGAAGCAAATGATATTAAAAATGTACAGAGGTGCAAATGCATTATTGCTGACAAAGTTATTTCTTCTTACCAAAGCTTTTCCATAGTCTATAGCCTTATGTCCAAAATAATTGCAATTAAAACAATAACTAGAGAAAAGATAATTGAACCGAGTGTTGTATCCCTGTCTTTTGGATCTTCTCTTGTTTTGCACTTGAATAAAGCCATCATTTTGTTTCATGCTTTCATCACTTTCCATGATCCTTTTAGACCTTGAAATTTTAGGGCCAGACACTTCCAAACTTTCCTTAGCAGACTTCACAAACTATTTTATCACCTTGTTCTTCTAATCATCAAAACCAATTCTAGTTTTGAAATGTGGATCTCTCTGACTTCCCAATATCTGATCTAGGGTTTCAGTACTCTTTCCAAACCTCATCTGCAACTGTTGATTCACTTTCTCAAGCTCTTTTATTATTGTCACAATTTATGCTTCCAACTTCTCATAGTCCTTATCTCTTGATAGCAATTCTTATGTCAGAACTTCTTCAATCCTCTTTGCTTCTTCTATTTGGGTCTTCAAATCAACAATCATCTTTTCTACTTTCTTCAAATTCTAAGAAGCCTTTTCTTTAGCCTTCACTTCTACAATTCTATTATTTATCCTTTTGAATTTTTTTCCAGCACACATCAATTCTTCCACAAGATCTACTACATCTTCGTTATTTCTAGAATCCATTTATGCATCTCCTTCAGTAGTCTCAAAAGCCATGAACTTATTTTTTTCTTTTTTATCTTTGGAGATATCTTCATCTTCTTCTTCAATAGAGTAGTCTTCTTCCTCATTGGTGTAGAAACTCTTATGTTTCCTCTGGCCTTTATACCTTCTTTGAAATGATTTATTTTCATTCTTTTACTCAGCATTGTTAGAATGCTTATGGGGACACTTAGCCATAAAATGTCCTACTTCACCGCAATTAAAACACTTAAAAGGTAAGTTGGATTTGTACTTACCATAACCTCTTTGTAGCTTCCAAATAAAATTTGCTTCTTCCAGATCTAATCCAATATTAGAATCTTGATCAACCTGCTTCTTAGATACTCTAAAAGAAGCCTCTTTCCTTATAGAGTCTTCACTTTCAAATCTCATCTTAAATGCAATTAGAATTCCATGCAGTTCAGTCAACTTCAACAGTAGCAAAGACTTTAGAATCAAACCTTCTAGGAAGAGATTTGAGTACTTTTTTCACAACATTCTTTTACTTCAAATTCTCACCAAGCCCTCGAATAGAGTTGAAAACAAGAATGTGGCAATATTCTCATCTTCTTTCATCTTCAAGCTTTCAAATTGATATCTATGGGTTTGCAGCTTTGGTGCCTCTTTCACTTTATCATCACCTTCATAGATGGTCTCCAATTTATCCCATAGTTCTTTTGTTGTTTTGCACTACATTACTTTCACAAATTCAGAGTTAGTCAATCCACATAAAATAACATTCATTTCCTTACCATTGAGTTCACAAGCCCTCTTTTTGACCTAATCCCTAGGAGGGTTTTTGGGAATTTCATATCCCTCTATTACTGACATCCAGATGTCCATTCCTAAAGCCATCAAATAGGACTCCATCCTAACTTTCCAAAATGCAAAATTGGATCCATCAAAGAGTGGTGCTTTATTTCCAGAGAATCCTTCTTAACTAAGTGTGCCATCCTAGAACTACCTTAAGTTATCAGGATTTTTCAAAGGAACTTGGCTCTGATACTAATTGAAGGGCACACAATCTACTGAGAGGGGGGTGAATCAGTAGATCTAATCAACTCAAAATTCTTAACTTTTGCTATAGTTATCAGAGTATATGATTCTTCACACTTAACCCCACATAAGCAAATAAAACATAAAAGCATAAAGCACAAAAGAGGACACCAAATATACGTGGAAAACCCAAGATGGGAAAAACCACGGTGAGAATAGTTTCTTGGATCTACTGTCCAAATCTAGCCTCACAATGCAAAAAAGTACAAGTGAATTTTACACAATGAAGTAGGAACCAACCTACCAAAGACAACAATCCCCTATTGTGCTTGTAGGAATCAACCTACTGGAGACACCAATCCCCAATTGAAACAATACAACAAGTAGAACACCAGTCCTACATTTGAAATATATGCATGACATTACATTAACACTCTTCTATGTCAGCCAGGGATCCACAAATAGCCAGGACAGCATAAGGTGGACCTAAATTCAAATACATGAAATGTGTAATAGGTCGATCCAAAAACAAATTTCCTTGCTACCAAAAGAACATGATATTGTGTGCTACCATAGTAGCCTCAACCGGGTCCCATCTTAACACCACACGCAAGATTTGAATTCTACATGCTATTAGTCGTTACCACACATGCCTTGAACTCCAATCGGTTGACAAACACAGAGAACATTCTATCACTTCAATCTTTTTGCATGTTGAACATATCCTCTGGAAACTTAGGAATATGATAGAACTATTGTATACATACTCACCTCTGAAATCGCGGAGAAAACTACATTTGTGAAAGAAATGTTGGCCATAATTGTATTGCCAAAGAAATCTCTCTACCCTGAGAGTTGAATTGAAACATACCGATACAAACTTTTGAACCACCACTATCATAGACAATAGATGCAAGCGTGATATTGCAAGCATACAACATTCATACACACACTACTTAGCAACTAATAATGTATATTTCTTGATTTACATCCTAACAATAAAATTACCAACACAAAACAAACTAAACTTCTGACAACAATGACATTACTAACAACCTTTGACATCAATGACAACCTATGTTCAACACATGGTGGTGATGCTCGGCCACATTATCCCCACAACTTCAATCAAAAACAATGCCCAAGGGTCCTTGTAATTAGGATGCACAACAAGCCATATCCCAAGACCGCTCTAAAAACTAAGCCCCCCAACAACACACTCCAAAATAGATTTCAAATGCACATACCATTTGGGCTTAATAAGGGTGTCAACCACCTTCTTCAAAGTATCTTTAGCTTCCCTTTAGTCCAACATGACCGCCACAAATTGAGAGGCAATAATAGAATTGACTCAAATTTTGTTTTCATCTTTCATGAAAATTTATCTAACACCCTCTTAATTGCTTCCAAAACTACCAAAGAATTAGTCTTAAAGATATTCGTCATCCTCGGCTCCAAAATAACCCCCTTAAAGGCCATTTGACTCTTGTTTTTCTATAAGCACAATGTCAGCTCCATCATATCACAATGAATAGAGAATAGAGAAAGTAAAGATGTTATAAAGAATACAAAGAACATCAAGTTGGAAAAGTATATATAGATTGAAGACTTCAATATTCAACACTTTAGCATTTAATTCACCACAAACAAAGTAGATATCCATCGAAGACATTAGTACTCAACCCCAACATTTAATTCACCGCAAGACACACATAATGTAGTGTAAAAAAAACATTGCTAACAAACAAGTGTCAACAATACACTATAGGTGATTTGACATATTAGTCTATCAAGTGTCGCAAACCAACCCAAGAGAATCAACAACCAATTTGGCATATTAGTCTATCAAGTGTCACAAACCAACCCAAGAGAATCAACAACCAAAGGCCAATATAGTTATTTAACTATCGATACATTGAACACTTCCTAAAGACTTATTCGTGTCTCTATCTCCAAGATTTCATATAAAAATTTATGCATGTTAAAACTTAGATCTAGAATAGAACTTATGTCGTTGATCTATGATCATCCAATGATGTAAATGAAAATTTAATTGAAGTTATAAATTTTCCAAATAACTTAATAATTATCATTCAATAATACGCTACAAATGACTAGACATATTAATCCACCAAGTGTCGACAAACCAACCTAAGAGAATCAACAACCAAAGGTCAATAAAATCATTCAACTATTGATACATTGAGCACTTCCAGAGACATGTTGACATTTGTCTCTATTCCGAAATTTTATGTAAAAATTTGTATAAGTCAAAACTTCAACCCGAAATAGAATGTATGTCATTTATTTGCAATCATCCGATGATGTAAATATAAATCTATTTAAAGCTATCAATTTGCCAAGTAACTTAATAATTATCATTTAATATTTAATATTTTTTGCCAACTACATTATGACTTTTCAATAACTTACCAACACATTCGCCAAATAATTAATTTTATAGTTTTAAATGTTCATATAATTTGCCACCAAACTATTTTTTTTAAATACAAAACATAATTTGCCAACCAAAAAAAACAAATACATCTATAATCCACTACTAAACTTATTTTTTACTACAAATTTAATTCACCAACAAAATTATTTCTTTTTTCAAATCTATATATTATTTGCCAAGATTTTTTACAAATTTCCAAGAATTTAAAAAAAATTGTCAATAAAATTAATATTTTTTCAAAAAAAAAATATTCACCAATAAACTTATTTATTTTTAAATAAAAGATTCACCAAAATTTTATATATTTTTACCTTCATTGCAAAGCTCAACAAAACCAACATGAATAAGTGTACCAAAGAGTCCACCACAATGCATAATAACATCCCGTGTGTTTTGTCATTATCACATTGTCGATCCAACCCCTTAACAGGTATAATGTGACTCCACACTGATAATAAATGTATGACACTTATTATTATTTTTATATTGTATTGTTAAAAACACATTTATTAATACTTTCTTGATTTACACAAAAGTAATAATAAAAACTCAACTTTTTGATCTAATGATCTTTAAAATAAATAGTATCGTCATTTTTTTTTTATTAGGAATTACATGTTTTACCAGGTCAACAGTAAAGTAATTAAATTAAATAGTTAATTAACGAGAAAGCTAGTTAAGGATCACAATTGTTACTCTACTAGAGAGATTTTAGTTTGTGGGAACAAATGTATGCAATGTTTCTAGTACCCTCTTTCTATTACAATATTTTCATCTTAAACCAATTCTCTTCTCGGTTTTACTAATAAAAAATATAAATTATTATGCAGAGTTTGGATCCAACTCGAGTGAGATTCTTCCACTGTTTCACAAATCGATCCTCTATGCAATGCGGAGTTCTATCTTACCATATTCTGGCATGAATTGCAAAAATGTCAAAGAAATATCTTGCACTGTTATGTAGCTTGTTGTAGTGACTAGAAAACTACCCTTGGTTCGCATCACTGTACTGTAAATTGGGTGCCAGAACATGAAGTTGTTTACCGACAAATGAGCATCAATGGTGTTTAATCCTCATTTTTGTCAGAAGCTGCTATATTTTTAAAACTTTTGCAAAATCTAGCACAACCGTAAAGATGAACTCATCATTACTCAATGGACAGTTCTGCCTTTTAAGTGAGTGTCCCACCAAGAATAATGTTATCAAAGAATTTTCCCAGATAAAGGTTAGAAAGTAGAGGCAAACAATTTATTACAGGTGTAGTCACAGAAAAATAATGTTATGCTGCACTATCTGCAACATGTTTAAGTTCATACCATATGGAAAAAGTGGAATAAATCCATCCATCTTTAGCGTCCAGATAAACATACCTCCAAGGAGAATACCTATGATATGTTCAAAACTTTAATGACCTTCCTATTCACCATGCAATCCCATGTTAAAGTCAAAGAAATCTTAGCTGATTAATTTTTCATCAGATCTAAGGTCCCAAATTCATTTTTAAGTCTTAAAAAGCAACAACTCTGTGGTCATCCCATTTAAAGCAAATCTTACAAGTGAGATCACGTATGCAGTTCAAATACCGCACCAGTATGCATTTCTATTTCGCTTTGACAGTCTCTTTACAGTTTAACAACATATTTACTCGACAACGAAGACTTCGAAAAATGTACAGATAAATCATATACAAAAACAAAAATCATGAAAATTTTCTTATTTACTTTTTCTTTTTTTCTTGTTTTGGTTTGTCAAGAAGAACAGGTGCTGCTGGTATACTGAACCACCATTCCCTGAATCTTCTTGTAACACGCTCAGTGCTTGGCTGTCGTAAAGGCATTTGTCTTGTAAATATCTCCAAAAACACTAAAAGAATAATGATCTTCAAAGGCAGGAAAGCCAATATTATTGCTAGGAGAATTAGAACTAAAGCTGCCCGGTCTGTTGCCTGCAAATCAGAATAAGTGCAGTCTGTTAAAAAATTGCAATACATTAGGCAAACTTTAGAAAGATGATAAGAAAAATAAAGGAATGGCCTTGACACCTGAGGAAAAGCAGCAAGCATTAGTGCACGAAACTTCAGAAGAATAATATTCCCATCTTGAACAAGCTCTTCTACTTGAGAAACTGCCTGTTGCAGAGCCAGCAACTGCTCTACAGTATTCTGTGTTGGAGGAGCAGTAACCCTAATCTCGGTAATTGGCTTCCCTTTGCTAAAATGATGCGAACATAGCATTAAAATTGCTATAAATAGGAAAAAGCATGGTAATGCATAGCCAATCCAACCCCTGCAAAACACTAGGAATATTTAAAATTCTTTTAGAAATATAAAACCAATAAAGAAAGCAGAAGAAAAAAATTGAACACTTTAAGAAGAGAGTTGTAGATGAGAGACATCATAAAAGTGTAGGGAACTAGAACGTGAGGCACTCAACTGAATTGGGTCCTCGAAGGAACCAGAACAATATAAGAAATGTGAGTCCCCTAAATTATCAAAATGGATGCTCGAACATTGGGTGGAAAGAAGCTAAGAAATTAATGTAGAGTGGACAGATTTAAGAGCCGTTCATCTGGAAGTGCTTAAACAGCTGGCCCGTTGTTTGTTATTTGGGGCATCCAAAGTCCCAGATAACAAACAATGTGCCAGCTGACTAACGTCAGTGGTTTAGATTCATCTTCCTATTGATTAGATTTATTTTATCTTTACAGCTTTTCTAGACAGGCATTTGGCTTCAAATTGAATCCATCTTTATCTCATATTCTGTTATCTATACAAGTATCTACACCAGGCCAATACAGTCAATAAGGAATAGGAATCCTGCAGCATTGTACATATGTTTTCGTTAAGAATCTGTATGTCAATATTTCTATGTGAAGTTTTGAAACCACATCAATAATCCTGGAGTCTACACCATTTGCACATGGTATCAGATCTCTTGATTGTGTCTCAATTCCTTCCAGAGCTTTACTGGAACTGCCAATGCCATGCGACTGTCACGGTGCTGCCTCTCGGAGATTTCCTCTTTGCAACACACAATCCAGATTTTCACTTCTTTTAAAGATAATATTCCAAAACAGCACACCCCAGTTGGTATTTTTTAATTTTCTCCCTCATTTCACAAATTTCTGAATTTTTCATTACATAAAAATCCACAATGCTCAGAAAGGTATCTTTTTGTTTTGAGTTCTATTATTATTCGTGATATATTTAACCCAAAACGTTGAGGAATCCATTTTAAATTTTCTTCACAAAGGGGGATTGTACAGGTCATAACACACTCATTTTTAAAGATTTTCTTTTTTTGAACATTGCATATGTTTTCCTAAACAAAATGGTCAGAACTTGATTCCTAAAAACTCTACTGGTTATTGTAAACGTACAGATATAAAAAGCACCATCTTTCGTGGGAAATATCATAGCTAGCCAAAAATATAAAAAATAATAAGAATTTGGGAAAATATTTTTTGCACTATTTGGTGCCAGATAATACTTGGGGTAAGCATACAGCACTATTTTTTGTGCTTTACTTAGCTTGGAGTGTGCACAATACCAAGTACACAATGTATTTGGTATATTGCTTTCTATTTGTTCCAACTTGCAATTTGTTTCTATTTCAACTCTCTACAAAATAGCTTGCGTCTTTCTACTTTAGCAACTCTAACTTGTTTTTAATTTGTTGTTCAGAACAGCCGATAGAAAAATTGCAACTATCCTTACCCTACAACATTGCACATCTTGGAAAGCATAGATGATTAATTTTCTTTAGGAGTAAAGGAATTTACAGATTAAAATGGAACAGGAACAAAAGCTACTAGACAACTTGAAAAGGTTAAGTGGCTAAATCGTTACAATGAATCCTAAGACCTAATTGGTATATCCATTTTATAGAAACTAAAGTCTCGTTATCAGAACCTGGATACTCCATTAGAAGCTTGAAAGAAGTTAGGAATCTTTCTGTAAAGACCAACATCATTCAAATGCATCAATTGGAGAATCAACTAGTCACTTTGGATCCAAGAGAATTTTAAACTATTGAGGCCCACATTTCACAGTCCAAACCTCTTAAGATATAAACTGAAGAATTGTGGACTCAAGAAGGAAGATGACAACAATCATGGCTTTTTTGGTTAGCTTGCGTGGACCATGCTCAGTTTTCATCTCAGCCTTTATTTCACCATGGAATTTGTGCAAGACTATCAGATGAACCCTGAACCTAGACAGGCTTAATAAAATAGACCTACATAGCTCTAAAAACTCGAGTCAGCCCCTTGTAGCAAGCTAACAAAAAGGTCAAAAACAAACAAAGAAACCTTCCAAAGATTTTAAAGGCCCTCAAGGATGATATCAAGGGCAAGCTCCTCCACTATTTCCAAGATACTGTCACAAGGGAAGAAGGGAGTTAAGTTTTGTGGGTTTTGTAGAAAGGCCACTTGGAAACACATTATTTCAAAAAGTTAGAAGCATTAAGTGAGACTATGAAGAAGTATAACATCAAGTTTAGTACTCCATCTTTCTCTTCCAGTGAAGGTGGTCGATCACTCTCTGCTACCACATGTGCATTAACTACACCATCTTTACCTTAACCAAAGTGGATTATCAATACTGAAGAATCGCATCATATGGCTAAGGATAATGCTATATTTAGTTCATTGAACAATGCAGCATCAAGCAAATCTTTTTTGGTGATTTTGACCCAGGGGAAGTCAAAGGTTTAAGTACAACTCCTTGCCTTGTGAAATTGAAAACTATCCTTGACCCCACTAGGGGCTCTACCCCCAGATCCCACAAAGGGCACTACACCTTGACCCCAAATCTCCACCCACTATTGTTAATGTTCATTGCAATCATGGCCATGTTTGTAATGTTTATTAGTTTAAACTTTACTTAGTATGCCAAAGTTTCATTTGCAATTCTTATACTTATTTCTGATTTGCACCCAAACCTCTACCCACCATTGTTAATGTTCAATGCAGTCATTGCCATGTTTTTCATGTTTATTAATTTAAACTTTACTCCTTATGCCAAAGTTTCATTTGCAATTCTTATACTTATTCCTTACACATCCTTTCGTAAATAATTTTTCAAGTACTATACGTATTTGCACCACCACCCTATGACCTTGCCACCCCAATGTAGTCGTCCCCCCACCATCCCCAAACTTAGGCACCCGCTTCCCGTCAAGAAACTCCATGGAACTATGCCTAAATATAGGTTTCATGTTATGTGCATACTCGAGATGAAATTAGTGACTCAATTGTTTGTGCTAACATGATCCAATTTGAAACAAAATCCCTCTAGACTTTGAGCCTTCTTAAGGGCATTCAAGACACAAATTTATAAGTGCATGTGAAGAAACTACCACTCCAATAAAAATGTTGCACAAGGATCAAAAGTTTGTGCAAGCAATTAAATGTGAAGAAGTGCTCGTCATAGACACTTAATTCTCACCACCTTCTAACATCGCACCCAACATCGCATCCTAATACCATGTAACACTTCCTCATTATCATTCTAATTCCCTTTTTCATTTACCACCACTAATTAATTAAATAATTCGTATTATTTAGTTAACTAGACTAACGATCATTAATTTATTCCAAAATAAATAAATAAATCCATTTTTACTTATTCTCAGCAAATAATTAAAAAATATAATTATCCACTCATATTCCATCATAACTCCTCCATGATTCCCTCCTATTTTTGGTCCATGCACAATTAATTAGTTAAAATTAATAAATAAAAATTACTAATTACCCTCACCATTTTAGAGCCACCAAGGAGCTATCATAACTCTTTTTGCCTATTTTAGCCTATTGTGGTATTCTTGTTTGTAAAAATTCTTACTTTTACTTGTTTAAAATCAGACAATCACTAAGGTTAACTAAAACAATATATCACTAATGTCTTGCAAGGCTGGCAAAACAAAACAGAGGAAGAATATATTGCAATGCATACAAAACTTAAATCTGATAAGTTTAGGGGTTGCACAACATACCTTTCATAAAATATTACCACAAATTCTGGATCAAAGGAAAACAATTTCTAATAGCAGAAATCAATCAACTAAATAGGTCATTCACGCTTGGTATAAATTATGATGTCTTTCTAAATCGACTAGAGCACTTGCTGCTTTCATACAGTTGCTCAATCCCTCTTGTGTCACACAACAAGGTATGATGATGGCAATTGAGTGTAGGGAGCAGCAGATCTAGTGGTTATCAAATGGAATTGGTAGACTCAGTCGTAGATGTGTTGGCATTGGATGACTCCGATCTGAAACTTCTGGTAGGGTAATAAGGTATGTCCGCCAATGTTAATGGATAGAATGCACCTCCTAACCGTTGACGGCCTGGTTGTGTATGGAACCTCCTAGATGTGAATTCACTAGGTCTCTCTCCCAGTTGGTGGTAGGAAGGTAAATATCCTTGCACTGCCACCAAATTTTCTCTCCAAGGATGGCACCTCCTAAGTTGGAAGATTTGTATGGCCTATGAGCGCCAATCTAACCCTCAATTAACTCACTATAGGATTGTCAACAATGCCCAACTCCTTGCCTTGCGAAATTCAAAACTATCCCTGATCATTGCGCTGCAAAGCTGATTGAATTTTTGCCAAGAAAAGGATAGGGTTTTTGTCCTAACCTTGAGAGTACCGTTAGGGATTTTGTCCTTGTAGGTACTCTAGTTTGGAATTCAAGTTGGAAATCGCCAAGATAGGAAAGTCAATGTCCTCCAAAGAACAAAAAAACTCATAAATATACCTTCCATGAAGGGGTATATGGGCCCAATCTTGGTGCCTTAATAAATATATATATATATATATATATAATATATACATATACATATTCATATACATACATATATATATATATATATATATCAATTGCTGTTGGGAAAGGGGAACATGGCACCTATCAAGATTCTCCTCTCACTCTCAATCAATCTCCACCGTTCATCCAAGATCAAGTCCTAACGATTCGCATCTCTATTCAAGCATCTATAAATTCAACCCAATACCTCATCAAATCAATCTAGGATCTTCAAAGCTTGATAAGTACATGTTGTAGAGATTTTCTTTGAGAAACCAAGCAAATCAACTTCAACAAATAAGGTTTTACATTGGTAAGATTGTCATGCATTTGTTTTATTTGAACTGTCTTTATCTCAATCAAAGGTATGGTTTGATTTGGAATTGAGGGTTTAATGTTATTTTAATCTCTTTGCATTTTGTTTTAAATTAGGCATATACATTATAGCATCTATCATTTGGGCTAAGCTAGCAAGAAACTTTATAGCTTGCTAGGTAAAGGATGAGAGTCAGTTACCCTCTCAAACCAAGCCATTAGACATACACCCCAATTTCACAGATTTGGGCAACACCTTCAAGTGCATTGAGGACTCCCCTAAAGAGCCTTGTCAAGTCTAGAATAACAAACCTTCAATCATTTGTATTTGTGATGCACCAATAAGAGGTTAGCCTTGGGAAGTTACTCAAAAGGTACCTCTAGAAACAAGATAGTAGGCCATGTATGCTCTCATCTCACGCCTTAGATCTTGAGAATCAAAAGTGGTTAGCACCTCTCTATGGGCCCTACTCTCCACACCTAGACCAAGGTATCTACGTGGGCTTACAAGTGCAAACACTCCCACCTAACTAGTTAGGGTGTTGTTGTGTCTATTTTGTCTTCCCTTGAGCAAAGCCTATGCAAAACCCAAAATCTAAACAAGTAAAAAACCAAAGCCTAGCCAAAACAAGCATCATGGACCCTTGGTTCAATGAGTTCAATAAACAAGCTAGAACCCCCTTTGAGAATAATGATGATAACATTGTACAATTGAGTAAACATAACAATGACAACTATAATTCGCTTGGAGCTAAATATAGCCATGCCCAAGTTGATCCATACCAAAACCCTAGACGCAATCATTGAGAACAAGCTTTCCCCAAGCTTTAATCTACAAACCATGAACAAATTTATGAATTTAGACCAAGACCATGCTAGTACTAGCTATACCCTAGGCCAAAATCAAATATCTACTAGTCATCCATATGTAACATTTACAAGAGAAACAACATCCTAGGACAAGACCCTCAATGCCAATTTATGTCCAAATTCCAAACCCTCAAAAAGCAAACCAAAGCCTTATCTATGTATGAAAGTTCTTCCTCATCTAAACCTTCACAAACCAATCAACGATCTAATCAACAATCTATCAATCATCCAATCCTACCTTATCCAAACAATCTACGAGGATTTTATCCAAGGACTACTAGCAAAGAATCACCATCAACATAGAAAGAACAAAGAAAAGGAATCTTGCAACACCCCCAATCCAATGCCATCATCCTTTAGCAAGTGCAAGCATATTGTTGGCAATAAATTCATCAACCCAAAGTCTATTAAGGTTATCCAAGAGCCTCCCAACATCATCTCCATCCAAAGTCAAGTCCCATCATGCAAGCGTATTGTCAGCAAAAGAACCATCAAGCCAAAGTCCATTAAGGATGTCCAAGATCCCCCTAATTATATCATCCTTGTGAGTCAACCTATGTGGAAAGGAAAACAAAGACACTTCATGAGATCCATAAAATCCAAAATCCATAAGCGTCATAAGGCCCAAAGACACAATAGCCAAAGCATACTATTAGGGGAGTATATCAAAGGCCTAATCAATATAGGGAATATTGAAGCAAAGCAAAGCAAAGTACACCCATCTTATCCACGAAGGAATTAAGGCAATGTCAAAAGTTTGTTCCAAAACATGATCAAACTAGCTCCCAACCAAATCAAGATCAAACCATCCAAAGCCAATTTCATCCATCCTATCATAAACTCACATGACCAGGAAACCCAAACTAATCCTCTCATCATCCAACCACCTCCCCTTCCTACGATGAGACACCTGACCCCCTTGAACACATAGACAAGCAAATCAATCACATCATACATATTGAGAATCATGCTAATATTGATCATAGTAGCATGTAGACAAGCAAGTCACAATTGCTCATGTTAGGGGCATAATTGATCAAGGTCCAACAATCATGAATGATGAGAAAACACAAACATCCTATCACCATGGTCCAACCATCTTTATCAAATCAGGTCTTCTTGAAAATAAGCAAGTTGAAAGCCCTAATGGTTCCTGACTATCTAAAGATGGGATCACATCATGTCTGAACATCAACAAACATCCTATTGCAAACAAAATCTATCAAATCACAAACTACAAAGGCAAAGAATTACGCCTTCATGAGCGAGGAATCTTGGAGCCCATACACGTTAATGCAAATCAAGAATTTCAAAGCATCAACTACAAGCTCCTAATGAACAAATTAAGGATGTTAGTGATACTTCTGCAAATTCTAAGGAAACTTCTTCCAACATCCAAATCAATTCCTCTTATCACTAATGTGGAGAGCTTGTTGTCACCAACTCTTTTACTAACACCACAATCCCTACTACCAAAATTGATTTTCCATCACCTAAATTCACTAATCAGGACAAAATCACACACCACTTGACTTATTCCAAAATCATGAAGCAATCATGAAAGTCATGGGATTCCAAGATAATATCCCTATGGGACCATAATATGCAATTTGGAAGTAATTTGGGTGCACCTGCATATGAAACAAAGAGCTCACAAGAATCCACAAATCACCATGTTGCAAAGCATCAAGTCAAAATCAAGTCAAAAATTAAAATCACTCCAAAAAGCAACGTGGGTCTACCAATTAAAAAAGAAGTAAAAAAGCAATGTGGATCCCAAACCAAAGAAAAGTAATGAATCAAGGTGGAACATGTAAATCCACATCTCCAAAACTTAATTCCATCTTCAAATCCAAAAAACTTGCATACCAATTCATGTATCCAAATATTATGTCCACGTCCCAACCCAAAATTTGAAGTCCAACAATCCACATCCCCCATCCAAAATCCAATCCCAAAATCCTAAATCCAAATAAGAACATCTCAATCCCAAGTTTAGCTCCATCTAGGTCCCTACATTGTAATGTCCCCTTTTTCGGCATGATCGTGTTTGATGGTGTGTTAGCCTATTTCTTGGACCCTTGTGGGCTAGCTGGATTGGTTAGAGGGTCAGTGGTGTTTTCTAGAGGAGTTGATCATTCTCGTTTTCAAAGCTCAGTGATTGGTTCACAGCAGGCCTTGGCAGTTCAGGAGTTGACAGCTTCTGACAGCACAGAATTCTATGGAGATTTGAGGAAGTTATGCTTATTTAAGTGATTTAAGTTATTAACTTATTATTTTATTATAAAGTCAAATTGACTTTATCCCTTTTATATCACTTAAATATTCATAAAAAAGGGTGATTTAAAATTAAATCACTTAATCATTTAAGTGGGCGCCAACTATTAAGTTCATAACTATTGAAAAGGGACTTAATAATATTTTAAAAGATTTAAATGATGGAAAAGGGCGTATCTTCTTGGAAATGCGTGCCTTTTTGATATAAGGCATTTTTGGGCAATGAGAACATCATTCTTGATTATTTCAACTTTGCCTTGGGTTTTTCTTCTGTGCTTTTACCTGTGATCAGGGTTTTGAGCAATCTTCCATTGGAGAACGATATCTCTTCAATGTTGAGCATTTTTGAGAATGTGAGAGACCAGTCGAATTAGTGTAATTGTGAGAGCTTCATACAGAGGTTCTACTATGCTTCATCAAAGTTTTGTTGGGTTTTCTTATCAGAGGCAGGAGGGTTTGTAGAGATGGCGACCTTCTTTCAGCTGGTAGATGCTATACTTCATAGCCGTACCTTCTGAGTTGTGGTTTTGAGCTTATTGCTTGAAGTGTGTGGCTCTCTGTGCAAGGGCGTTTGGGCTTCCTAGGAGAAACACCTTTCTTTTAGAGGGTTTCTCTTCACCTTCTTTGGCGTCTGGCATATATCTTTCATTTGCCTCAGTTTCTAGGCTGGACATCTCTTTCTGGAGCTTCTTACACTAGATTTTGTCAGATTTCACCATCTTGGCTGGCAAACTGGACTTCTTTTCTTAAATAAATAATCTGGAAGCTTTCGGGTATGTTTATGAGTTGTAAATCCATTGTTGAGCTTATTTATTACTTTCTGTAATTTCATTTAGCCAAAAATAGCTCAGATTTACATTTTATGAGCTTTTATATGATGCGCCCCTTCTCTTCTGTCTATGAAATTTTCTCTAAAAAACTAAGAAAACACAAATAAGATAAGAAAATACAAAGGGTTTGAGTTGTGAGCCAGCAGGGCTCATCACATACATCCCAAAATCTTAAGCCCAAAAATCTTCATCCCCCATCCAAAATCCAATCTTGAAGTCCTAAATTCAAATCCCAATTTCCCAATCCTAAATTCAACAATCAAAATTTGTTTAGATCTCTAATTCTCAAAACCTGAGTGCCTCAAAAAGTCCCAAATCTCATATATAAAAAAAATCCATAATCCAACATCAAAAGTCCAAAATCCTATAGTCAAACATTCAAACTTCAAATCCATCATCTAATCCAAAGCAAATCCAATTGCAAAATGCAACATGGTGTGTGAAATTGTTGGTCCTAATTCCCCTTGGTCCCATGACATTTTTGCATGCCTTCACAACCCCATCCTTCCATCCACATCTTTTACACAACCAAATCTATTACCCCATATATATCTACATTCACACTCGTTTAATCAAACTTTTGCATAATAGCCATACACACATCATTCAACCCATCTCCCATTCCATTTTTCTTTGTAGCATCCTCTAACGTGGAGGCTACAATGATACCATGGTTAAGGCATTTACATTTGAAAGAAGTTGGATTAGCAATCAACAAAGTTCACAACAACATACATGGAGTGCATTGCAGCAACATGGTCCGCATGAAGCAATTCTCAAACATGATATTATTTGTCTACCATGGAAAATGATGGTCAAGAGCTAGAAGAACCAATGAACATTGTGCATCACAAGCATTTTTATGCAACAAAAGCTCAGAAAATTTTGAAAAAAAATGAAAATTGAAAAATTTGAAAAAAGCAAGAGTAAAGAGAAATTGTGTCCAATGGTGAAAACCATTCCTATGGCACCTAGGGCTAATACCATGATGAAAATTTGTTCAGGGGCATTATTTGTGTAAATAACTGTCATTGTGTTTCCTACACTTGGGGGCAAGACATCTCATCCATCTACACTATCCATCCATCAAAGTCCCTAGCCAATCATTCATACCATTCCCTCATATTTGTCCATCATATTTGCACACCCATTTAATCAATACCCATCCACACTCCCTTCCCACGTTTGATCTTGATAAGGACAAGTGTGTGATTGTGAAGCATGCTTTGGACACTTCTTGACATATCCCATCTTTTGCAACAAATACTACCTCCTTCAACAAGCATCGCAACACAACGTCATAAGTGACATATCTAGAGTGGGAGCATGTTATTCCTATGCAATGTAGTCCTTGGATATCACATCCTATATCCCTCCATGAATTGATTTCCCATCTAAGCATTAAAGTATCAAATCCAATCTTAGTCATCCACTTCAATCATCAATCATCATTTAATTAACACAATTGATCAACTTCAATCAATTTCAATCCAAATCCAAACCGTCAATCAATACTTAGATCAAAATCTCTATGCTTGGGGCATGTTACCGCTACTGTCATCCCACCAAGTTCCTATATCTACTTTATTTGAAATACTATTACTTCACAACACCATTTCAAATAGGGGCAAAACTAGACATTTAATTCTCACCAACATCTAGCATCGCACCTAACATCTACCACATTGACAATTCCTCATTATCATGTTAATTTCCCTTTTCATTTACAACCACTAATTAATTAAATAATTCATATCATTTAGTTAATTAGACTACTGCCCATTTATTTATTCCAAAATAAATGAATAAATCCATTTTCACTTATTCTCCATAAATAATTAAAAAAAAAAAAAAAGCTGATTATCTCCTCATAATCCAGCACACCTCCTTCATGATTCCCTCTTATTTTTAGTCCATGCACAACTAATTAGTCAAAATAAATGAATAAAAACAACTAATTGCCCTCACCCATTTTAGAGCCCACTAAGGAGCTGTCATAACTTTTGTTGCCTATTTTAGCCTATCAAGATTCTCCACTCTCTCAATCAATCTCCACCACTCATCTAAGATCAAATCCTCACCATTCACATCTCTATTCAAACAACCCAATCCTTCATCATATCAATCCAAGATTTTCAGAGCTTGACAAATACATGGTTCAAAGATTTTGCATGATTCCTTGAGCAACCACATCTATCGCATCTCAAGCAAATCAACTTTAACAAAGAGGGTTTTGCATTGGTAAGATTGCCATGCAATTATTTTATTTGAACTCTCATTAGCTCAATAGGAGCTATGGTTTGATTTAGAATAGACAGTTTAGTATTATTTTAATCTCTTTACATTTTGTTCTAAATTAGGCATATACACTTGTAAAGCTCAAGCATAGATTGGTTATGACTCCCATTACTATACTTCCATATTGGAAAAAGAACTTTCACATGCGTGGATGCATCACGAATGGCAATTGGTGCAATATTGTCACAGCTGGGGGAAAGAAATGTAAACCAATCAGTCTTCACAAGAAAAAAGCTACCTTCAGCAAAGAAGAATTACCCTATCACAAAGCAAGAAGCTCTGGCCATGGTATATGAATTACAGAAGTTCAGATATGAATTGTTCTAGACTCTATTCGAATTTTACGCATACCACCAAGCTCTGAAGTATTTGATGTATGAGCCATTGATGTGAGATAGAATATCAATATGGCTAATGCTATTTCTAAAAGGAAGCTAAGGTGCAGAAATGCTTCCTACGCTAATCTGTGAGAAGAGAAAATGCATAGAAGCTCAGATCTAACAATTTTTAATTACAAAATCACACATGCAATAGCATGCCCTTATATGCAACTCACAAAACTATTACAACCATAACAAAAGTGGTACACGTAGAGAAAACCCTTTTGGGAGAAAAACCCGATGCTTCAAAGCACAAATCCAATTGTATTACAATACCAATACTATTGCATAAACTTCAAGCACACGCACTTATAAGAGTATCACCAACGTCACCATTTAGATTTGTTAATGATTTTAGACACAAGTTGCAATTGGATGATGCACTTAGGAGGTGCAGTTTTACAAAAGGCACAAGACAAAGAAGTGGGAGGATATTTTAGAGAGGATCTAACTACAAAGAGAATTCTGCAAAGTGGGTTATGGTGTCTTAACAATATTCAAAGATGTTCACAGTGTTATAAAGCATTATAATGTGTTTCAGCAGGTCAGTCAACCAACTCAGAGAGATTGAGACGTCATTGAAACATTTGAAAGGTGGGAAATTGACCTTGAAGATCCACTTAACCCTCCCTCCACAGATCTAATACAAGATACATCTTAATTAGTGCGGATTATTTCTCATAGAGAATGCAAGCAGTCGCAACACCTACAAAGTTTATCTAAGAAAACAGAACCACAAGATTTGACTGTCCAAAGGAGTTCATGAGTGATAGAGGAATGCACTTTTTGAACAATACTGCAAGTTCTGATAATTTATGACATCTTATTAAAAGATCAAACCCTACCATCCACAACCAAAAAAGCAAAGCTGAAGCATTCTAAAGGTCTGGAGAAAATGCTCATAAAGATTTGTGATGTCAATCTAGATGACAAAAATGACCGCATTCTTGTAGTTTTATGGTTTAGGGAACAAATGATATCAAGGGCATAAGGCAAACTCTTTTTCAATTGGTAAATTGCTTAGAAATTGTAATGCCTAAAGAATATATTATGCCAAGCTAGCAAATTGCAATTGCAACAATATTAGGTGATGCAGAGACACTGCCAACAAGTTTCTATGAATTGTTATATTTGAAAGAAACAAGATTCACCTCTGAGTGGACTCAAAAGGTGCAGTAACAAAGTCAAAAAGCAGAGAATGACAGGAATTTGCAAATAAAAGAATTTCACAAAAGGTGGGGAGTTTTATCCTATGAAAGAAGATATAGAGTACATCCAATAAGTTGTGGATCAGATGTCAAGGACCATTTATGGAAAAGAGAAGAACAGATAAATCAATAATCACACTGAGATCTATAGGGAAATATCTTGGATTGAATGGTAAATTGTAGTCAGCTTAAGCCCTACCATAGCTAGAGCAGAATACAGAAATGCAAGGAATAAGTGAACCTTCATGCAGTGGTGAAGTAGGATGTTCTTTTTCAGCTTGTATTGTAGTGTCATTAGGTATCATTATGAATGCTACGGGAAGCAAATTATGAACATTATGAGTAGCAGTAGATGGTGGAATTTGGGGCTCAAAATCAGACCGTGTCCCTGATATGAAGGTCAATCTTTACTCGTGAGAGGAATCCAAAAGACCCTGCAAATTTCTCAAGTCTAGGAGCAACCCATGCAGAAAAAAAGTAAACAAAGAAAGAAATTGATTAAGGCGTGGAAAGATGATGCAATGACATTTACTTTTAGTGCTATTTTTGAAGTCTGCTATTCTGAAAATCATTAAAAGGAAGTTATAAGTGGGAATAGAAGTAATGACATCATCACAGAATAAAACAAAGTCAAATATAAGAAAAGACGAGAAACTAAACAGAAAGAGATTGGGATAACATATAAAGCTAAGTCCAAAGTCCTCTGTGATGAAAACTGTTAGAAGGAAGTTATAAGTGTGAATAGAACTACTATCACCACTAAAACAAAGTTTATAACATAAGGTGAAAACCTAAACAGCAAGAGATTGGGATGACATATAATGTTAAATGCAAAGTCTGCTGTGATTAAAATTGTTAGAAGGAAGTTATAAGCGGGAATAGAACTACTAACATCACTAAAACTGTAAAACAAAGTTGAACAGAAGAAAAGGGGAAAACCTAAACAGCAAGTGATTGGGATGACATTTATTGCTAAGTCCAAAGTCCACTGTTATGTAAAATTTTAGAAGGAAGCTATAAGTGGGAATAGAACTACAAACATCACCATAGAATTAAACATAAGAAAAAGGGAAATTTTGAACAGCAAAAGATTTAGGGGACAACGAAAGCAGGAGAAAAAGAATATATCATGGCAGGTAATAACATCAGAGGCATAAGTATTAAAGGGGTTGGTAGCAATTTTTGGATTTCATTTTGCATTTCTCAAGCTAGAAAATTTGTGAAGCAGCCCAATTGCAATCCAACAACTACCTGAGTTAGGTCACTATTCAAATTGACAAAATAGCTGTTTGATATAATAGAGGGCTTTTGAAATACAAATTAATGCATGCAGATTGAGCTAAGAAGAGAGATTGTCCATGACAAATCAAGGAAATGACAGACTTTTCAAATCCAAGAAATCTTCAAAAGACTCCAGCATTCATAAAGCAAACAAAGGTCATTTTTCTAAGGATGGACAACAACAAAAAAAAACTTAAAAGAAATTTGGCATTAGGTAGCAACTGTAGGTGACAAAACGCAAAGATACAGAGTTGTTTACATTGCAAGAAAAGGCTGAGAAAATATGGCTCAGAACTAAACCAGCACAAGCTCTGTAAATCAAAATATTGGAAAAAATCTAAAGAAGTTCAAATATTTAGCTATGGAGAGATTAATAACCCTTTCATATTTTTCTTATCTCTCAAAGTTAATGCAAATCCTCTATTCAGCTGGTCAAGCAATGGAAAAATCCATCTGTCAGGAATTTTCGTTGGAATATTGATTCTGCAATAGTTGCAGAGGCCATGGACTTGCCAAATGGAGAAGCAACACCCAAGAGGTATACAGATGCCAATCCTCCAATTGATGCGACACTGAAGAAACACGTAATGCAGTCAGATACTCAAGAAGCTATGTTACTGTTTCATCCTGAAAATCCACTGGATCTGCAGTCCAGTCCACTGTAGCTGCAAATAAGGCTTAGCCATCCACAACTGTTGGGGCCTGGGCTCAGCCAGGTACACCTAGAGCAGACCCACAGGAAACAGGGCCGTTTTCAATTTTTTTCATCCAACACCCATGCCATCTACATCTCAAGCAGTGCGGGTCAAAATTTCAGAGATGGCCTCACCCCTCCCATGCAAGATGCTCACACTTCCACCGACGACCCAAGTTTAACCCAATGTGGTTTCCAAAGTTGAAGAGGATCTCATCCACATTATGGCTGATCAAAGATCTTTTCATGACAAGATTGTAATAGATGTGATGGGGAATGGTGATGGTTGCCATTGACGTTCAAGGGAGAGAGCTGAGTGGGTTGTATTGGGTCGAACAGTCAGATAAAAGCCTTAATATCAATAGAGGCATGTGAACTAAGGTGAATGCCGGCTCTCACTAGTGGCATATTTCAGATGTGACTGACTTTTTAACTATGCTTATGTTATTTTTAACTTCTTAACTTTGGCTTGGTCACTTTTTACATTAGTGTCTTACATAATACTTTAAGGGTTACTATAGTTAAACACTTATAATTATTTACATTGTAACATAATCTGAAATGAGATTAATTATTTAATACAATCCAAGGTAATGAAAACTGATAGGAACTAATAAATTATAGGGTTTAATACTGAACAATAAACATCGATCATGATTACAGTTTTCTTTATTATATGCATGTTATGCAGTTATCTTGTCTTAATTCCTGTTTTAAGCTAAAAAATGTATAAATTTATGATTTTTATATGCTTTTTGTACAAACAAACCTAAACAAACCCAACCCCATAAAGAAACTTCCCATATCCGCATACCCAAGCCCAAACTGGTAATGCAGAAGCATTCTAATTGATCAGATTGCAGGTGTAGTGAAATTGGTGGATAAATGATTCTGGAATGATATTGCATACAGCAATAGGCCATACTCAAATGCCATTGGAACCATTGGACTGTGCACATAAAATAGTCCACAACAATAGCTATTTCAATTGGGCAGAATTTCTTGCAAATGAAATTAGTGAGACCATACAGAACTTTCTTAGGCACGGGTAAAACATATAAGTACAAATTTTCTAGAATTTTCTTATATTTATTTAATAGAGAACACCTGAAGAAAAAGACTGACCAGTTAGTAACTTCAAAAGATGGATGTATCATAAGGATACTAATAAGATTGGACCAAGGATATAAGTTTGCAAAGTTATTGGTACATGTAAAGGATATGATCAAAGCCATCCCTAACCTACCCCTGAATCTGGTGAGAAATTTGGCCTGTCATAATCATAATTTACCAGCAGGCTGATACAATAATAAGAGCCTTGAATAACAGACTGTGATCAGGACAGAAACATTCATTTTGTATTGACAAAGGGTTAGTATTAAGGGGGCTAGCGATACAACAGGGAAAAACCAAAGCATTTGCCGGGCACCTGCAAACTGTTGCCCCAGAAAATGCATTCAAAGAAAAAAGGAATTAAGAAAAGGCAAAAAGTTCCTCCTCAGCCTTCAGACACACCTAGGGCAAAGAAGCAAAAGAAAGATAAAGACAAAGACAAAGTTGTAGAAGAAGAAAAGTAGGATGAAGATGATTAAGGGTCTACGGATCCCAAAACCTCAAGCCTCTTTAGGAAACTAGACTATTTAGCATTTGGATATTGGTGTCCATAAAGCTTAAGTAGAACATGGAAGAACTAATATACAACATGTTGGTTTTAGTCATAATAAGTTCAATAGAAGTAGAGGGCATGTGCATCAAGCCAACTTAATGGCTGGGAAGTTGCATCATTTTGCATAGGAATAGGATCATTCACTTAAGAAGGTAAAAATTTATTTCATATATATCAATTTGCAAGCCTTTGTAAACTCTCGTTAATTTTCGCTACCATAACATCAACAAAAATGTTCCAAATTGTAAACATTTATTTCATATATATCCATTCACAAGCCTCTGTAAACTCTCTTGTTAATTTTCACAACTATAACATCAACAAAGATGTTCTAAATTGTAAACATTTATTTCACAAAAGAAGGTACAAATTTATTTCACATATACCAATTCACAGCCCCTATAAACTCTCGTTAATTTTCACTACCATAACATTAACAAAATGGCTCTAAATTGTCTTTTGTAGAATGGTGATGGTTATCAAGCATATTTTATGTAAGCATTGCGTTTTTTTGTGCATTTGCAAGTGCATAGATGAAACATATCAAGTTTCATTTATTTCCTATAGTTGTTTTCTTTTATATTCACTACATATGATTGTGTAAACTTAAGTAACATTGCATAAATCCTAGAATCAATATTAGACTACAGCGTTAGGATGACCTTGTTCTGCCAAGGATAAGCAAACAAAACCAAGTAAAATGGTAATAAGATTTAATAAACCAAATACCACAGTAAAAATATTTTTAAAATACCTGTAGATTATGTAACAAACTATTGTGCAGAATATGACTGATTTAAGAGGATCCTCCCATGTTGCCAAAAACTGAAGCCATTTGACAAACTCTAACACAGGTAGAAGCAATTCCTGCAAGTAATTATACACACCAGACATTAATAAAACGGACTTAAAAGAAAGTTCAATACTAGCAGGACATTCTAGTATGTTTGGTGTAATTTCCACAAGGGCAAATTTATTCTTTTATACTCAGGTGTGTACCTTTAGAAAAGCGTAACAAAAACATGTAAACTATATTACAAAGTGTATTGAGGAAGAACTGAAAAGGAACGGGCATATGTGGCAGCTTACTAGAGAAAAGATGAGAGATTATTTATTTATTCAACATGCTCAACATCTAGTACATTATTAAATAATAAATTGCAAAATATTTCATTATTCTTGTGCAGAATAGTCAAACCTAACTCACTATCAAAACAAATCTTATCATATTTCATTTCATACATGACTAATGAGTTTAGAAACACCCACTAAATAAGTTTCTAAGATATAAACTACAATGAGTATTTCTCTAGCCTGAGCTTTGTTACATATATGTAAGAGTACTGGTCTGCCATCATGATCTCCCACTTTGATCGTCATCAGCTCCATGGTTCATTGAAGAATCCTTCCCTTGAAATCCTAGACGTTCTTGTACTTAGTTCTTATAATATGGAGTTCAACTGCTTGAGTTTTTTACCCTTCTTTTTATGTTTGCATTTCATTAGTGTCAAGTGTTCAGTTAGTTTTCATAGCCTGGCGTAATTGCACCCTCGTATTTCTCTAATGTAGCCTAAATGTGCTTTTGAGGGTTGACCTATTTTGATCATTTATAGACACAAATAATTTCTTCTTTCTCTCTTTCTAACTTTAGATTTTTTAGATTTGCTTCTTGCTGCTTGGTAAAAATGTTCACAAATTGATCCTGTGTTGTCCAGAAAATTGACTAAAGCCATTTATTCCACAATTGTTGTGTTTTGCAGTGATTCTCCAACTGTTTACGGCAATCATCATAAGACAAAAGTGTAAGACACTTATTCCAAATAGATAAATCATCTAGAATTATGTTCAACCAAACAGCTCATAGTTGCATCAATCATTTCGTTTTCAGCTTCTGTTGGCAAAACTGCAACAAACGTGTGCTTCTTAGTCACCTAGGAAACACGCCATATTTGAGATTAAAGCATACCCAAATGTGATTTTTTGTTAGTAAATTACCCTGCAGGTGTGGGGTGTCCTTTGGCTTATATTCCATGATCAAGGGGTATCTCTTCCATCAAATTCATCCAGTGAATCCACCTGGCCTTGTCTGATGAGGTACATTACACCCAGAATTTGATATGGTAGTTTACCCAATTCAACATTCAACATTTGTATTTGCAAACATGTAATGTATTTCTTGGGAGTTGAACAAAGGTCTCCTTGACTTGCATTCTTTCAGGTGTCATTTAGATACCAATGTCTGCATCCAGTGTGTAGAGGTTTCAGTCATCATTTTTGTTTTGTTTCCTAGCAATCTTATCATCATATGGAACTATCCAAATATGATAACTTCAGTCAGTTTGAGATGACCAAATTCATCTATTCTTCAACTTTCTCAGACAGAAGCCAAGGTTTCAGTTTTACAGCCTACATATGCACTCAATTTTCTTCACATATTTTGCATGCGTGATTACAAACCATTCCCCTCACCCTTTCAGTCAGTAGTCAAGCTTATAGCTCAGTGCACATCATCTAAGGTTGGAACCACCTTTTGTGGCTAATTACTTGGCAACTCTATATACTTGACTTGCGTTCAGCCCAATCTTACCTTTTCTGCTGGTCTAGTCTCTCCTGGGAACTAGTAGAAATCAAAAAAGAGAATTCTCCAATATCTTCAGGGCACTTATAGATTCAGCAATGAGTTGCTACTGGTGATTCATTCTTACTAGTGGGCTCATACAAACTCCAATAGAACTGGCAACATTGACAATCGGCAATCCACTTTGTGTTACATTCATCAGCTTGGTTCAGATCCTATCAGTTTATCTAGTATGAAACCAACTATGATCACACTTTCTTCAACCAAGGTAAGGGATTGTGGCACTACAAAGGAGATTCAACAAACTCTATCAAAGTTTAAGTTCCATAAAATTATCTATTAACTACCATTTGGTGAAACAAGTAGAGTGCCATTCACATTGCTCACCCTTTGGTGCAATGATTCGACTGCTATTCACATTGCTTGCAATCCAGTGAACCACCAGCATTCCAAACACGTTGAGATCCATATGCACTACATTCAGCAGCCCATACACAATTAAATCATCAATCTGCACTTTTGCCGAACAAAGGATCAGAGAAATCCCCTGACTGAGGCCAAGTTCTTGAATCTTTGGTCTTTGTTGGATATGACAGTTGTCTTTAAAGGGACAGCAATTTTCTTTTCTTATCCCCTCTCCCAGATTAATCTGGCGGGGATGTTAGTGCATTTTAACCGGTCAAGTCAACTGACTCATTAGACCAAGCACACTTGCACAGTTGGTAACTCAGTTTCATACATCAAATCAATTCATTCTCTTATCTCGATTAATTGTGTGCACAATTGATATTTGTAGTTTTATAGCAAAACTAGATGAGAACTCCAATCAGCACTTCATCAAAGGAGAACCTTTTGGTATGACTATGTCTCATTTTAAGCACACTTCAGTTAGTTGTGACTCGCTCTAGATTTTTCCATTAAAAAACATCAAGAAGTCTCATGCAAACATGGGAGAGAGGCAGATCTTAAATTTGTTTTCTGACATTTTGCATAATGAAACTTACCCAATGCAATTCTGTACCAGATTTGTTGTCAATGTGAATTAGTTTTTAGGTTGTTTTGTAATGTCCCTCATTTTGCACTCATTATTGTTAGTTTTATGATCAATTTAATGCACAGAAAATTAATTCAAAATCAGACACAATAACACAGCAGATACCCTGGGAAAACCCTCCTCTTGAGGGAGAAAAACCCAGCAACAAATATAACTCTTATATATATGAGCAATGGCAACAAGTATCTTTACAATGAGGCCACACACAAGGCCAATAAACAGCACCAGCAATGGCTGTAGCACACACTAATAGTCTGCCCTTCAATCTGCACTTGAATAGACTCACAATCTGCTCCTATATGAATTCGCACTACTCTTCTTGAAGAACTCGCACTTAATGGAGAAGGAGATTGAACTTTGCTTGATACACAAATGAGAGAAAGTGACCTTCTATATATACATGTTGCTTAGAGGGGTCGCACCTTTTCAAGGACAAGGTCGGCCACCATAAAAATAATTACAAATAATAAATAATAATTACAAAGGTGGTCGGCCATCTTAGAGATATGTTGCCATTAAATAATCACAAATAAATAAGGAAGTATGAAGCCCGAAGCTGCAATAACATCAACAATTATTAATAAGGATAATCGAGTACAATATTGTGTGATCATCTGTAGGTATTTTATATGCCAAAACAATCATCTATATGTATTGTGTGATCATCTGTAGGTATTTTTGGAAATGATTACGTTATAAACACTAAGAATTTTTACATTCTTAATCATGTCAAATATAAAAGGTAAGCATAAATCTATGTCTACCTAAGCTCATGAAGAGAGGTAGACAGAGCTGAATTGATCATGAGAATTAAGCCATTGGTAGAAGTGAGTGAATCTATTAAATTCAAAATATTAAATATTAAAATCATTGACTTACATTTGCCGCAGATCTGACAGGCAATAAAATAGCGTATGAATGAACATCTTCCCATTTAAAAAAAATACGCTTAAATCAAGTTAAGGATGGTCAAGTAAATGTGGTTGGTGTGTAAATAATTTAAAAAGAAAAAGGGGAGAAAGAGGCCACCATGCTGGAGGAGGCTGACTGCCATAGTTCCCATAGTGCAAGATTTTGAGTTTTGAGACTTGAAAGGTGTGATTTATAGATGGATATTCTGATATTTGAAGGGGCTTACACAATGGCATGTCTTCTGCCTTGATGTGGATGCCATAATCTCCCATTTGGGCACCATATTGCTCGTGAATCATCTAATCTGTAAGCCTTTGTGCTGATTATTTTTCCATGTCTTAGCCACCACTTGTGAGTCTATTCCCCTTATTTTGGACATCATAATGACTGTTTAAATATCTTTTATCTTTGGCGCCATTGTTGTAGCAAAAAGCATTCAGTTTGGGGGTTGCGGAATGTATTGGAAATGCCACAGAAGAGGGCTTGGGTGTTGGAAAGCTGCACTGACATCTTGGCGCCTCAGTGTGAGGCTCAAATATGCATTTTCCCTTATGGTTGGATTGATAGAGTCTGGTATTAGTGTATCATTCAGTCATCAGGAGTGTTCAAAGTATTTATCTAAAGATCTACACATGGTGGACTGAAATCCTTTCTTGCGCAGTGTTATCCCTTCACGGGCACCACATTTGTAAGGTCTAAACTCTAATGAATATGATATGACGCTGGTTCTCCCCTCTTGAGGGTTGGTTTTTCTTTTCAAATAAATTCAAAGTTGTCTTGAATTGTTGGGACGCCATGGCTGGGTTTTGGTCTCCCAATGACATTCAAAATTTGCTTATACTCTTCCAAATTCACAGCTCTATTTCTGCTGTTCATGCTGAGGTTGGATCTGCTGGATCTGCCATTCCATGGGGTCAAATGTTCTGGTTAAAAATTTATTTATTCTTTATTATTTATGGTTTATGAAAGTTTGTTTATTTTAAAAAACTGGGGTGAAGAGAGGACAGAGGCAAACCACCATGTTTGCTTGCCTGAAAGGACTGAATCTTTTCCCTGATTTTGTTTGTTTGTTTGTAAGTAAAAAGACAAATAAATGGGCCTGAGCAGGGGCTAAATTTGATGGCTATACTGCTGTAGCCAAATTGCTGCATTTAAACATTTTTTCTGTAAAATACAATTAAAATTAGGAAGACTATGGCTGCATTAAAACATTTTGGCATAAAATATGATTAAAAATTTAGCAAGACTGTATGGCTGCATTTAAACAATTTTTCTGTAAACTATGATTAAATTTTTAGACAAACTGTATGGCTATATTTAAACATTTTTTGCTGTAAAATACTATCAAAATTTTAGCTATACCATATCTCATTTAACAGGAGATTTTAGGGTACAGTGATAGGTTAAAATTATGTAGAGTGAGGAAAGAAGTAGAGGTTATAAGGCAGCAAGATATTAACATCATTTGAGGTAAGCAGTTGTGCACATGGTATGGTGAATTTGAAAATAAGAGTGTCTAAATATAGGTATATAGAAGTAGGTAGTCAAAATAAATGTATTATGTATATGAGATAATAAGTAGTTAGCAGCCTATATGCATGACAATAAAAAGGTGCATGTAGATAGGTGACAATGATATTATGTAATACAATAAAGTATGTAAGTATAAGTGAGTAGGTAATACAAATAATTATAAGTATATGGTTGAAATAGGATTGATGAGTATAATGTACGAGTAGATTTATATATGGAGTAAACATATATGTGGATAAATGTAGAGTAGTGCTTATATCATGTATTATACATATAAACTTGAAGTTATCTTACCTTGGGACCACCTTTACTAAGCAGCATACACAACAATTTCATAACAATTTTATGTTATTAATGCATTTGTGGCAAATATATCATAATGATGACCTATTTTGTTTTTAATATGCTATGGAATGAGTGAAGAACTTAGCTAGCATAATTGAAGGAAGATAAAGACGGATAGTGTTTCCTTTCGTCAAAGGACAGGCTGTGTTTAGTATGGTTTATTATTCTTCATCTTTAATGCTTATAGAATTTGTATGTCTCCTTTGAAATACAAGAACATTCATAAAATTATATAACTCGAAAACATAGAATTTATTAATACTCTTACCACTCATGTCATAGTCTGAGCCAGGAATGGTGATTCCAAACGAGACAAAGGTTATTCACTTTCTGAAGTCAAGACGCTTTATGAAGTAAGTCCTCCTCAACTCTCTCTCCCTATGAAGGCAGGCGCTTTCCGAAGTCTAGTCAAGGCGTCGTGCAAAAAACAACCGGGGGGGGGGGGGACTGGCCTTAGAAAGCAAAATCGTGAAAAAGAGAGGGGCTCCGATGGATATCATATGGGTAAGGGTCTTCACCCGAGGAAATTGTGGGGTAACTATAGTCAGGGAACTTATTAATACCCTTACATAAGACTTGTTATAGACACAGATATTATATTATTTATTATAATATAAGTTTCTCTATTATTGTGTGAGTGAACTATGGCAAATCCTCTAATTCCAGGATGCTGAGATTTGTAGGCCAGCCAAAATGGGTAGTACTCAAGGAATAAGCCTGGTTTTTGGAATTAGATCAAGTCTAGGGATTTGGTGTGTCATCAAGAACCTACCTTTTTTAACATGAGAATGTAAGTTTTTTTAAATATAGGATGTAGAATGTAAGTTTATGAAATTAAAGTTGCCATTACTGTTAGGATTGATAAGTTTAAGAAGCTATCACTTTAAGTTGAAATAATTTATTAAGCGATAGAAATACTCATTGCCGCAATTTAAAGTGGACAAATGCCAATAGAAAAGCTAAAAACTAGACCATAATGTCTGGCCCTAAAACATTGATACTTTAGCATGTGAGGAATTGTTGTGACAAGACAATGGCTATAAGTTATTGCTAACAAATTAATTGAAAATAATTGGCAAGTAGTAGTAAATACCTCACAGGTAGGATTTCTTTAATTGATTGTCATTTTATTTGTGTTTTGAACAATATACAAATTACTGAGACATGTTGAATGTTATACTTAATATTAATTTTTAACTATAATGAATACACAATATGTATGAAGGCATAATTGGTTGAGTAATTATTTACATTTCCAAAAACATATTGGTGACTTTAGTGTGTATTTGTAGAACAGTTAATGATTCAAGAGAAGGGCACATGTTCGATTGTGTCTAAGAAAGGATTTTAAAAGTTGTCATTTTATCAAAGTCATAATCCAATTAGATGACTTTGAAGGTTGTGACATTGACTAATATTATGATAAGTATAAGTCGTGAAAAAATAATTTTCTTTCAGAATGGCATGCCTTCAATTTTTTGCGTATTGCATTTTCAAGCATATAAATGTTGTAAACTCAGTTCATGGAAAAAGTATTCACAAGCATGTCCTTTCCAATCTCCTTGGAGAGAATATCATAAGAGCAAGATTTGAGCCCTAAGAAGTAAGCCCCACATGAAGCCTAATGAATTTTTTGTGACACCAAAGATATATTTCTAAAAGGAATATTGAGAAAAAACAAGAATGAGAGAAAATAAGAATGAGAGAATTTATATCCCTATTGCAACTCAGATTGCATAAATGTATTTTTAGCTCTCAGATTTGGACTTGAAAAATATACATTTTGAACTTTCATTGGGCCGGCTAGCATCAGAGAGTCTATTTCAAAAACTCACTAGACTCACTAAAAACTTGCAGATTATCCTGTCAACTAGGCTGTGAATTTCTGTGACACCAAAGATAGACATCTAAAAAAGAAGAATGAGAAAATGTATGTCACTATTGCAACTCAGACTGCATAAATGTTTTTTTGCTCTCAGATTTGGATTTCAAAAATATCTATTTTAAACTTTCATCGTGCGAGCGTCAGAAAGTCTATTCCAAAAACTCACCAGACTCACTAGAAAACTTGCAGATTATCCTGTCAACTAGGCTGTGAATTTTCTGTCACACAAAAGACAGATTTCTCAAAAGAATATTGAGAGAAAAGAAAGAGAAATTTATGTCATTAGTGCAACTCAGACTGCATATGTCTTTTTCGCTTGTACTCAAACTCAGATTCGGAATTGAAAAATATCTATTTTAAACTTTCATCGTGCTAGCATCAGAGAATCTATTCCAAAAACTCGCCAGACTCTCTAAATACTTGCAAATTATCCTGTTGACTAGGCAGAACTCACAAATAAAGTCTGTTTGGTTCTTTTTGTGTGAGTTGGCTTGGGACTTGTAGACTTCCTGAAAAAATCAAGAGTCTCAATATAAAAAATTATTTCAATTTTCATCAATGACTTTATTTTCTAGTATTTTATTAAATCGAGTAACCTATTCTGTTATCACATTTTTTAGATTGTTTTCAAAAGTTCACATTTTTCATACATTTATCTTGCAAGATCTGTGTCCTATCATCTTTTGGTTATCACAAAAAAAGAGGATAGAGCATGGCTGTTACTATTTATAAATAACATTCTCAGTCAAAATTGCATTATCATTAAAACTGGTTGTCTTATGTTCAACTCAACACATAACCTTATATTGACACCTAGTAACTTGCATGCATGTGTGTGTGTGTATGAATAAGAATTGCAATAAATATTTAACAAATGAAACAAATAGTTAATCTCAAAGCATGAAAAGGTCTTAAGGTAAAAGAGCTTGAGAAGCTCTCCAAAAAACCAACAATACAATCATAATCAAAATCATCCATGTCTGATGGCAATGAATCAATGTAGAAAAGAGACACTACAGATGATGTTCAATGCTCCAATACAAAAGCAGACAACAAGCCTTTATTATTAAATAAAAGAGTAGTCAATCTCAGAGCATGAAAAGATCTAAAGTTAAAAATTTAAAATAGAACCTCCCCAAGAAAGCATAGATCAAAACAATTCATGTTTAATGCAAATGAACATAGATATAGCAGAGTCACAACATATGATGTTAGAGGCTCCAACACAAAAGAAGACAACAAACCTTCATTACAGCTGCGTTTGTGTCAATGCCCTCTACTTTCACTCCTTCTATTGTGGCCTGTGCTAGTTCAACCTTTTCAAAGCTGCTCCTTGATTGCATAACTGCCCTTTCTAAAGGTGTCAACTCACCAACAAGAACTTCACCAACAGGAAGACCTGTTACATCAGTTGCACCAGAGCCCTTTGAAAAGGTGAATCCTAAATTGGACAAAGTGGACAAAGCTGAGGTCGAATGAAGCCCACTTTTATCCATCTTTTCACTAATCTGTGCTTCATTATTTCTTGGACTTTTGGCATCCACCAAGGGTAAAAGATCTGACAATGCTTCTAAAATCAGATCCCCTCCAGGAAGTTTCTCTGCTAGATTAAATGTAAGAAGTCTTTCAGGACGAGGCGGCAGAATATGAAATGCTTCACGGATTGCACGGAGGCGTAAAATGCCTAAAACAGACTTTGAAAGTGCCTCTGCCCGTCCAACACCTTCAAGATGAAACTTTCGAATGAACTGATGCACACACAGAATCTCTTGAAGAATGACCAGCCAATAGTCACGGCGCGAATGTCCTGTAAGTTCTGGAAACTCCATGACGACTGGTTCAGGTCTGTGAACGAACTTTAAAGATTAATTACACAGGCAAGCTGTAATTTGCAATCATTCAAAGAATCTGGCAGGTGATGTAATATTTCAAAGCATTGCAGCCTATCAGAAAAGCAAAAATGATATAAAATGTTTCAGCAGCAACGACTTACACAGATATTGATTTATACATAACAGCCTTGTCAAATAAGCGTGCACCCCATGGTCCCGTCAGGTCAGGTTTAACCACCTGCTTCAAATCAGTTGATAAATCATATTTTTTTGCCTTATCATATGACACAATTCCCAAGGCTTCAAAATAAAGGGCATGGTCAGTCAATGTCAACCGTCCTGCAACACAGTATAATTGATTTCATAAACATGCATGCATTATGAACAAAGGTAATCTGAGAAGGAACTGCAGAAATATAACTCACCAGGCCATGCAGAGACACCTACATGCTGGAGAACAGGCTGAGTAGTTACAGTACCATCAACATCAATAATCATCTCTCCATTAGCTAGACGAAGACTGGAAAGTAAAGTGGATGCAGACTGATTTTTCATTGTTTTAATAGCCCTGAAAAAAAAAAATTGACAATGACATTCATCAACACCATTAAAACGTGCACAAGTTTAATATTTTTAAATATTATGAACTATATTTATTTTCTGATCTCACATGTATTCATGCAACATGTTTGACATGGAATGTTAGAATGAAAAATGTTGAGATTGTCATTTGGCTTTTCTGCATCAAACTATAGTTGGAAAACTACATCAATCATTATGATGCAAAAGATCAAAAGTATTCTGCATGTTAGTTGA
>VDFB02000017.1:458237609-458387112 GCA_007258455.2 Sequoia sempervirens
TATATATATAACCCTTAATTGATAATTAAATCTATATATATATATATATATTCCATGATCAGTTAAGGGTTTGATACCTTTCACAATAGGATATATCCTTAATGTGAACGTATAGGATTAAATATTAAATATGGTAAGAGTTAGAATTGGGAAAAAGATAGTCTAACATGCATTGCTTGTTTCTTTTTATATGTTTATAAGAATCACTCACTATTGATAACATAAACTCAACTATATTAGCTTATTACAAAAAAAATAAGCTATGTTAAGGTGGATGTCCATTGCAGGGAAATAACAAAGATGAACATATTAGTATTGTGAAAAATACATTAGTTAGACACATTACATATCAGTTGTTCAAGTTCTTTCTATGTAAACGAAACACCTTCAAAAAATTGACAAAAATATTATTTGCAATCTAACATTCCAATTATGAAATAAAAATTGGAAAAGAGAATTCAGATGATGGGAAGCATATGTTAATGTGTTGTTGGTCTCTAAATCTTACCTAGCCAACTGCTCATCCTTGTTTGTGGCCTCTGAATATGTAGGATTATAACTTGATTGTCTTACAAATATAAAATTCATCAAGAGTTCTATGTTTCATTAGTTTACATCATTTTAAAATTCATAACATAAAGACCACTTTCATGTGGTCGAAGTTGAAATATTTTATTCGTGCTGGCCATTTCCTTTATAAAGTTTGACAATGTTTGTGATTTTACCAAGCTATTTACATGTTATCTCTGCACCTCCATAAAATAAAGGTCAATCTCATATAATTTCTTCAATTCTTCAAATCTAACTTCCTTCATTCTCATATTGTTAGAAATTTTTGTCTCCTACTCAATTGAGGCCTACAACCTTTTTATTTTCCACTACTATGATTCAACAAAAAAGTACAAATGTGCATGAACTCAACCCATATCGTATTTGATTCAAATTACCCTATTTATTTAAATATTACAATTATTGATGATCAATGTACACCTTAAACTCCTTTAGAAACAAGTAATACCTCCACCCATTCAATGCTTAGATTATGTGTAGCATTCTTGATCATAAACTAAATACCTCCTCCTTTTATCATTTAACTTTTCAATCAAATAATCCACTAGTATACCTTCTTGGCCCAACTTTGCTCCTATTGAATTTGTTCTTGCATCACAATCCACTCGAATTACCTTGTTAAAATGTAGTAATGCTAATATTAGTTGTTATGTGACCTTCTTTAGTAACTCAAAACCCATATTTTCTCTTGATGTCCCCATGAATTCCTTCTTATCCCTGGTAGTGGTGCACAAATACCATTAAAATTTGTAATTCATTTCTTATAGAAACTTACAAAACCATGAAAATATCTTACCTCTCAAATATTTACTAGTGTAGGCCATTCAATAATAGTCACAAATTTCTCCATATCAATCTTCAATTCTTTAGCCATGATTACAAATCCAAAGCATACCAATTATTTCTTTATGAAGCTAAATTTCTTCACATTGACCAACAAATTATCTTCCCTCAACATATAATATTAATCTTATATGTTCTAGGTTCTCATCCCTAGTCTTACTAAAACTTAAAATATCATCTAGGCAAACAGTACAAACTTGCTCACAAATTTTCTTTCAAACCTCATTCATCAACCTCATAAATTTACTTTGTGCATTAGTTAACCCAAATTTCCTCACAAACCATTCATAAATTCCTCTATTTATCTTAAATACAATTTTCCTCTCATTGCCTTCTCTAATTCTAATTTAATGATAGTTGCTCTTCAAATCAATCTTAATAAAAATACTTTCTCCACTCAAGCAATTCATGATGTCATTCATTTTTATAATGGGAATCTATAATTTGTAGTGATTTTATTTATTACACTAGACTATGTACACATCCTCCACTCACCATCTTTCTTAAGTTCAAGGATTGTAGGTTACACACATGGGCTCATTTTTTTTGGATTAGTCCTTTCCTTAACAATTCTTACACTTGTCAATTCAAATCTTCATTATTAGTTGTTGTCATCCTATGTGTCACCTTATTTGGAAAAATTCCCCCAAGAATTAGATCCATGCGATGATTTATACTTCTTCTTGGTGGTAATACATTATGCATATTGTTTGATATGATATCATTATACTCTTTCAAAAATTTAATCTCCCTCCTATGATATCTCCCATATATGTTTGTAGTGGTTCCTATAATGCTTAGGCTGCCACATAAGGAATTAATATAAAACACTGTTGGATGTTGTGGTTGTGTTGCTAATATGTGGTTGTCATTGATGTCAACACTATTAGCATTAATTCATTTTAAGTTGTATATGTTGAGGATATTGAGAAAATTGTAATAAATGAGTTGCAGGTTATCAGTGGTGAAGTGAAGTTCAGTATGTCGGTAAGTTTTTTACATTGATGATCAGAGGTTGTGGACTAAAGGGTTTGTTGTTGAGTGTATCTAGTTTATCCATGTCAATTTTTAGAGATCCGCGTGAAGATTTGATCGAGTTATGAAGATTTTCATTCTGACAGTTTTTATGTTGCTTCAGTTGGTGTTCCTAATTGAAGATGATGCTATTTTAGTTAGTTCAGTTGTTGCAGATGCTTCTCTTGTGATTCGTGATGTTTGTGGATGTTTCTAGATCATGCTCTATCTTTGTTGCACGCCCACATTGATCGTTGTGCTTGTGGTTGGCGATTTTCTCTTGCATATTCATGTTTTTCTTGTTCTTGGCCGGCATGGTGTTTGTAGCGTGTTGTGGATCTTCGAGGTGAAATTAATTGAAGTGTTTTCATGTTGGTTATGTTGATTTGGGTCTTCACTAACTGTGGTCGACCTTGGTTGATTCACATTAATAATCTTTAATGTTTTGGGCTGACAGTTTATATTCATTTTATTATTTTTGTTGAGGCTGACATGTAGGGGTGAAATTTCTTGTTGCGGATATATAAGAGTGATTATTTATTCGAATTGAAGTGTGCGAGTGGATGCCAAAGTGTGCTTCTGCGTGTATATGTGCGAATATTGATCTAAATCATTTGAAGGTAGAGCAGAGTGTGAAGAAGAGTGAAGAAGAGTAAAGAAGTGTTCATGCGCTTAGCTGAAACTGTGATCAGGCATTAGTAGATGGTATTCTATCAATTCAAATCCCTATAGATGTAATCTGATTCTTTCTGTAAGATAGTGTGTCTTTCTTTGGGCAGTTAGCTCTATTGTAATTGAGCAGTGAGCTCTAGGCAGTGTTCTTGAATGCAAGTGCATTCCCCATATTTTCATTTCTTATACTTTTAATAGGGTATAATCTTGTGGACTGACCTCCACCATGGTTTTTCCCCTAGCAGGGTTTCCATGTAAAAAATATTGGTGTTATGTGTGTTTCTGATGTGTTGATGATTTATGCTTTCACGGTTGTTAATCAGATCAAAGAATAATGTTAATGAGTTGAATAAGTTTTAAATTCTGTGATAATTGATTCACCCCCCCTCTCAGTTGTTTTCCCTTGTGTTGCCAACAAACACATGTTATCATACCTCAATCCATTCAGTAACTTTCTTCCATCTACCAAAAAATTATATTGTTTTTGTAGAATTGTCCTTCTTTTTCTTTTTTAGTAGAATAAACTTGTCTCTTACAATTCATGATTAGACTATAAATATCCACTCTTCCATCATGTATAACACTTCTATCACAAACCACTTTGTAGAAGCATCTACAACCTATCACGATTTGAAACTTGCTCAGTCCAAAGGATTCAAGAAGGTCTGGTTGGATGGAGACTCATTGAATATTATTAATTGTCTTAACAAAGTTCAACCCCCAAGTTGGTCCATTGAGAACATCATTAGAGATTCTCTTTCCACTATAAATTCATTTGAGGTGTGTTATATCTCACATATCTTTTGCAAAGGAAATATGCTTGTTGATTGTTTTGCAAATATTGGGGTTACTTCAGTGCCTAGTGAATGGGATTGTAATGACCCTCTGCCCCTTGAAGCTAAAATTATCCTTAATCATGATATTTAGTCATTACAGGATGGTGCACACTTCGTGGTTTAGATGTTGTCACAAGGCGATTTATAATTTTATGATTATTGCAAAAGCCTCCCCCTTTGAGTTTGACTTGACTCCCATTAATGATAGTATAAATTATGGGAAGGATCAACATTTAAAGATAATTATGAAAAATTGTCAAGTCGAAGTCAGTTCTACATGGATTATGGGTTCACAAAGGAGCCTTTTCTCTTGTTTATGGTGGAGTACATTGGCTTTCATCTTTTGTTGTATTTATCTTTACCCTGTTTTGCTTTGGTTTTCAGATGGGGGGAGATAGAAGCTGGATTGAATTGGTGTCTTGCAAAGCCACTAAGAGTGATGAGAAGGTATGGAGAATCTTGATGGAAGGTGGAGTTACCCCTTATATTGAGAAGCTACATGACTTTGATTTGTAGATTTCTAAAACCTTTGTGACTAGTTGGAAGTATAAAGTTCTTAAAGTGTATGGAATGGAATTTGACATCATAGAGGAGCTTATTGGTAGGATAATGAGTCTTCCAATTGAGGGAAGAAACAAAATTAGAGATAGGAAAGCCTCAAATTCCACTATGAAACTCTTTTTCAAAGATAATGAGAGGGAGAGGCCAGTCAAAGTGGCTTGTGGAGGGCATGACAAGAAGTTGATCAAGCCCATTTGGGTGGACACGTCTATTGACTTCACGAGGTACTTCTCTTTGGATGGTATATTTTCAACACTCTATGGATATCATTTCATTATCTTGAATCATTTTAGGCATAAAAGGTTAATCTCATTTCCTTACTAGCTATTGGTTTCTCTATAAAATGGGATTAAATAACATAGAAAGAGACCAAGGAACCCTATCTTACATGAGGGTCTAATTTTTCTAATAATGAAATATGCTAAGTCCTTCTATGTTCCTGAAGAGCCTAAGAAATTACCTAAAACCCATCTTGTTAAGCAAGCTAAGCAATTGTCAGGGTATGATGCTGGTGTGGAATCAAATGATGATGAGTGGGAAGAGGAGGGGTCTAAGGATGATTTGATGGAAGTGTATTCTAATCCCCTTGCTGATTTTGATCCTAAGCCTAAGAAAAATTCCAAGAAGAAAGCCTAGCCTTCTTGATCTTGGGGTTCTCAGACAGGTTATGAGGATGAAGAAATGAACTTACCCTCTCCTGCATTTAATAATAAGGTTTTGAAAGCTGCCAAAGACACTACTGAAGGTTTTGTTCTAAAGCCCTCAATTGTTAAAAGGAAGAGTTCTCCATTTGATCATGTTGAGGGTAATAAGGTTAAGGAGGTGGCGGTCCAGTCTTCTGCTGCCAAGGATATTGTATTGAAGCCTCTTTCTAGTCGTAAAAGGAATAATACCTTGTCAAGAATTGACAATATTTTGGGTATTAAGGATAAGGGACAATAATATTTATCTACTAAGAAGAAAATTAAATCTAGTAATGTTAAGGAGGATGGTGAAGGAAATGTGGTTGGCAAGTTTACGAATGAGGATGTTGGTTTGATCAAGTCTTCTTCGACTACTATGAAGGAGGCCCCTAGACCCAGAATTAATTTTTTTGGTGAGGATTATGGCAAAGATAATTGAAAGGTTGTTATGCACGATGAAACTTAGCAGGAGATTCTAAATGATCCCTTTGATGTTCCATATGATGATATCAATATTTTCAATTACAATAGAGATGAACTCAACAATGTTCTCGATATGGCTAAGGATGGTATAGTTATTTATTTTAGACTATTCAAATGGTTTTTTACTAAAGTGAATTAGATCAATGTGAAAGTGAATTCCATGATCAATAAAGCTAAGAAGAACATCAATAAAGAGGAGAATCCTAGAGTCCACAATTAGAATAATAAAATGTTGGGTATCCTCCACGATGTGGCAAATAATGTGCTTGTTATTAAGGATTTTGAATCTAGAATCTTAGTTTTGGAGGAAAAGACCTTTAAAGTGTATGAAAATCTTGAGAAATTGGTCAAAGTTAGTCACAGGATGCTTCATAATAATGTTCAAGGTCCTAACCTTCTCAATGAGAAAGCTAGAAAATGGAAAGGGGAGGTGTTTGATTAGTTGAAGGAGCTTGTTGGTGTAGAGGTGGATTTGATGAAGGGAAATCAGGGCTCTACTATAGGTATAGGTCTGAGTATCCATACTCAAAGTAAGACCAAAAAAACTTTAGAAATATTGATGAAAGAGTTGGTTGAGGTGGTGGAAATGAAAGAGCATATCATGTCCCAAGATCTGGAAGCTGCAAAGATTGTAAAAAAATTACAATAGGTTGTTGATTTTTTTTTATGTTTTGTTGTTTGTTGGCTACTTGTGTTGTCTTGAATTTTCTTTAGCAGTGTTCCTTTTGTAAAAGGTTTTGGGTCCATTCAAAACCTACTTAACCCTTAATCAAAAAAACTTCTATCAACTTCACATGGTCTCTCCAATGTAAAATAACATATATCCATTAACAATATGTCACACAAAACTTCATCATTTTATGTACCTATCTTGAATTTGACCCAATATTTCTCTTTCACTAATACCCTGTATTATTTTTTGCAACCAAGTAACCTATACATTGTTTAGGATGTTATATCATTTCTAATTTAGCTTATCATCCATCTCTTTAGACATTAAATTATATGTACTACCACTATCTATGATATCTTTACAACACTTGCCTTTTGATTTACAAATTCTTCCAAACATTTTTTCTTTGTATTGGTTCCTCCTTGCAACCATACTTCAATATATCTCTCCTTGTATCAAGCAATTCACCTCTTTCTATTTCATCATTGAAGATATAATATCTCTTACTATCCTCATGTAAATATATAACTCTCACTTTCTCATTCATAATATTGTTAGGGATTCCTTGAATTTGGTGAAATTTAAATTGCTAGTGTCTTTCCAAATCCAAAACATGCTCCCTTGTAGGTATTCCCATCACCTCCACCATATCTCTTTCTACCTCTTTGATATCCATTAGTTATACCATTTTGGTATTCTCACCTCTCTCCTTGTAGAGAAAATTAATACCTTTCATGCTATTACAATGGGTATTACTACCACCTCCTTCCTTATTACTCCCAAAATGCTTTGCGTATTGCCTCCTATCAATATGGTGAAATCTATCCTCCTAAACCTTCCTTATCTACTTTTTTTGTTAGAATTTCCTATCTACAAATATTTTATTCATTATATTTTTAGGACCATCTAATATGATTCCTCTATTTTTTGGATATGTAACAAACTCATTTTTTCTCAAATTGACTTTCTCAAACCATTCATGTATCTTCCGAATTTCTCTATTCCTTCATCATGATGTCTTGAATGGAATGCTAGCCTATAGTATTCTTTAGTGTGTTGGTGATTTTAAATACCAACTAGATCTTTAGGGTTGCCTATGGATTTTCCAATTCCAATGATTAGCGACCTAAAAGAGGCTGGGCCAACGAACGAGAGAAAGAAATTATGCTTTCCTCCTACACTTCAGGCTCTGCAAAACCCAGGAGGGTGATCCCACAATGCACCTATAATATTATTTCAAAAGGATCTCCATGTACATTGCACATTCAACAGATACATTCCCGTATTAATGAATCAACAAGTAATAATTTGTGAGGAATTGGAAGATCCTTCACACCATTATGAATTGGAGCAGAGAATGGAGAATAAGAATGAAATCCATAAGAAATTTCCACAATCTTGAAAATGAATTTAACTATATAAATGGTTCTTTGATACGATCTAGCTGACCTGATATATTTGGAATTGTTCAACGAAAAGAATCAGTGCATTATCCCAAGGTGACAAAGTCTAACTCACAATGAACTGTAACACAATAACTAAAGCATTCAATATCTATAAACCATCAAGGATTTGCATTGCAAACTCATGAATCGAGCCTTCCATACAAAGCATACTTATGAATCCTACGAATTAACCCATAAACCAGTGATTGTATTAAAGCATTTTAATCAATTACTTGAATTGAAGCAACAACACAAACACACATCCAATCACACAAATTGGAGACCAATGGGACAATACTTGATTATTTCATTGTTGATTTATGAACATGTACACAAGAGACAATTTGTATGAAATTTTCCATTATCAATTTTCAAATGTTGTAATTAATGCAAAACATTTAAGCTAATTGTAAATGCAGACCCATATCCTAAGACTTAGTAAGTAATTCTATACTCATTATATGCTTGTACTCATAAAACTTTGCAGTGACTATCTGAGATCAACCAAAACTTCAAAGACCCTGCACAATAGCCTTGAAATCCCTTTTATATGATCAAGGGAGCAAAACAAGCATTGGGCTATTGGCTAATTACATTTCATTTCATTCAAAATTTCGAGTATCTTTCATTTCATTCCAACCCCTAGGTGGTTATCTTTACATTTTGATGAGAAATGGGGGAAAACACAAAAGGAAAAATCTCACAAAGGCTGATGGAGCTCATATCCTCATACTTCAAGAATTCCACGTCACCATCCCATCAAAAAAAGGTGCACAACATAATAGAAGAGAAGAATAAAACAAAGAAAAGGATTGGCCCAATTACCACGTGCATCTTCATACTAAGAGGATATACATTTTCTTTACACAATTGTTTCAAAGGTCGGACCTATACTATACTCAACCATATCCTATATCACTCTTGCCACCTTCATAGCTTACTTAGCATATTTTTAAAGCCATTCTTTATATTCATCCTCAGTAGACCAATCCATATCAAGCAATTTCTGCACCTTTGTATTGTATGCATTATACCTAGCATCAATTACCACCCTGGCTTCTTTCACAAAGGTATCCATGTCTACTTGAATTCCAATGAGAGTATCAATAACACCAGTCAGAAAATTTATGTCCAACTTATCATCAACATATTACATATGTGGACTTGAAGCCATTTGATGCTTGAAGAGTTCTCTCCATGATGCATACTCCATAAGTGTCCCATCTTCACTAAGGAACTTGGGAATACTACGTACTTCTTCCATGCCCCTAAAGGCCTTGAATTTACCTTGTAGTTGTGCTATGATTCGTTCATGAAAACCTGTGATCTCACCAATCATCTCAATACCCACTATGATAGCTGGGAGATTTTTCGGAGCTTCAGGATCATCCTTTATATTTGCTTGATTTTCCTTTAAACTATTCAATCTGCTGCTCCATTTATTCCATGTGTTTTGGAAAACCCCTTGAACATATTGGAACTTGTCAAAAGCCTCATGTATACCTTTATATGTGGACCATGCATCTTCTGCTTTAGATGTTTCCTTTGTTGTTCTATAGCCCAAAATCTCATTATCCATATCCTTTGTGACCTTATTCATATCCTCCCGGAGCTTAATATTTTCAGACTTGGTTGTCTGAACTTCATTGTTCATGGCAGTGAACTTTGCTTGAAAGGATTCCTTTTCCTATGGTGTGCTCTTCATTGAAGAAGTAGGCAAAGTCTTTTGACTTGCACTAACGACAATAGCCTTTAATTTATTGTATTCCTCAACCAATTTGTTATGCTTGTTTAACAATTTCATGTACCTGGCCTAAGATATTTCTTTAGTATCCACACTTAACATGGCTATGTGAATTCTTAATCTTGTAGCTTGTGGGGCTATCATCTCTGAAGCCCTACCTATTATCAAATCTCCTGAGAGGCCGGTCATTGATCTACTGAGTCTACACCTTCTAGAATCTTGTGTCAATTTCCAAATAGCTAATGCATGTAGACTGGGACTAAACCCTGAACCAAAAGTTTTGTCATCAAAATTTTCTTTTGACACCACTACATTTGGGTCACCTCTCATTGCATCCAAGGAAATTATTGAAGAAAAACTCTAGCCAAGCATTACCATCATTCCACTATCCTTGACCAATCTTCTGGCTTCCATAGGATTCATTTGTGCAATCTCCTTAATAATTTCCTCTTCAATTTTCTTTTTGACTTCCTCAAGTTGAGAAGGTTCTACTCCCTCCCGAGCCTTCAGTATTATATCATTTATTTCCTGTGCTTTAAGTTCAGCCACAAATTCCCTAAATTCTCTTGTTGTCACAAAAGAGTCATCTTATAGAAACTTAGCACAAGCTAATACCCTTGCATCATTATCTCGACTTTCATCATATTCCCAAGGCACTAGCCTATCATCTGGGACAAAAGGTTTCATTACATCCCCAATATCAGGGTGTGAGAAATCAGACTCCGCTCCTTGTTCCACAGGGACAAATTTAGTGGATGGTTGTGGCATATTTTCCTCAACACCTTGTGCTTCATCAACACCCTTAGTAGGTACATCTCCAACAGGGATATCTCCCATATCCACTTGCTGCTACTCTTTTGATGCAGTGACCTCCACTAGTTGGCTACCCACTTTTATCAAATGCTCCTGTAGAGCTGCTTGAGCCAATTGCTTAGCTTGATCCACCTTCTCCAAAAAGGCACCATCCATGAAGTCACTGAGGACCAACTCCATCCTTTTATATTTGTCAGTAATATGTTTGTAAGGGCTCTGATAGTAGGAGTTCTCATGGGAAGCCTTAAACTCTACCTCAACAATCTTCATCCATATCTTTCCCCTATCTAGGACAATAGTAGGTGATAGCAAATTCCTTATTACATCCTCCCTGTAGTAAAATTCATGAGGTCCATAGCCTGAGATTGTCCTCTTTATCTTTTCTCTATTAATATGTCCTTCTGGGTCACATTTCCTAACAAAGGCTACTTTCATCCTTAGGTTACTGACCATTATACAAAATACCTCGTACGCCTCCTTTGCCAACACAACAAAATGATGAAAAGAAAATCTTGATGCGATGATGGAGGCCTTTCAGAACAGTATGAAGTTCTCTTCATCAGAGTGGTCCATTTGCCACATTATTTCAATGAAATCCAATCTATCAGAAACAAACTTGGGTAGCAAATGTGGTGTGATAGGAGTCCCATAACATCTGATGATTGTGCACTCATTATATAGGTACCAGTCTCCCCAATTACATTCATAATTAGGGTCATCACCAAATTCCCTCGGCCTCAACAATGCTTGAATTATTTTGGAAATCCTTTCAGTGGGTGCAACACCCATTTGTACCAAAATGGTATGCTTTATGATGTTACAAAATGCAACATAGTTTGAAGTTGAGCAGTGTAAATCCCAAATGTGTGTCCACATTTGAATAGGTAGCTCATGGTTCCTTTCATCCACTTTCCTTAATTGCATGGACTTGCCAAAGAATTCCCATCCTTGATATAATATCATGTGCATCAATAATGAATAATGCCCCAATGTCAATGACTTTCTCCTTTCTTTGAATCTTACCAGATCATAATGTAGCTGCTATGCAACTCTTTGGGCATAATTAAACCATGTGTGCTTGTTCCTATGCTGAATATCCATAATCATAAACAATGCTTGATTGAGGGTATCAGCTTCATGCATTTTATGGCATTTGCCGCCTGTGTATTACATTACGCAGCTCTCACAGTCCAATGGCTCAACTTCTTTGAGTGAAAATGCAGTGTCCTTTTTACATCATGTATTGGTAGTTCACCCTTTCGGATAGCCACCCTATGTCTCTGATATTCTTGCTGGAATTTCTCAAAATTAATCTTTTCATTGGCATCAGGTCTCATTCTGAAAACTTCCACAACCTTACAACCTTACTTTCCTTTATTTCCAGAATACTCTTTCCTTCAGTGTCTGTAATTATCCTGTTTACTTCATCATATTTGTCTGCCAAATGTAGCATCAGGTCCACTTCGACAAAGACATTGGGGACAACTAGTTTTCCCAAACCATAACCCTATACATTTTTACCAGGATGCAAAACATTTCTTCTTGTAAATGCATATAAAAACAACTCCCATCTAGTCTTTGAGACTACAGTATCACCAATTTCCTCTGCAAGGTCTTTGAAATTGGTGGTTAGGATTCCCTCCCCTGTAGCCTTTCTACCACTTTCCTTAACATCCGGTGGTTGGAATTTGTCCTTGAAGAGAGTATAATCCTTTGGCTGGCCTCTTTTCTTCTTAGGGGTTTCAGACGCTGGAGGAGGTTCATGGGAAACCTTTTGCTTTTTCTTCTTAGGAGCAGGTTTTGACGACGATGACTCACCCGGTTGACTCATTCTAGCTTCTTTAGGGTTTTACTCAATTTGGAGATAGACTAGGTTTGAGGTTAATACCCTATTTCTAAAGACTCAAACTTAAATTCAAAACTAGTTTTATCCAATTAAGAAATCGTGCTAACACAAGAGAAATTGGAAACCCTAAACAATTCCTAGAATTAACTCAGACATTCCTCGATTTGGTACAATAATTATTGGGAAGCAATAAAATAACTAGTGGGAGACTGATGGCAACTTACCCGATAATAAACTTCCTGCAATTCCTTCAGCTTCAACTCCGACTACTTCGAAATCTTCTTCGGCTCCTCAGATGTTCAATTGAAATGGAAATGTGAATTGTAACTTCTTTCACTGAATTTAACATAGTACATATACCATTAATGGTGCACGAATGCTTGCGCGAGTGAACAACTACATCTCAGGTTGGTTGTTCCTATTTGAATTCAGACCATCGATTCACTCGGGTGAAAATTTCATCTGACGACTTGCATTGTTTCCAACTCCTGATGGGGCCCTACTAGTGACTGGATGTGTACTCGATGAACCAAGAGACTAACATGCGTAATTCTCCCACCTTTCATGAGTATCGCTCCCCGCATGTTCCATTTCTTTATTGGGATCTCATCGCGCGATGACTAAAAAGCCAGCAATGAGATATCCACCCTTGATCATGAATGTGAAGTAGATCTCAGCTGAAGATATGAGTTGTATCGCTCATCACATGCCTCGGGTTCATCAACCAATTCCTACTCACGATAGCACAAAGCCGTGTGATGGGAAGATAACCCGTCCATCAGTGATCGCGGGTTCACTTTAGAAGAGTCGAATATAACCGATGATAGTATAAGAGCCAGTGATGGGTCAAAACATTGACTGCATCACTCATCACGAGTTATCTTCTCAAAATAACAACACATGTGATGGGTGACCGACCAAATCCCAATGATAGACAAGACATCACTCATGGTGGGTTTCAAGAAAAACTTCACACAATAGCCCACGATGGTAAGGTGGGCAACGATAGGCAAACTTAAATGATACTGAGCTTGACGGTAACCAAGGCATTGGGGCTGATTGAATAATGAAAATCCATACCACAAGAGCACACATAAGTGATGAGTAAACCGGTTCAGCAAGTCAATGCAAAGACATAAAAGAGATGATTTCCAAGGGTAACAAAACATGTCAAGCTCATAAACCCTAAACCCATACATCATAAAGCACAAGTGACCAGTGACATGACTAGGAAACCAATGGAACCCAAAAAATTTTATGGGTTCCACCAGTGGCTCTAACTGGGGATATATGCCCCCATGGGCATAACAAGATCTCAGATCTCCGGTTGAGCAGACCAAGCATACAAGAAACAAAAGAGACCAGGAGCTTGTCCAGGCTAGACAAGCAGACACAACTGAAAAGAAACACACCAAACCTATTTACAACATCTACATGACTATACATTGTACATGGAATAGAGCCTATTTTAGGAGAAATAGGGTTTCAGGAACTGTCCATGTATTGGCAATTCAAGAACTTCACCTATTAGTAGGAAGTATGAGTCTTCACTATGTAAGTCAACAATTGTGTAGGGACCTAGCCAGAGAGGATCGAACTTCCCATATTTACCTTTATCCTCCATTCGAGTGTTCCATATCAAAACCATACTTCCAACCTCAAATTTTCTTTCAATAGCATTTTTTTAGTAAAAGTGTTTAACTTGCAATTGCAACTTTTCATTCCTTTTGTGGGCTTCTCTCCTTGTTTCATCCAGTTTAATCAATTCATCCACTCCCTGTTGCATCTCGCCAAAGATATCATTATCATATTCTTATACAAATTTATACATCTTGATCAAATTGTTATGTGGTATTCTAGCTTCAACCCCATACACTAAATTAAAAGGAGACTGTCTGATGGCCTTCTTCATAGTTGTTCTATCAGCCCATAGCGCAAGCTACAACTTTGAATCCCAAGCCTTCTTGTTTTTCTCAATCACCCACTTAATAATCTTCATAAGGATTTTGTTGCTAGAATCGGCTTTCCCATTCCCCTAGGGATGGTATGGGGATGAGTGATATATTTATGCCATGTAATTTACAAAAGTCAAGGAATTCTTTAGATCTAAAACACATAGCATTATCAGATACAATTCTTTTAGGGACACCGAACCTGCTCAAAATATTTTTCATTAGAAAATCGATGACAACTTTGCTAGTTGCCTTCCTGGTAGGAATGGCTTCAACCCACTTTATGAAATAATCAGTTGCTACTAGAATCCAAGCATGTCTTCCAATGGATTTTATAGACATTTCACCTATAAAATCAATTCCACATTGCTAAAAAGGTGCATGTCTTGATACTGATCTAAGGGGTAAGTTTCTTGAGAATTTTAACTTACTAGTAAACCTTTGGCATGCATTGCATTTCTTCACATATCTGTGTGCATCTTTGAAAATGGTTGGCCACTAATAACCTACTCTTAATAACTTATGGGCAGTAGTCTTGGCTATGTAGTGGCCTCCACAAACACCTTTATGCATCTCAATCAACAGATCTTCCACTTGGTCACCATCTACCCACCTAAGAAGTACACCCTTTGGGCTTCTCCACCAGAGTTCACCATTGATGATAACATACCTAATTGCCTGTAATTTTAGAGTCCTCTTTTCATTGTTAGGCATGCCATCAGGGCATTGCATAGTCTGTAAGTACTCCACTATCCTTCTATACCAACCACATGTCTGCATGTCACAAATGGGAGCAACATTTTCTAATTCAACTTCATTAATTTGGTTTGCCTCTAGATTAGCCTCAACCATAAGCTTGGCTAAGCCTTGGCCTCTGACCAGTTTCATTATTTGGACATCTATGTTGAATTCTTGATTTTTTTTAATCCACCTACATCTTCGGGTTGTAGTTTCTTGTTGGGTAAAGATGTCTTTTACTCTAGTTGTTGGGACATAAGCTACCACTGTAGCCCCAGTCAAATATGTTCTAAAATTCTTAACGACCTTAACTAAGGCATAAGCTTGCTTCTCAGTAGCATCATACTTGAGCTCGACTGCTTGCAACGAATTACTAAAAAAGGCAATCGGTTGTTCAAAACCTTCATCATTTTTTTGTAACAACACTCCCGCTATAGTATGAAAAGAAACAATGTAAACAATTGGAATGGCTTGGAGTAATCGAGAGTTTTCAGGACAGGTGCAGCTTTGATAGCATCCTTGATAGCTTGAAAGGCTTTGAGGGGCTCCTCTACCACACCACCTTCTCACCTTTCTTAAGCATTTTTGAAATAGGTCTAACTACCTCTGCAAAGTTAGTGACAAACCTCAGAAAATTTATCTGTCCAAAGAAAGACTAAATACCTTTAACGTTCTTGGGTGGTGTAATTTTATCTATAGCTGCCACTCTTTCAGGATCAATCCAGATACCATATTTTGAGACAATGTGTCCCAACAACTTGCCTTCTTTAACTCCAAAGGCACATTTCTTGGGATTCAACGAAATACCATATTCCAGAGTCCTAATGAAATTTTTCTCAAGATGTGAACAGTGATCCTCTTCCTTCTTACTATGAGCAATGAGGTCGTCTTGGTAGATAACGAGAAAAAAATCCAAGAAATCAGCGAAAGCCACATCCATAGCTCTTTGAAAAGTAGCTCCAACATTTATCAAACTGAAAGGAATTCTCACATAAACATAGGTTCCCCATGGTGTGGTAAATGCTATTTTATACTGCTTTGACTCCCTTACCATAGCCTGGTTATACCTTGAGAATCCATCCATCATGGAGAGCAATTCACAACCTGTCACCTTTTGCAGCATTGCTTCCATGTTTGGTAAGGGGTAGTTATCTTTCAAAGATGCAACATTAAGGTTCCAAAAATATGCCATTCTTTTTTATTACTGGGACCAAGTTGGACACCCAGGAGGAATGCCTTATAGGTTTAATAATTCTAGCATCACTAAGCTTAGCGAGTTCTTCTTGAATTTTGGGTCTCAAAGTAGGATTAATAGTTCTTTGTTTCTGCCTGAAAGGTTTTGTGTCAGGCTTTAAAGGGATCTTGTGTTGGAACAAATCTTCTCTGCAGGCTTTCAGATCATCATAGGACCAGGAAAATACATGTTTGTATTTCCTTATTAAGGCAATTAACATAGTCCTTACATGGGGATTCATTTTTTTACCTATAGACACCTTTTTAGGGGCATCTTTTGTTCCTAAGTTGATTTCCTCCAAGTCTTCCTTATATGTGGATGCTTGTTTGGTATTTTCCATATCTGGGCCATCGAAGACCCTTTCTAATGCAACTAGCCCCTTGGGAAGCTTATTTTTCTTCAACTAGATTATCTCGTTCCCAAACAATGTCTCTTTTCCATCAACCTCCACCACATATGAGCTAAAGTCAATTTCTTGACTCTCATACTTGTCAACACAATACAAGAATCTCAAGATGTCATCATCATCATCAAACACTTGCCAATTGAAAATGTTGTCGAGTACTGCAAGTCATGTCTGTACCTCCATTCTTGAGACCCCATCAAAAGTCACATCATCAAAACTGCTATGTTAGCCAATAAATCTGCTCTAGCATTCTGCCCTCTTTCTATCCAATCTATCCCAAAGGCATCGAATGCCTCGATAGTATCCCATACCTCATTCCTATACTGTCTCAACCTCTTATCTTTAGTGACAAACTTAGACCTAACTTGGGAAACTACAAGCTCAGAATCCCCAAACACTTTTAACAATTTTATCCCATGCTTAGAGGCCAACCTTAAACCAAGTAATAAAGCCTCGTATTCAACAACATTATTGGTACATGAAAACTGTAGCAAAAAAGAGTACTTGAAAGTCTTACCTTGGGGAGAAATGAGAATAACCCTTGCCCCTGAACCTTCCCTAGAGCAAGTACCATCGAAATACATAGTCCATAGGATCTTCCAGTGGTGTCTATAACACCTCTTTAACAATTAGTGCAGGCTTATCTTTTGATTTTTCATGCTCCAACTCTTCTACACGAAAAGTGTCTATGCATGTGTCCATAAAGTTAATTATTGGGAGTTCCTCTGACTCTTCAACATGCTCAATCATGTGTCTGAATCTTGACTCCTTGGCAATTTTAACATCTTTATGATCAATCGAGAACGTAGCAAATGACAGGTTGCATTGCATGCTTCCTCCCATGGAGGCACACCAATTCCTTGACAGTAACATCCCATAAGTTGGTGGGATATCCACTACCGTAACACTCATGACCAACTCCTTTTCAAGGAATGCAACCAATCTATATGGGACCTTATGAATCACCCCAATAATAGTGACCTCTCTAGAATCCATAGCGTAGCACTTTCCATAAGTGCTATTTACCTTTAGGCCCATTTCCTCCATTATCCTAACAAGCATGACATTATTTGAAGCACCATAATCTATCATACAATTCCTAAGTACGTTTCCATCAATAATCAAACTCAAAAAGAAAGGATTGACTAGGTTAGGATTTGCATTGATAGTAGTTCCCAAATAAATCTTAGGGTTCTCATCAACTACTGCCCCTACCTCAGTGTCTCTTCCTTGACTCGTATTTTCCCCAGGTGTGTTAACCTCTATTTTATCTTTGCTACCCCCAAAAATGCTATTAATGAAAGCTACTGTTTTTCTCTTATGCTCATCAATCCTCATCATTTCTAGAAATGGGACTGTGACTCAAACTTGAGATAAAACTTGAAACATGTCAATAGGGGAATAACTTGGAAAGTTAGGGAGCACTATGTCTTGAGGGATTACCTTAGTAGTTTTCTTGTCAACCTTCTCTGTTGCAGGCTTCAAATCATTAGCCTTCAGGTCCTTCGGTGTAGTCTTAATAGTAGCCTTTATTTTGTTGCCTTTCTTGGCCCAAATTCTCATCTCCTTAACTTCCTTGAGCTTGGTGTCTTGTTTCTTGTTTCAGTCTTATTTCCTTTACCCTCTACGTTGCTTTCTTTAATAAATATGCCTCTAGGCTTACCCTGGTTACCACTCACTACCATGTTCCTTAAGTGGAGATCACTCCTCGCTTGAGCTCTAGTAGCTAAGGCAATTGTATACTTCTTGATTTCTTCATTCGAGGGTCTCCTTAGTGAAACATTGTCATACTCGAGGGCACAAGCAATATATTCATCTTCCCTTTCTTCATATGAAAACACTTGCTAATGGTGTAGGCTTGCTTCCTGTCTCTGCACATCTACATTGTTTGTGTCAGCATCATCACTGGAAGAATAATCACCACACTCCAAATCGGACCTAGTCATGAACACATTCGCTGACTCATCTGGATTATGAGGAAAATTAGATTCCCTTTGATCATCTTGATTTCTTCCAAGGATCTTGCCACTGCACATTGTTGTGACGAGTGAGGCATCTCACATACTTCACACCATGGTAATTCTTCAACAACATTTGTGGTGTTCTTATGCAAAGGATTGGGTGTAGCTTGATAGTTCTTTTGATTATTTGGAATCGGCTTTCCGTTATGCCAATTGGTGTGATAAGGAAAATCTTGAAGCCTTGGTGGTCTATCATTTCTCTGGAACTGAGGTTTGTCACTCTTTGCATGCTTCTGTAGCAGAGTAAGGACTTGATCTAACTTTTCATCTGGAGCTACAACTTTACTCGATTTCTCATTTTGAGCTCTTGAGTTCTTTGGAGGCTTAGGTTCATCCCTTCTTCCAACCTTACCAGAGGCCCTTCTATTGTTTTCAATATTCATAGCCATCTTATATGCTTCTATCAAGGATTGTGGATTCTTATCCCTAAGTAGATAACACATCTTAGAGTCATATGCATTGCAATATGTCACCAAACACGCATCAGGATTAGGCCTCAAATAGGCAAGCACCCTATTCATAAACTTTTGAAATCTTGTGTTAAATTCAACAACTGATTCATTATATCCCTTAGTAATATTATTGAAGTCATTCAATATGAACCTGGGATCAGTTTGATCCTGATATTGCTCTCTGAATGCTCAATAGAAAGACTCTTTTGAGTCAATACTCGCATCAGGTAACCCTCTATACCAGTCCCTTGCATCTTCAGTCATGGATTGCATAAAGTACTTCATTGCTACATCATCCTCGCATAATTCAAAATCTTCAACGAAACTTTGGAAGGCTTTCAGGTGATCTTCCCCATTGAAAGAACTATTACTGGTGAATTTAGGGAGATGCTTCTTGGCATTATATGGGATATGGTTTGGATAACGAGGGATATTTTCAAAAAATAATTGCCTATATTGATCATTTTGGGGTGGTCCCCTAGGATGTCTATCCCTACAGGCATCTTTTTGCTCATTATTTTTCTTGTTGTCCACTTGATCTACATTTTTACCTTTCCCACTTCCTTTCTTACCATCATTCTTCTTTTTGTCTTCTTCCTCATCCTCAGAGCAAGAATTACAATCTTTATTACTCCCACCTCCTCCACTAGGAGTATACTCTCATGAGATCCACTATCACTTTTCCTAGAACTTGAAGGCTCCGGGGTTAGTATTGAAATTTTGAGGAAGACAATCTTCCTAGCCATTTATGCATTGGCTGCTTCTATTTTAGCCTTCTTTAAATCTTCTTGCAATTTTTCATTCATAGTTGCAATTTCATGAGTTCTAGAGTTGGAGGTGCAGTAGATGGATTTGGGTCAACTTTGGGATTATTAACAGGAGTTTTGGTAGCTGCGGTATGGGTACTTGGGTTGGTAATAGTGTTAAAGGTGTTGAAGGTATTTTTCTAGGAATAAACCATAGGTTTTTTCCCATGATCTACGAAGGATGCTTTCTTATGAGGATCAAAAGTCTTAGTGGTGGTGATGGTTGTTGTATATGTACTAGCAACAAAAGTTCCCATTGGGATTGTCACCTTAGGAACTTAAGGAGGAATTTTAGATGCTATTTTAGCAGCCTTTTCTTTAGCCTTATGCCTAGCAACATTCTCTCTCATCTTTTCTACCCTTTCTCTCTTAGCATCTCTTTCCAACTGCTTAGCTTGAATACTATCCTCCTTTTCCTTCATGACTTGTAATCTCTTCTTTTCTTCTTGTTCAACAAGCCAATTTTCCTCTTCATCCAAGGCTTGCATATCCTTGTCAATATCCTCCTCATTCTCGAGGAAATCCCCATACTCACTTGGGGCCAGGGTGTGAAACGTTTGATCAACTGGATCTTCCTCAAGGAAAGTAAGTGATGGCGGGCTAAGAGTTTCTCCTCTTGGATTAAAATTTCCTCCATGAAAAACAGACCCCACCCCAGGTGTTGGTGGTTCTAGGAGCACTTTAATTTTACCCTGGAATTCCCATTTGTCCTCCTCTCTAGAAATGTCGAGTTCATTATCAAATACTTGCTCAACAAGGAAACTACCTTGTCCTCCCTCAATTACCCCACCATTATTTGAATTATCAACAATACTCACACTGTTTACTTCATTGTTAAAAGTGGGAGAAGCTCCAACAAGAGTTTCAAGGGACTTACCGGATTCAGTAGCCTTCTTTTTCCACAGAGGTTGTTTGTCTTTGGCAGGTTTAGATTCCACCTTATGTTCAGGATTCATCTTAGTGTGACTTCTGGTTTTCCTCATGGTGTCAACCGAGTTGTCAATTTCTTTCTCCTTAGGTTCTTTTCAAAATGTTATTGTTATACTAATACGAGAAACTTTAGAGTTGCCACCTAGAAGACTTGGAAATAAAATTTGACTATATCATGACTTGTTAATTGCAACCCCAGAGAGAATTTTAAACATAACCCGAGACAATGTGAGAGAATTGACCAAAAGTTGACGCATGAACAAAATATGACTTATGTGATATAAATGCAAACCACTACTTCTTCCAATGAAGAATAATGAAACACCTGACTCTGACTATACTAGATCTGCACTAGAGATGCTAAAATTTAATAAGGCTTCCCCAACAGAGTTTCCATTGTGTTGGTAATTTTAAATACCAACCAGATCTTCAAGGTTGCCTATGGATTTTCCAATTCCAATGATTAGCGACATAAAAGAGGCTGAGCTAACGAATGAGAGAAAGAAATTATGCTTTTCTCCTGCACTTTGGGCTCTGCAAAACCTAGGAGGGTGATCCCACAATGCACCTATAATATTATTTCAAAAGGGTCTCCATGTACATTGCACATTCAACATATACATTCCCATATTAATGACTCAACAAGTAATAATTTTTGAGGAATTGGTAGATCCTTCACACCATTATGACTTGGAGCAAAGAATGGAGAATAAGAACGAAATCCATAAGAAATTGCCACAATCTTGAAAATGAATTTAACTATATAAATGGTTCTTTGATACGATCCAACTGACCCGATATATTTGGAATTGTTCAATGTAAAGAATCAGTGCATTATCCTAGCATGACAGAGTCTAACTCACAATGAACTATAATACAATAACTAAAGCATTCAATAACTATAAACCATCAAGGATTTGCATTGCAAACTCATGAATCGAGCTTTCCATACAAAGCATACTTATGAATCCTATGAATTAACCCATAAACCAATGATCGTATTAAAGCATTTTAATCAATTACTTGAATTGAAGCAACAACACAAACACACATCCAATCACACAAATTGGAGACCAATGGGACAATACTTGATTATTTCATTGCTGATTTATGAACATGTACATAGGAGACAGTTTGTATGAAATTTTCCATTATCGATTTTCAAATGCTGTAATTAATGCAAAACATTTAAGCTAATTGTATATCCTAAGACTTAGTAAGTTATTCTATACTCATTATATGCTTGTACTCATAAAAATTTGCAATGACTATAAGAGATCAACCAAAACTTCAAAGACCCTGCACAATAGCCTTGAAATCCCTTTTATATGATCAAGGGAGCAAAACAAGCATTGGGCTATTGGCTAATTACATTTCATTTCATTCAAAATTTTGAGTATCTTTCATTTCATTCTGACCCCCAGGCAGTTATCTTTACATTTTGATGAGAAATGGGGGAAAACACAAAAGGACAAAACTTGCAAAGGCTGATGGAGCTCATATCCTCATACTTCAAGAATTCCACATCACCATCCCATCGGAAAAAGGTGCACAACATAATAGAAGAGAAGAATAAAATGAAGAAAAGGATTGGCCCAATTACCACATGCATCTTCATACTAAGGGGATATAGATTTTCTTTACACAGTTGTTTCAAAGGCCGGACCTGTACTATACTCAACCATATCCTATATCACTCTTGCCACCTTCATAGCTTACTCAACATATTTTTCAAGCCATTCTTTATATTCATCCTCAGTAGGCCAATCCATATCAAGCAATTTCTGCACCTTTGTATTGTATGCATTATACTTAGCATCAATTACCACTCTGGCTTCTTTCACAAAGGTATCCATGTCTAATTGGATTCCAATGAGAGTATCAATAACACCATTCAGAAAAGTTATGTCCAAATTATCATCAAAATATTGTATTAGTGGACCTGAATCCGTTTGATGCTTGAAGAGTTCTCTCCATGATGCATACTCCATAAGTGTCCCATCTTCATTAAGGATCTTGGGCATACCACGTACTTCTTCCATGCCCCCAAAGGCCTTGAATTTACCTTGTAGCTATGCTCTGATTCGTTCATGAGAACCTGTGATCTCACCAATCATCTCAATTCCCACTATGACAGCTGGGAGATTTTCCAGAGATTCAGGATCATTCTTTATATTTTCTTGAATTTCCTTTAAACTATTCAATCTGCTGCTCCATTTATTCCATGTGTTTTGGAAAACCCCCTGAACATATTGGAAATTTTCAAAATCCTCATGTATACCTTTATATGTGGACCATGCATCTTCTGCTTTAGATGTTGCCTTTGTCGTTGTATAGCCCAAAATATCATCAGCCATATCCTTGGTGAACTTATTCATATCCTCCCAGAGCTTAACATTTTTAGACTTGATTGTTTGAAGTTCATTCTTCATGGCAGTGACCTTTGCTTGGAGGGATTCCTTTTCCCGAGGTGTGGTCTTCGTTGAAGAAGTAGGTAAAGTCTTATGACTTGCACTAACTACAGTAGCCTTTAATTTATTGTATTCCTCAACCAATTTGTTATGCTTCTCTAAGAATTTCATGTACCTAGCCTAAGAGATTTTTTTAGTATCCACACTTAAGATGGCTATGTGCATTGTTAATCTTGTAGCTTGTGGGGCTGTCATCTCTGAAGCCCTACCTATTATCAAATCTCTTGAGAGGCCGGTCATTGCTCTACTGAGTCTACACCTTCTAAAATCTGGTGTCAATTGCCAAATAGCTAATGCATGTAGACTGGGACTAAACGCTAAATCGAAAGTTTTGTCATCAAAAGTTTCTTCTGACACCACTACATTTGGGTCACCTCTAATTGCGTCCAAGGCAATTATTGAAGAAAAACTCCAGCTAGGAATTACCATCATTCCACTATCCTTGACCAATCTTCTAGCTTCCACATGATTCATTTGTGCAATCTCCTGAATAATTTCCTCTTCAATTTTCTTTTTTACTTCCTCAAGTTGAGAAGGTTCTACTCCCTCCTGAGCCTTCAATATTATATCATTTATTTCTCGTGCTTTAAGTTCAACCACAAATTCCCTAAATTCTCTTGTTGTCATAAAAGAGTTATCTTCTAGAAACTTAGCAGAAGCTAATACCCTTGCATCATTATCTCGACTTTCATCATATTCCCAAGGCACTGGCCTATCATCTAGGACAAAAGGTTCCATTACATCCCCAATATCAGGGTGTGAGAAATCAGACTCTGATCCTTGTTCCACAGGGGCAGATTTAGTGGATGGTTGTGGCACATTTTCCTCAAAACCTTGTGCTTCATCAACACCCTCAATAGGTACATCACCAACATGGATATGTCCCATATCCACTTGCTGCTGCTCTTCTGATGCAGTGACCTCCACTGGTTGGCTACCCACTTTTATCAAATGCTCCTGTAGAGCCGCTTGAGCCAATTGTTTAGCTTGTTCCACCTTCTCCAAAAAGGTACCATCCATGAAGTCATTGAGGACCAACTTCGTCCTTTTATATTTTTCAGTAATATGTTTGTAAGGGCTCTGATAGTAGGAGTTCTCATGGGAAGCCTTAAACTCTACCTCAACAATCTTCATCCATATCTTTCCCCTATCCAGGACATCAATAGGTGATAGCAAATTCCTTATTACATCCTCCCTATAGTAAAATTCATGAGGTCCATAGCCTGAGATTTTTCTTTATCTTTTCTCTATTAATATGTCCTTTTGGGTCACATTTCCTAACAGAGGCTACTTTCATCCTCAGGTTACTGACCATTATACAAAAATACCTCGTACGCCTCCTTTGCTGACACAACAAAATGATCAAAAGAAAAGCTTGATGTGATGATGGAGGCTCTTCAGAACAGTATGAAGTTGTCTACATTAGAGTGGTCCATTTGCCACATTATTTCAATGAAAGCCAATCTATCAGAAATAAACTTGGGTAGCAAATGTGGTGCAACAAGAGTCCCATAGCATCTTGTGACTGTGCAATCATTATATAGGTACCAGTCTCCCCAATTGCATCCATAATCAGGGTCATCACCAAATTCCCTTGGCCTCAACAATGCTTGAATTGTTTTGGAAATCCTTTTAGTGGGTGCAACACCCATTTGTACCAAAATGGTATACTTTATGAGGTTGCAAAATGCAACATAGTTTGAAGTTGAGCAATATAAATCCCAAATGTCTGTCCACATTTGAATAGGTAGCTCACGGTTCCTTTCATCCACTTTCCTCAGTTGCATGGACTTGCCAAAGACTTCCCGTCCTTGATATAATATCATGTACATCAATAATGAATAATGCCTGAATGTCAATGTCTTTCTCCTTTCTTTTAATTTTACTAGATCACAATGTAGCTGTTTTGCAACTCTTTGGGCATAATTAAACCATGTGTGCTTGTTCCTATGCTGAATATCCATAATCATAAATACTAAAGGTGAGGTTATCCTTCCATCACATTTTACTCCAAGCACCTAACACAACATATAATATGTGTATCTGAAGTATTCTGCAAACTCCTCACAGTCCAATGGCTCAATTTCTTTGAGTGCAAATGCAATGACCTTTCTACATCATGTATTGGTAGTTCACCCTTTCAGATAGCCACCCTATGTCTCTGGTATTCCTATTGGAATTTCTCAAAATTAATCTTTTCACTGGCATCAGGTCTCATTTTGAAAACTTCCACAACCTTACTTTCCTTTATTTCAAGAATACTCTTTCCTTCAGTGTCTATAATTATCCTGTTTACTTCATCATATTTGTCTGCCAAATGCAGCATTAGGGCCACTTCGAAAAAGACATTGGGGACAACCAGTTTTCCCAAACCATAACCCCAGACATTTTTATCGGGATGCATAACATTTCTTCTTGTAAATGCATATAAAAACAACTCCCATCTAGTATTTGAGATAGAAGTATCACAAATTTCCTCTACAAGGTCTTTGAAATTGGTGGTTAGGATTCCCTCCCCTGTATCCTTTCTACCACTTGCGTTAACATTCAGTGGTTGGAATTTTTCCATGAAGTTGGTATAATCCTTTGGCTGGCCTCTTTTCTTCTCAGGGGTTTTAGATGTTGGAGGAGGGTTATGGGAAACCTTCTGCTTTTTCTTCTTAGGAGCAGGTTTCGACGATGATGACTCACTCGATTGACTCATTCTAGCTTCTTCAGGGTTTTACTCAATTTGGAGACATAATAGGTTTGAGGTTAATACCCTATTTCTAAAGACTCAAACTCGAATTTTGAAATAGTTTTATCCAATTAAGAAATTATGCTAACACAAGAGAAACTAGAAACCCTAAACAATTGCTAGAATTAACTCAGACATTCCTCGATTTGGTACACTAATTATTGAGAAGCAATAAAATAACCAGTGGGAGACTGATGGAAACTTACCCGATAATAAACTTCCTGCAATTCCTTCAGCTTCTGCTCCGGCTACTTTGAAATATTCTTCGACTCTTCGGATATTCAATTGAAATGGAAATGTGAACTGTAACTTCTTTCATTGAATTTAGCCGAGTACATATACCATTAATGGCGCACGAATGCTTGCACGAGTGAACAACTACATTGCAGGTTGGTTGTTCCTATTTGAATTTAGACCATCGATGCACTTGGGTGAAAATTTCATTTGAAGGCTTGCATTGTTTCCAACTCCTGATGGAGCCCTACTGGCGACTAGATGTGTACTCGTTGAACCAAGAGATTGATATGCGTAATTCTCCCACCTTTCATGAGTATCACTCCCCACATGTTCCATTTCTTCATTGGGATCTCATCGTGCGATGGCTAAAAAGCCAGCGATGATATATCCACCCTTGATCACGAATGTGAAGATCTCAATCGAAGATATGAGTTGTATCACTCATCGCCTCTCCCAGGTTCATCAACCAATTCCTACTCAGAATAGCACAAATCCATGCAATGGGAAGATAACCCATTCATTAGTGATCGCAGGTTCACTTTAGAAGAGCCGAATATAACCAGTGATAGTATAAGAGCCAACGATGGGTCAAAATATTGACCGCATCACTCATCGCGAGTTATCTTTTCAAAATAACAACACACACGATTGGCGACCGACCAAATCCCAACAATAGACAAGACACCACTCATGGCGGGTTTCAAGAAAAACTTCACACAATAGCCCGCGATGGTAAGGTGGGCAGCGATAGGCAAACTTAAACAATATTGGGCCTGACGGTAACCAAGGCATTGGGGTCGGTTGAACAACGACAATCCATACCACGAAAGCACACATAAGTGATGAGTAGACCGGTTTAGCAAGTCAATGCGAAGACATAAAAGCAACGATCTCCAAGGGTAATAGAACATATCAAGCTCATAAACCCTAAACCCATACATCATAAAGCACAAGTGACCAATGACATGACTAGGAAACCAATGGAACCCATAAAATTTTATGGGTTCCACCACAGTGTATTCCTTCATGGTCATATCATTTCTCTTTAGATTATGCAACTCCTTTAGCAACTTTAGTTAATAATTTATAAGAATAAACTTGAATTTTAGTTTCTTCAGTGCCATTTTTTCCCATATCCAATACTAGGATTATTTTTCCTCTTGATTTCTACCTAAAATTTATTCCACCAAATAGATCCATGGCCTTGTAATTTACTTTTAGAAAATTTTACCTTATATAGGTTCTCAATATCTTCATACTCAAAATGTTCTTCTAAACTAGTTAGATCCAATTTATCAATTATTTAGGATTTAAACTACAAGCATAAATTGGAATATCTACTCTTGTTTTCTTATCAATACTTAATATAGCGTTCAATATCCCCTTTTCCTTGTTTTCTTCTTCACTTTAACTTTTATTGATAGGGCCAATTTATTATTCTTCATTACTTTCATCATTTATAGGGGTAGGGTTCTTATGTATTATTCTTTAAAGACATCAATCTAAATCTTCATAGTTTTTATAATCTCAAATATTTCTTCCATCCTATCAGTGATATTAGCAATACCATTTCCTCTCTATGGACACATTTTGGATATAGTGTGAATTGCCTTAAGTTAGCAGTATGACCATAATCACTCTTGCAATTTGCCTCATAGTTGGCACTTTTCTTATAAGATTCTAGTGAACTACCTCAATTTAGTGATCTATTAAAAACCAATTCAAGTCACATAAATATTCTACCCAACACTCTCCTACAAGAAGTTTTAGGGTGAAATCACAATATTGTGTCTCACTTTTGGGACAAGTAATTTTTTTGAGTGATCAGCTTAGATTTAATTCAACACCTTCGATCAAAGGTCCTTCAAGCGAAGGAATGAAAAAAATAATCTTTGAATGATGGTGCATGTCCGATTGAAGATTACCTTCGAGAGAAGGTCTTCCAATGAGTTTAAAAAAACATTAAAATAATACCTTTGATTGAAGATGTTACATTCGAGCAAAGGTCTTCAAGTGGGTTTAAAAAAGAATTAAAATAATACCTTTGATCGAAGGTATTATTTTAATGTTTTTTTAGTGGCTATATGAACCAACAACTAAAGTATTGTCAATTCATTTGGCCGATCATGGAAAAAGGAAAAAACTTAGTGAAGGTCTGAAGCATGACATAGGTGACAACGACCTAGTAAAAAGTGTCTCACCCTGACTTTGAGCAAAGGAGGACTATATCAAGTAGGTACCTTACCATATGTGCTCAAAATTTTCATCTTGCCAATTGCATTTGCTTTACACCTAGGGTTTAGGGTTAAAATCTATAATAATGTCACTTTACACCTACCAATTTAATTTGCTTGAAAGTTTCTAAAGCCTTTTCAACAAATCCATTTTGTGCATAACCTACAATCATTGTAGTCCATGAAACCACATTTCTTTGAGGAATTCATTCAAATAGTTCAAATTCCTTGTCTATGCTTCCATATTTTGCATACATGTCAAACAGGGTAGTTGCAACTATAACATCTAACAAAAATATTCTACCCTTTATGCTTTAATGGATGTCCATGCCCTCTTCCAAAGCTCCAATTTCGGTACAGGCATGAAATATTTTTGCAAGGTGTGTGCCCTTGGTCTCCTTGTGCTATGCAACACAACGCTCAGGTTCGTGACATGGCTTAACCTCCTTTCGTGGATTCATCAAATCTGGCGATTGTATCAGGCATTAATAGGTCAATCTTTTGGTGCAATGGCAACCGTCTTTGCAACAATTGGTATTAGATCCTAGGTCACAGGTTTGAACCCCTCGCTTACGCTAGGGGTGATTGTTGCAAGTTGTGCACCCTTGGTCTCCTTGTGTTGTGCAACACAATGCTCAGATTTGTGACATGGCTTAACCGCCTCCCATGGATTCATTAACTCTAGTGGTTGTATCGAGCATTGACAAGTTGATATTTTGGTGCAATGACAATTGTCTTTACAACAAAGATACTAGAAAAGGTTGTGAAATTTGGATTTACACCTACCCATTGCATTTACTTAAAAGTTTCTAATGCCTTTTCAACAAATCCATGGTGTGCATATCCTTCAATTATGGCATTCCATGAGACCAAATTTCTTTGAGGCATTTTGTCAATCAGTTCAAATGGCTAGATTGTAAACTACCTCCTCAAGGTTATTTTTGTCTTCCATAGGAAAATTTAATGGTTTTTTTTTTCTTATTTCTCTTTCCTTCTTGAAAAAAATACCTTTATTTTGTTCAAGGTAAAAAATCATCTTATAATTTCCTACTAGGATTTTTGATAACTATTAGAAGAAAAATACCACTAATGAAAAACCTGTCTGCATAAATATAAACAACCAACACTCCACAGAAAGTGAAAATTTGACCCATAAAATTATAATAGTCATGGAAACTACCAAAGAGATAATAGTAGATGTCTTATTAAAAACCAAATGGGAAGGAAAAAGAATGACCCATGTATGGATATAAATGACCATTAAAAGGGGCTAAATACCATCAAATTTTCCCATAAATTCCTTTTTAACACATGCCAATTGTTTTCCAAATTTTATAATGAATAAATGGAACAAGAGAAGTTATAAAAAATGAAATAGTTGTAGAATAACTAATATTCATAGCACATATAGGAATGGTTACATACAACAATGAGGAATAGTTATCAAAGAAATAAATGCCATTACACAAAAACTAGAAATTGTTGCAAAGAAACATGAATTTCTAGATACCAAAGTTATCTAGAATGATCTAAGACCTTAGTACTCAAGTAAGTGTGCCTCAAAAAACTCTACAAAAAAGCACAAATATCTTAGCCACTATTATTCTATTTTTGGTGACATAGGATTGCTCATGGACCCATATTCCCCTATATCATACATGATAGGTAAGACATTTGTGAGCATGGTATGCATAAAGTAGAGATAAGTGGTAGAACCAACCTTCTATATAATGTTCATAATTAGTATTTTTATCCATTACTAATTTTATTTTCATTCAAATAAATACCTCTCTCTTCTTCTTATAGCCTTTAGTTGGGACAAATCTCATCCTACCTCACCAATATTTTGCATTATTTTTTATCCTCTTGTTGTCCTCTTTCCTTGATAGGGTGATCTCTTCCTCCAAATTCTTCTCTTTCATTCTCCTCTTGTGTGTTTTGATCACCCACCACTATTTTTCCTCCACTATATGTGCATCCTTTCTCCACTTACTACTTAAATAACATCCTCACCCCTTCCAATTACCTTATTCAACTTCTTAGATCCAAGTTAACTACCACTGCCATTTTTTTTAAATTTTTGACTCTTGAGATTGTCTCTCAACTATTGTGTGGATTACCACCAATTTTATAATTCCATTCATAATATCTTTCACATCCTATTCTATACTTACATCCTTAAGAGGAAATTTATCTTTCACATGGTTGAAACCCACATTTGTCACTCTTTATCATTTCTAAATGACTCCTATCCATCCTTATCTATACTCAATTTCTACATCACTTGATTTGTATCCTTTATTATTGTACAAAGACTCTTTGGAATTGATCTCTTAGGAAATTTTTTGATTAACCATTTTCTTTACCTATTTGTCATGATGGAGCTAGTATTCTCACCTCTTCATCTACCCATATTTGTAACATGGATAAGGTCATATTCTACTTGCTAATCTCTTTTTATAAATTTATTCGAAACAAGATTGAGTTGATTATAGGTAAAAATTTATTATCTCATTGCCTCTTAAGGTAATTTTATCCAAAGTTCCATAGATCCATGTATTATACTACCATCCTCTTCTCTTCTCTATTCCTATTAAGACCAAATCTTCTCTCTTTCAAACAATCTACCTTTAGTATCAATATTTTAGATATCTTCAAAGTCATTATCTCCAATACTATTGCTTCTTAGATTTTTCTTAAAAAATTAGAAATTGAATAATTTGTAATGATTCATTTTTACATTCCTCTCTTTTAATCTAAATTGAAATTATATAGTTAAACCTATCATCCCCCTAAATTCATAAAACTTCTCTTTTTCAAGTCATTTTTTATGAATCTATGCCAGTTGATATGCAACTAGAAAATATTTGAGTTATACACTAGCATCTTTCAAATCATATTTAATCTTGAATGAAATATTGTGTTGATTTGTTTGGTTTCATCATAAAGAAAGGATTTTTGACCATTTTTATTTTAGATTGATTATTAGCTAGGAGATTTATGGATGAATCCTAGTGTTATTTTATATTTTTAAGAATCATTTTGACTCTTCCTATTATAGATAATATTAGGCACACCAAAATAATTTTGACTAATGGAAGGTCTTATTAGCATTGTACCTAGGTTTACCTATTCAACTAAATGAGCATAACATTCTTAGATAGCATGGGATTTAAACATGATTGGGTTTAACCAACCATTTATTTATTCTTATGGCACAACTTTCAATGTTCAACATAAGTTAGCTCCCACGTGTTGGAATAGGGTACCCAAAACTATACACTTTATAATCTACTATGAAATATAAAGCCTTAGATATAATTATAACAAACTCTTAGATAGTATGAAAATACAAGTGTTGCTTAAATTAATCATACAAGGAAATATAGGTGCTAGGAAATATTTAGAATAATAGTGACATTAAACAACATTTTCCTTGAAAATAGAGAAGAGGTCAACATAAGAACTAACTAAATCATACAGTAATTTCAAATATATAAGGAATGTAAAGCCAACTCTACTACATTGGGAGCTACCAAAGACATTCTAACTTTTCCTGAAAGAAAAAATATTATTTTTCCAAGTAATACATTTTCTTGCATCAAATGAATTAGTTTCCTTTCATAGTATTTATGTATGTTATAGTAATTTACATACATAAAAAGAGGTGAATAAACATGATATCATATATGTGTGTGTTCCATTACTTTATATGTCCCCCATGGTAATATTTTGATCTCATGTATGTGCGTGTTCCATTACTTTATAGGTTAAATTTGCATATATGCATGTCATTTCCCAATTAGTTTTGCGCCTATTTTGAAGGAAGAACTTTTATGCAAAAAAATTGGAAAACGGCTTAATTTTTGCAAAGTCAAGTCCCTTCCCCTATGCTATATACCTACCTCATTACACATGTATTACTATGTACCTACCACTCATCCTCATTCTCATGTTCACACACCCTTATATATTCATCCTATTCACTTGCTCATCATGTAGCTATGCTCACACTCATGTTTATATATGCACATTTTATCCACCAAGATTTAGCTCTTTCTATTTGAAGACTAGTTTGCAGTCATTTGATATCATCCTTGAGATCATGGAGTTAAAATTTGAAGACCTATGGTGCAGGAGCACTTGGGAAAATACTAGTTTCCCTTGAAGTTTTGTTTGATGTTATATTTTGGTTGTGTTGGTGTTGGTCATGTTGACCAGTTTGATTAGCATCTGGTGAATTAGGAATAAAATTGATCTTTTATGTTATTTGGATTGGGAGTTGGAAAGCATGGATGGGTTTTTAAAGTCCTAATTTGTATAGTTTGCCAACCTTGTCAAAGGTTAGAAAACACAGAAGGTTTTATATATTGCAAAATTAGGTCATCTAAAGCCTCGACCCAAGAAGCTTAACTGTTTGGGAGGCATATTTAAAGGTGGCCTCGACCTGTGAAGAGGGTTGGAAGAATTGAGGAACGTTTATAGTTGCATGAGAATAACAAAAAAAAAGTGTTTTTGGTGAAATTTTTGGTTTTTCCTGTTCTTGTTCTTGGAACAACAGATAGATGGTTTGAGAAAATATTTTTGTTGGATTGAATAGTATGTAGTGAAGCTTTTTGAAGCATTTATCTGGTTTAGTAGTTAGTAATTTCATTGCTTTCAGTTGTCTTGTAAATTCTGTGTTGTTTCCTTGTTGCTGTTTTGACTGGTAATTGTGATAAAAATGGAGTTTTAGCCCGCACTTCCACCGTACCAAGAAGTATGGAGATATTGGGAAGGTGGATAAACTCCATTAGTGTACATAATTTAGGGGTAGGAGTCAGTAGAAGTTCAAACAACATGCTAAAAGACTTTTCCTAGGCGAGCTTGTGATGCCCGGTTTGGAAAAGAAAGTTGAAATCAGACCCTAACGTTGTAGGGGTGCTAATACTTTTGAAATTGAGGTGTGTGGTGTTTGCAGGAAGCTTTGTGAAGGTTTGGGGAGGAGGACAAAGTCTTTATCAAAGCATTTGTGGCTGAAAGAACCAAACAAACCAAGAAAATGGTCTAGGAAACCCTAGTTCTTGCAAAATCTGGGTTGTACCTGTGTACGGACATAAAAGGTCCCAAACCCCAAAAATATTTTAGAGCTTGGAAATTGAGCCAAGGTGTCAGAAGGAAGTTTGGCACAAACTTTTGAAAGAGAGGAGTTTTGAACTATTTCTTTGAGTTGAGAGGGCTAATAGGGGGCTCAAGGCTAGTAGCCTTCCCAAACCCTAGAATAGGGTTATGTGCTAGTGATGGAGAATTGAGGTTTGTAGGTCAACCAAGGACCTTTGACAGATGATTTTGAAGCCATGTAAGTTAACACACACCCATGCAACGAGGTTAGGAAGCATTGGAGGTTAGCTAGTCTTTAAGTGTATTAAGGGCTAGTTGGTGAATGTGAGGAAAAGCACCAAGAACTGCTTGGTTAAGGCATTGTAAATGATAGCAGGGTTGGCCAGAAGTACCGGGGGTTCTATTATCAGGGATAGGACTTATAGGTCAGGGTGAAAAAGATCCCTTAGGAGTTCTCAAGGCAAGGACTCAGAGCATTGAGTCAGTGATTGACTCAACCCAACCCTGTCCCTATCAACCTAGAAGAGCCATATTTCTTGACATATTTACATATAGTTCAATTTGAGCTCAAAGTATCTAAAAATCACACATGAATCAAGAAATGTACATAACACCCTTACATATAAAGGGTTAATTATTATTATTATTTCAACTTTATGAGACTTTAGAAAAAATAGGAAGGTTTTCTAGACTTTAGAGTTTAGGATGTAAGTAGAAAATTTGGTGTCCTCAAAAGCATTTAACAAAAATGGGTGACTAAATTTTAGGGATATGATTATGAGATTATCTACACTTGAAGGATAAGAATATGCACTCTCACATCAAGATAAAGAGGCTCTATGTTATTTTCATGACTTCTTTCACACCCTAATGTTGATTCTAATGCGTTGGCTCCTTCACAATTTCCCATTTTTCCTTTTTAGTTAGCTCAAGTTCATAGCTCAATTTTACTTGCATGATAATGACGAGTTGTTCACAATGGGATATATTAATTTCTTAGATAATGGCCCCTTCATTGCTGCATATATCATATTTATTTTGGTTTTATCTAGGCTCCTTTTCATCCCCATAAATAAAAATGTAGCCTCACACATTATTTCATTGGATTTATATAGTTTGTCTTGTTTAAAATCAAGGTGATATTAGTCTAAAATAGACCTAGGTAGATTAGCTAGAATAATCTCTTTAAAACCCCTCATAAATTTTATCCAAGTATGTCAAAATTTCCTTGAAAAATTACAAGTTCATGATACATTTGCTAATTCATACATTCATATTTAAATGTTCAATCATCATGTTTTAGAGCTAATTCATTTATTATTTTATGTTGATTTATTTTGATGTATATGCATACATTTTTTAATTATTCTATTAACATTAGCTAAAGTTCATATCATACATGCACGCTTGAATTGAAATTAGAACTTAATTAATTTTTATGCAGTGCATCAATATGGAAGGGCTTTGGGCACATACAAATGTAGAGATTCAAAGATTGCAAGTGATTTTAGATGACCCTTTGACCATGGGGGTCTACAGAAGTAATTGTGAGGAGATTTTAGAGAATTTAGTTAGGATTAGATAGTCATTAGGAGGTGTGCATACATATTATGAGGACACTTTAGTAGTCGTCCTTGCCAGGATGAGGGGTGAGGTATCAGGTGATGTACCTTTGAGAATTTTCTAGTTTAGAGTGCCAAAGAAAACTATCAAAATTGAATGTTTTCCCTAGTATTCCACTAGATCTCAAGTGAGGGGGTATTAGGTTACTAGGTGCATAGATCCTAGGATGGCCCTGTTGATATACCCATGCAATTTCTTGTATCACACGGTCATTATTCGAACAATGACCAAATTCCATTATATTTTGCATAGAAATTATACGTTGAGGTCTATTTAGGTCTCAATGTCAACTATTTGGATTTATCTAGTCATTTGGGGAAAGGGCGTGGTAGGGTGTGTGATAGGGATGCATATTGACGTATAGATCGACAACGCCCAAATTATAGGGCCTTGATTAGGAAAATGATACGTGTCGCTCCATCCATTAGCCCTATTAGAGAATAGGTTGTCATTGCTTCCCAACGAGAAGCAATTGACAATATTGTTGATATTGTAGTCCAAGCTCAACAGATATCTACAGATTGTGTGGGTTAATATTTGATGAGACAAACACATAGATCATCGCCTGCTCATTCAGATGTATATGTTGTGATAGGTGTCCCACCTTATATTAATATATACCACATTGCACATGATTCCCAAACTCTAAGGGATACATGTTATAGATTGTCTGATGACCTAATGAGAGCTTATGGTGCGATCTCATCATAGTTGGGGATCCCCTTGGTAGATTTTACCTCATTCGTGGGTCGTGATAATGGAGATTTTGAGAGTCCAATAGTTCAATATCGACATCTAGATCATCTCATGGCCCGACACAAGAGCCACATATTGGCCAATCCACTGCTTCAACACATGGACATGATCCTACAAGTGCCCAGTCATTTGCTCCTACACCTGTTGGCACTATAGGTGCTTAAAATTTTGTTGATACACTCGAGGTTGTGAGAGGAGGTTTTATGGAGATGTTGGATTCACCTATGCCATCTCACTTGCATAGCCTACTACACACATCATTGGAGGAGCTAGTTCAGAGTAGGATTGCAAAGGAGTTGGTGGGTCATATGATTGTAGAAGCTGACACTCAGGATGTAGAGACTATTCCTAAGGTATATACATGCATATAATTTTTAAGTTTATTTTAAGTTCTAAATAAATACATGTAGTATGTAACTTTAAAATTAATTTTCCTTTTTATATATATTCATGCATATGTGTCTAGGTAGAGGCAACACATGTTACTCCTAGTTTGAGGGATGAGCATGTACGCACACATTCTTCGCCTGACTATGTCAGTGTATAGGTGAGTTCTTTAATTTTAATCTAAGTTAACTACATATACATTGTACATGTTCACTTATTCATGTGTGCATGTATATATATTTAATATAATTTTTAATTTAATTACACTTTTGTACATATGTATATACATGTTAAAAGGCTCATCATATTTATTAGAGCAGGATTCACACTTGAATGGTTGCTCAACTAGGAGCCAAAATGATGACCCAAAGACCAGTTGGGGCACTAGTTATGTTTGAGATGTATAGAGATCATATATGTGCATGGAAAACATTTTATATGTTTACATGTTCATTTATATTTAGATGGCATTTTATTTATATGACAAACATTTTATATGTTTGTGTTTATGTTTCCATATTTAGTTATATTTATATTGATTCTAGAGATATTTGAGTTTATGTTTATGTTTTAGATCATCTATTGATTATATTATATTTTGTTACTAAATTCAAAATTATTTAATCCAAATTGAAAAAATGGAACCTTTCCTATTAATCCCATTATTCCCCAACATATTCCCTTGATATCATCTTAAACCAATTGAATATGAAGTCTATCTTATATTAATTGATTGGATTTAGTAAGTGACACTTACTTAATGAAGATGACCAAAGTATTTAGTAACTCTTCAGAAGTGGTTAGATGTGTAATGATGATATTCCCTATATGATATATACATAGTCCTCATTGAAGCTACAAAGTCACCACATAAATGATAGTGATAATTTATATCATGAAAGTTGTAAAAAATAGATAATGTTAATTTACATATCAATTAGAACAATAATGTTGAACCTAATTGTTAAATTAATGAACTTTTATTGGTACATGTTGAAGAAGAGGAATTGTTGGTTCTTTCCATATTTTCAAGTAAATTTGGATAGCAATTTCAACTTGAAACAACTCAACAAAAGTTGATAATATAATGTATGAGAACACTTCATGTAAGTATGGGTTACACATAAAGCATTTTCCTTGACACAAACTAAAAATAATATAGAGAATAGAGGGGTAGCATAAAATCCACTCCCATAGTAAAAATAAAGATCTAATTTCTTCTAATGTTTTGCAATGTAGTGCTCTAAGATAATATTCCATGGGACCTATGTACTTTTCTTCATCACTCCATCCCTTGGAATTGCCACATTATTTTTTAAAGTGCACTCTCTTAATACTCATAAACCCTATAGGACCTTCACAACATCAAAATTTCCATTTTATCTATATATACTAAATTGTACTTATAAATGTTCATAAGATACACACAACACATTAATCTATTTAGAACAATAAGAAGATCATGCAAAAAAAGTGTACATATAGAATTTAAGCCAACATAATTACCTTGGAAGAAAGGTCCTAAAGGGGAAAAACTCCAAGAGTGAGCATTTTTCTCCTCATTCCACTATCCATAGTTTAAAATTACAAATGATATAATACCTCTAGGGAATTTAAGCAACTCCATGTGCACCCATAAAATATCTCTGTACCTTGAAAAACCTTGTTCTAACACTTACAATATCAAAAAAGAACTTATAATTAAGGGTATCATGAGATCCAACCAATAAAACATGTTCTAACATGCCTATATGACATTCACACCTCCTTCCTTGGTGCCAAAAGGAAGATCTAACATCAAAAAACTGTCACATTCCATGATCTTTTTATATATTATGGTGAATCCATCTCTTCTACCAAGGAGAAATTTTGAAATCAAAAGAATTAAAGTGAATTCACTCATTTTGAACCAAGATGTTCAAATTCATAATTATTACAATTGAAACAATTTCACAACTTGCACAAACTAGTGATTTCATCATTTTTATTTTTATACTTAGTTTGAATGCATATACCTCCATGTTAAGTCCTCTCTAAGATGATCTAGATCACCCCATGCATTCCTTTAAACAAATTATAGTCCCTTTTGCATCATACCACATCAAACAATGATGAACTCCTATTTCTAAGGCCTAAGACATTATTCTTCACTAGAAATAGCAACTTTGACTCAATTTTTTGATCACACATGATCTAAATATAATTTAATCAAAATTTCAATATAAAATTGTGACCATGATCATAGTGTTAACTAAATATGCTAGATTCAAATGAATTTAAAGCCCATTTAATTACCTAAGTCATGATCCCAATAAGATATTCAATATCAACAAAGCGAAGAAGCCATTAAAACTAACATGCTAAAAACATGAAAGCTTGACAAACATCTACTCTAAGACATTGAAATTTATCCTATTAGGGGAGTGGTGTCGTATTGATGTGGAATGGTGACCCTTTCCCAATCCCTTGGATAATTAGCTTGTTTCAATCAGTTTTATTGAAGAAAATTGATGAAATCAATGAGAGATATATGTGAAACATGATGAAAGATAATTTAACATGATGAAAGTTAAGATGTGTGTTGTAAATGTGTGCAAATCTATTCTAAATGTATGCAAGATTTAAAGATGTAAGTCCTAATTCCTAAATATGCTAAATGGATGCAACTAAGTTACCATGGAAGCCATTAATGGATGCTTTAAGCTACTATTATCAAGATTTTAAACTAAAAATGCTAAATTTATGCTAAATATGGATTCAAGTAGTTATGAGTTTCAACAATATAAGTTTTCTATCAAAAGATGGATCCATTTGTCTCCAAATAGTGATCTATTTATAGGAGAGCAAATGAGAAACCGATGGTCAAGATTGAAAGAATTAATCATGATCAGGATAGAAAGAAGATGGAGGAATGGATCATGGACTCCCATCAAGGGTTAAAAATGCAAGTTGATATTTAATCAAGGGCTCACAATTATGCAAAGAAGCACACTTTCAAAGCTTGCTCAAGAAGTTTGTTGTAAGTTTGTTACAAAGAAGAATATTCCCTTTTTTGAAAGAGTGTAAAGGGAGAATATTCTCATGCAAGTGGGTGTGAGAGGAAAAGTAGCATTTAGTTAATTAAAACCAAATTTTAATGTGCAAAGGGAAGGAATATTCTATGAGAATATTCCATTTTGGAGGAATGTGCAAAGGAGGAATATTCTCAAGGAATATTCCATTACAAGTGGGAAGGTGAGGATAATTAGCAATTTAGTTAATTAAAACTAAATTACAAATCAGAAATCAAGGGCTTAGATTGAAAAGATCAATCAATGGTCAACAATGAAAGGAGGATGAAACATGGATTGAGGATTCCAATCCATGGTCAAGGTTGAAAGTTGAAAAGGATAATTGTGGGAGTAAATGGTGACTCCCCAACACCCCCAAGAACAATTGCTAGATCAAAACTACTTCCACAAGAGAGAGAATGGCAAGAAAGGTTGCTTCACAATGCAAGATTGAATAATGGTTGAATATGGTTGAATAAGCTTCAATTGATGCAAATGTACATGAGATGCCTTGCTTATAAAGGCAAGGGTGAGATACAAGATGCATTAAGATGTTGTCATGTGTCTTGATCCAACAACATGTGATAACATGTAAACCCTAACTAGCTACCTAGGGAATGAAGAAGTGATTGAGATAAGTTCTATATGATATTCTAGAAGGAATATTATCTCCTAAATATATGGAAAGGGTAATGACCCCATTATTAATGATTTCCTAATAATGAAACCTATGACTTAATTAATAATAAAAGACCTAAGTAAACTTATGCTAGTGTAATTAAATAACTAATTACACCAACACCCCCCATAAGTGCAACTTAGGGAGAAGATTATTATGCAAATTATGCAAAGATGAAGACTATGGGTCCCGAATACTAGGCCATGTTAGGTACCCATTTAAAATTCAAATGGAAATGATGCAATCAATCTCTCACAAGTGGAGAAAAGGAGAAAACCCAATGGGACAAAACTCCTCTCTAAAAGAGAAAAAAAACAAAACAAAACATGGTGTATGGATGACTCAATGATACCCCCAAGGACTAAATCCATCATGTATATACAATCAATGACCCCCCCATAAGAGGGCAATAGAGAGATAAGATATTCCCCCCCATAATGAAGAAGCTCCAATGCTGATGAAAAATGCCTGAAAACAAAAGATGACCCAATGTATGCAAGCAACACATCTTCCCTTAGGAAGAAACAAATCCATTAGCTGATGAAGAAGCCACTCTGTGTCCAACTAAAAGGAGGAATAATGAATGCTCATGTATGCCTTTGAAAACTGAGTAGGAGTCTCAAAGCTTGAAGAAGCCACAACATAATCATGGTCAAACTCAACCAAGAAGCATGAAAAATCAAGTGAGGGAGGAGACTCATGAATGTCAATCTCCAAAGACAAAGTAGATGGTATAACAGTTGTATTGAAACTATCATCAAGTAGGAGAGAAATCCCCTCAAGTGTGTCCTCCAAATCTGTAGTATGAGACTCCATGAACAAGCTAGAGATACCTGTCAAATACTCATCCCACAAAGCAAGATCTAAAAAACTATGATCGTCTTCCTAAATAGAAGCACTGCTAGCTAAAGAAGCAGGAGCTGGAGGAGGAAGCTCAACATTGGTCTCTAGAATACCAAGATGTATATGACCAAACTTCTCCTCACTAACATGGTTCACTCAATGGAGTGTGTGATGCAGTCAAAAGAACATTATCACCTTCTGAAGAAAATGTGAAAAGGAATACACACAAGATGAATGATCAACTATCCCAATAGCAACAATATCCCTAGTCTCCAAGTCCCTTATGTACACTCTATCAGGAGTGAATTCAACTATTTTACCTTGGCCCCCATGAGTAATTTGATAAATAGAAAGGAGATTAGTGGAAAAGGAAGGAACACAAAGAAAATCATTGAATGTACCCTCCCCCATGTCAATAGAAACCTTCCCACTTACCTTCATATATGTATTGTTACCCATCAATATATGAGGTAAATTACAAGGCTCAAAAGAAGAGAACATATCCATAGAAAATTCCATATGGTGAGATGCCCATGAATCAAGAATCCATCTATGTGATTTAGGACTTGCAGAGGCCAAGAGTGTGTGTCCTTTCATCTTGTGTATCCCAGATGTAGATCCTGTGTTCTCTGACTGAGATGATGATGAGGGTGCTACCGATTGAGATGTTGAAGAAGTAGAAGACACTGATGAGGGCAACTAAATGTTATTCTTTTGAAGGTGTGTGAGTTCATTAATATTCTTATTATAATATCTATGCTCATCAAGTCATATCCTTTTACAATATGCACATTTGATCTTCTTCTTTTTAGATGAATCCTCTTTAGAAGAGGGAGTAGACTCAAGAGTGCTACATGGAGGAGAATCTTTACCTTGCTCATTAGACTTGGGAGCCTTATTTTGCTTCTTACCTTTGCCACTTGAAGCCTTTGTATCCTTTGCAAAAAGAGCACGAGATGTAGAAGACTTCAATGTGCCCATGTGCACCAACTTTTCTTGTTCCCTTGTGAGCTAAGCTACAAATTCATCAAGAGAAGGAATTTTATGTGCATTGCCAAGGGCATCCATTGAAGCATAGAATGTAGAAAAAAACACTGAATAATCAGGACCAAGCTTAGTAAGAATAGAAAGTATAAACTGTTCATCGTCTTTAGTGACCCCACAATTAGATAACTACAATCTGAGAGAATTTAGCTTAGAGAAGAAGTCTTGGATATTGTCAAAATCTAAAGGATTGAGACCCATTAATTCATTCTCCAACTTAAATTTCCTCATCTTATCTGGCTTACCAAAGAGACTCTCTAAAGTAGTCAAAAGTTGATTAGGATGTGTGCAAGATGCAACATGATATCTAAGGTCTGGAGAAATGGAAAAAATAAGAGTACCAAGAGCTTTATCCCTTCTATCAAGCCATTTTCATCTTTCTGCAACTCCATTGGGTTCTGGATCTTGGCCATAGGTGATTCTTTGTAACTTTAATTTTAATAATAACATCCCCATTTGTGATTTCCACTCACGATAGTTATATGGGGATAGAAGTACAACTTTTGGAAAATCCATGATACAATCAGATATTACAAGAGAGGAACAAAAATTAACCCTCACAATACAAGCAATTTACCCCTTTGTCCCAAACAAATTTACACTTTTTTTACAAATTTACAACAATGTATCCCAAACTACCAAATCAACTTCAAACTAAAATTATGAAAATCTAGAAACAAATTTGCAAAAAGTGCATGAGAATAATTGAAGTGCTCCTGAATACCTTCCTGATGCCACAAATTTGGGGAAAAATGGAGTTCGGAGCAAAAAGATATGAGGTTGAAGGAAAAAAATGATGATCTAACTTCAACCTAGAAAAAATGGCACAAAATTACAAAATTTCTGAAAAATACCTGCACCACTAAAAAATTGAGACTTCTAGCTTTCTGATGATATTTTGTTTCTGAAAAAATGACCTTTGTTTGCAAAAGTTATGAAAAAATGAAAAAAAGGCCTCTAAAAGGTACTTTGGGGGACATATACAAATTTTCAAAGGTTAAAATGGTGCAAATTTTTGGCACCCGGGCGCTAGACTTAGGTCACCCATATGACCTCACAGTCAAATAAAGCAAAATAAAAAACCACCCACTATATAATATGGTCGGCCTTAAACCCTTACAGTCAGCTACCAATAAATAAAGGCTTTTTAATAAAAAAGGTTTAATATAAACCAAACTTCATTGGGAAATATAAAACCTGCGACTTGATTAATATTGTACTCGTTGACCAAGTACGCCGACATAGGCGATGTGACCAAGCCCGACAGAGATTTGACAGGTACATTGACTACATCCTGCCCTAAGAGATGAATTTGTATCTACCAGATTTATAGGTGACATTGATTAATGATGTTGATCGACAAGCCATGAAATTTAATGCTTGCGGTATAAATCAACCCGCGTACCAACTAGGCCGCAAAAAAGGAAACCGATTGAAAGGAAACAATGTATTGATGTCAATATGTGGATTATATGCCTCAGAATATGTCGATCGGTGCTAGTAGATGAAAAGATGCCGGTGTATAAAGTGCAACGACCAGACTGCCAATGGAGGAATGACCAAGGTACTACCGATAGGGAAGATAGGACTGCCCAACCAATGATGGTACCATCAATAGTGCTGATGAAAAGACTGCTGACACTGACCAAGTATAGATTATGCAAATCTGACATAGGGAATATGAAATATGCCGAAATATTTTCCAAAAAATTGCCCCAAATATTGAAATATATTTTGCTCGATTAACAAAAATTTGCCCCAAATTTTTAACAATACATCGTAGAAAAATATTTTGCCAAATATTTTTTTTGCAAAATTGGAAAAATCGTACCGCTCGGGACGCTGTCCCAGCAATTTTTTTTTTTGCCTCAAAAACAACTTTACCTAAAATAGACTAATTTACAGTCAAAATTCGTCTACGCAGCCACCTGATCTCAATCGTGAGGTCCTTGAAACCCTAATTTGCACCCAACAAAAAAATTCAAGCCAAATATCAAACCCTCAGATTTGGGAAGGAATCTGCAACACCTGGTGCTCTAATACCATGTGGGAGTAAATGGTGACTCCCCAACACCCCCAAGAACAATTGCTAGATCAAAACTACTCTCACATCAATTAATTTAATCAATGGTCCAAATTAGCTTTCAACAAACACACTTCCTAAGAATTAGGAAGAGGTTAAGAGATATTTTGGAAGAATGAGTGAGCAAAAGAGGATATTCCATAGGAATATTCTTTTTTGGAGGAATGTGCAAAGGAGGAATATTCCAAGAATATTTCCTTGTAAGTGGGAAGGTGAGGATAATTAGAAATTTAGTTAATTAAAACTAAATTTAAATGTGCAAGATGGAGAATAATAGGATATTCATTAAATTACTGATTTATTTAATGAAAAGGGGAATGCAAAATGATATTTAATTAAATAGTTTAGAATTATTTAATTAAATAAGAGGACCTAGGGTTTAAATTAAATAATTTACATTATTTAACTAAACAAGATGAAATGTTAGTGTGAGAAGGGGTAATTAGGTCAATTAGATTAATAGGTGAAAAATGAGGCATTTAATTAAATAGCTAGGCTAATTTAATCAAATAGGTGAAAAGAAGATGGATTTTAGGATGAAATGATGTTAATATATCGAATTTAATTGTGTAATACCATTTAGGAAATTTTTAAGTGTCTACATTTTTCCCCTCTCTGAAGTGAGGTACCTATTATGTTGGTTCAAAGACTAACACTTTTCGAATTAAAATTGCTGCTTAGATCAAAAAGTAAAAAAAAATATGATTTTTGGATGCCCCATTGTTGCCCCAGCGGAAAGAAATAAGTTGGTACCCTGCCCCCTTGAGAGATCAAGTGAAAAGTTTGAATTTTGGGTTGATCTCTCGAAAAAGATGTAATATAGGTTCAGCTCAAAGAGGACTAGAAAACTCAGATGTCTGATGTAGACAAATTTGATGATGTATAGACAGTCATCGGCCATGGGTAGCCTCATGTATATTTTGATATATCACACAAATTCGACACTTGGATAGAAATGTTAGTTAAGATAAAAGAATAAGAAGAATGGATTTGACCATTGATTTTGAGATTGATTTAGAAGTCCAACAAGCCTATGATTCATCGAGACTTTATTAGATTACGATGATGAGATGGATGATTTTACTCATATTCAGGATTGGGATTTTCCATCATTCCTTATGTTTGATATAACACATAGACACGATGCATCAAGGTATTGATAACTAGGATGACGTATCTAGTGACATGGACTTTGACTTTGCAAACAAATAGGATAGTTCTTGTTCACAACTTGACATACGAAAACATCATCAGAATGCAGTTTAGAATTCTAGAATATCTTAGACTAAAGCATACACAATAGTCAACAGGCTATTCCAAATAACTTCCCTACACACAACTAAGCAAGTATGTGCCAAGATTATTTTACAAGAATACCCACAAACACAACAAACAAAAGATAATGATCGATGCCCCATTCCTTTCTCTCTAAATAGTTCAAAAATCATCGAGAGGTCCTTAGAATGGGTCATTTAGATAAATCATAAGAAAAGATCCAAGACAAACAGTCAATGTTATCTTTATCTCTTGCCAATTTAATATAGCTAAGGTGATTTTTGATGTTGATGTCCATTGTCAGAAGGATACATCCTAGGACAGTTTGTCAGATGTTTGATTAGGACTAGGTGTGTGATAGGTTGTTGATACAAACTCCACTGACTCATTTACCTATGATCTAGACTTTAGATTTTGACACTTAGGTTCTCACTTTACATCTTGCAACACTTGTTTTCTATTTGTGTTACCAAAGGGTGAGTATGATGATTTATTTATTATGGATGGAAATTTTTTGCAGGTGAAATTGAAATGGGATGGGTGGTTTTGGATTTTCTAGAATATTTCAATGTTTTTGATGTTTTGAAAAAATGTTTTGAGGCTATTTTTGGTCTTTTTCGAATGTTTATGTGGATTTTTTTATTTTCAATTATTCGAGGTTGTTTAGGGTTTTCTAAGTTTTCCACTGTTTTGGGTTTTCAATTTTCAAATGTTTTGGGTTTTCTATGTTTTTACCAAGAACCTAACCTAACATACTATCCTAGGGGCCTCAGGGGCTTATAGAAGATGAGCCTTGCCTACATTATACACGCAAAGACCACATAGTTTGACTGACTTGACTTACTGTTGATGAGATATGAACAGTTAATGGATTGTCAATTTATTATGATGGACTGCTAAAGGACTAACCTAAAATGTCTTGAGGGCACAATAATGATGGCCTTTCCTACGTTCAAGCTCAGAGAATACGTAGTTCGACAATCATGATTAAATAATGTTAATTATTTAATTATTCTCTAAAGTCCTTTATTTCTCTATTAATTAAATAAACTTAATTATTTAAATAATTCACTTTAACATTTATTCAACTATTAATTAAATATTCTTAATTATTTAATTAATTCACATTTTCTTTATTCTATTTTGATTAATTAAATAAACGCTCTTTATTTAATTACGTCATTAATTAACTTTATCCTTCTTAAATTAAATAAATTCTTATTTAATTTACCTTTATCATACTTTCAACTATAATTAAATAAATACTTTAATTATTTAATTATTCATTTAACCTTTTCTTTACTCAATTAAATAAATCTTAATCTTTAAACATCGAGTCTTGAATTAAATAAATCTTAATCTTTAAACGTCGAATCTTGAATTAAATAAATCTTATTTATTTAATTAATCTTTAAATGTCGAATCTTGAATTAAATAAATCATTTAATTCATAAAGGTCTATTTTTAACCCATTCCTCTATATTTAGATAAATGTTTAAGTTATCTAAGTATTTATTCTCACTTGACTCGAGATCTATTTAAATCGGTTAGTTATCTCCTGATTTAATGTCTAAGTGTCTTTCGCGAATAAACTCTCTGTCACAACCAGTCAGTTATCTAGTTCTAACTCATATGCATGTACATGCTTATTAATTAAATATCTTTATTTAATTAATTAAATTTTTTGCATGCGTTCGAACAAAAAATTGCTTTTAATCTATCTTTATCTTTGTCATGCAAACATTATTCTTCTATTTTCGAATACCAAACTCGAAGATTAAATCATTATTTAATCTTTATCTCTATTCTTAGTTTTTATCACTCATGTCAGTACTAACACTTATCTTAATGCATGTCGAATCCTTTAATCTGAATTGTCCGTCTATCTTTCGATCTCGGCCTCTCATTCGAATGATCAATTTTCTATAAATTGACCTGACCATCATTGTAACTCCTCCCAAAATTGTATGACTTTTGGAGCACTTGTTTAATCTTCGATATTTTTCTATACTCACATACATCAAGGCTATACTTGCACACTTACTGAAAATCTGAGGGAAAGAATACCGTCACAAAAAAATGGAGAAGGACAATCGAGGTCATTCATGGAAGGATGTAGATACTGGGTGAGATCGCTCTTTGTTTATGTTTATGCTTTCTTTATGCTTTGTTGTTAACTTTAGATTACATTAGAGTTTATTAGCCTTTGAGTTTGCTTTAATCTTTCCTGTTTTTATGATGTTACATTGGTGAACCTGATGTTACTTTAAATTTTGATGTGTTTTGGATTTTTGGATTTTTGAAGATGTTTTGAATGTTTTTGGCATTTTGAAAATGTTTTGAGGCTGTTTTTGGTCTTTGAAAGTTTATGTGAATGTTTTGGTTTTTTTGATTATTTGAGGCTATTTAGGATTTTTTGAATGTTTTCCACTATTTTGGGTTTTCCTGATTTTCAAATGTTTTGGGATTTTATGAGATTTTGACCAAGAACCTAACCTAAAAGACTATCCTAATAGCCTCGAGGGCTTATCAAAGATGATCCTTTCCTACGTTATACACGTAGAGACCATGTAGTTCGATTGACTTTGACCAATTTATTGAGGAGATATGAACACTTGATGGATTTCCAATTTATTATGATGGACTACTAAAGGACTGACCTAAAGTATCTCGGGGACACATCAATGATGCCCTTGCCTACGTTCAAGCTCAGAGACAATGTAGTTCGACAAGGTACTATTTTTGGATTTTCGATGTTTTGACATTTTTAGGGATTTTTTGTGTTTTGGATGTTTTGGATTTTGAGTTTACAATTTTTGAATGTTTTTGGATTTTAGTTGTATAGGATTTTGAATGTTTTTGGATTTTTTGATTCTGCAAGTGTTTTTGGATTTTTCACATGATGTTGATGAGTGTATGGATATGTGATGATTTCAGTGACTTTTTTGGGATTTTGTTGAAAACCAAGCTAGGATTGATTTATCTGATGAATAGATTACTGATAGTGATGACATCGTTGAGGATGCACAACAATGCAAGGATAGTGTTGAATGACACAAAGATTGGGAAATGATATATCCCAAGATGATGATGGATTGATTGGATAAGATAGATCAAGATTTTGAAGCTAGGCTTGGAACAAAATTGATTGGAATGATTTGATGTGACGTTAAAGTGCAAGGTAGATTCAATTGATAATGATTGTTTGGATTGATGTTTGATAAAAGATAAATCCTTGATAAGGAACCTCTTCTCATCAAAACGTGTCATGGGCTAGTGATTTAGATTTTTGCTTACAAATGATTTGATCAATTTGATTTTGTGTTTTGAAAATGTTTAGATCGCCTCATAAATTATAGGATATAGCTCAATATTTATTCCTAAAGCATGATGTAAGTATCTATCCCCAGTGTGTAGCAATGCATGGAATGATATGGGTGGATGCATGGATAATGAATGGATTGATGGATGGGTATGCGAAGGATGCCAAGGATTATCTTGTGATAGGATAACATGTTTGGATAGAGTATGCCTCTTTGGAAAATGCCTCTTTGGACAATGCCTCGTGGCTCATATAATGCTGGTTAGGATAGGATCAATGATAGGACCCATGTCAAGATGTTTACCATAAGCAAGTGTGAAGTACATACCAAACCTTTTCCAAGATCAAGATGAGTTAGATGGGACGAAAATGGATTGGATAATGAAGGGTTCTTATATTTATTATGGATAAGATGGATGGAATGTGGGATTTATTATGGATGGGATGAGATGCTTCTACTTAAAATGGTGCACATAGATGCTCAATTCTACTCATGACGCCTGTTTTCCAGGTTTTCATCATGGTACTTTTCCAAAGCCCCATTGAAGTGGTTTTCACAAGAGGATGATTTTTCTCTTGACTATTTTCTTGAATTTTTTTTTTTTGGAAAGTTTATGCTCATGTCGAACCACTTGGTGGTGTTGATGTAGAGGCTGGTGGCTAGTGCTGATATAGATGTTGTTGTCATGATGTTCCAACGATATCCTGCTTGGAGTTGCTAATATACGGGCGCTTGAATGTAACCCCTATATTGTTTCATCTTCTTTATCGATACCAGAGTTAACCTTAGATGCACACACCATGATAGAGTGCTCTTAGAGTCCTTATGAAAAAGAGTTGCTGCTAATAAACGGTCAATACGAGAGTTGGATACCATGGATGTTGAAGTGGATGGGGGAATGCACTAAGGGATACGATATGTAGATGGATTGGTCGACAGTTTGGAATCTTTGATTTTCCAAACTTGGGATGATGAGCAATGATGGGTGGATATGGAGATTCAATTGGGACCAACTTCTTGATATACCTTGTAGGTCACTCTTGAAGCTTTATTTTGTATTGATAGACACTTTTGATGGATGAACTTCCTTTTTTAATTTTTCCCCTTTTTTTATTTGACTAATGGAGTGTGATAAGGAGGATTTTCTTTATTTTGCTTTGGTATCCATTTGAATTTTTCTTGTCCATTTTTCTTTGTCGATTCTTATACTTCAATAATTTGCTCTTTTCTTTGATATAGACCTCTTTCTTGTGGTTGGTCCCAATTAATGGGAGGAAATATGCATGGATGACGATTCATGATATGAATGGTTGGAGTGTTGGTAGCTATTTCATCATAAGGACTCTTCGTGCTCACCATGTTGGTGTTTGCGCTAGATAAAGTTGCCCCCAATATTATGGGATTATTACTAACATAATTTGATTCTACTGCTTACAAACCATTTCCTTGCTTTTCAAGATATTTTAGTTTTGTTGGTTCTTGATAATGCTTGATATCCTCATACTCACTTTCTTCAATCTGTATGGAGGATGTGTCTAATTTTGATGCTTCTTCAAAAGGTGTTGATTCTTTACAATCCATATAGGAGCCTTCTCATGATCCATTTTTTCTTGCTCTTCAAAGGATGTTTCTAATTTACCATCCATGTAGAGGTCTTCTTCATGATCAATTTTTGATATGTCTATGGGTTCTGCTATGCCTTGATCATGTGTAAAGATATTAAGAGTAGGAGACTCTTTTTCCTTGGTAATGATATCAAGAGTATGAGACTCTTGTTTTGGATGAAGATCATCTATATGTACATTAGGAGTAAGCATCTCATGGGTAGATGGAGGAGTATGTGATATATGGATATGATCATTATTTGTGACATCTTGTATGGATTGGAGAATACCCATTAGATCATGGTAGTATCTTGGAGATGGATCCTTGATCTTGATTAATTTTGGAATTGTTTTCGATGTGTTGTGGATCAAGCTCTTGACATGGGTCAATTTCAAAGGATGGATTGCTTACAAAGGGTTCTTGGATATCTTCATTAAGCATGGGAAATGGCTCAATATCACCTTGATCTTTGAGTGGATTTGGATCAAGTGTTGAGTTGAGGATTACTTCAATATCTACAACCACGAGGTCAAAGGATGTCAATATGTCTTGGAAAGGACCATTGCTAGACTTTGGTGAAAGATGTTGATCAATCTTTGGAATAAATTCTTGAGATATGTCCTCTAACTCGTCAGGTGATGTAGAGATATTATCAACATGATAATTGGTGAATGGATCTTGATTTTTTTCCTCAAAAAAGGTGTTGGGGATATTGTCAATGTTTTCAATCATAGGATCAAATGATGTTAATGCTTCTAGAAATGGATCAATTTTGGATATTGTTGATGGGTTTTGATCATTATTAAAAAGTGACTCTTGATGTATGTTGATTTGATCATTGGATTTGGTAGAAACATCTTCAAGGTGCTCATTGATGGATAGATCTTGATCATTATTTTCAACAATTGTGGTGGGGGATTGTCATTGCTATTGTAGACACTGAAAAATGTCTTGGTCCATGAGCATCATTTTTCTTGGTCTTTGTCTTCACATAATTAAATGATTTTAATTGTTTAATTATCCTCGATCACATTCCTTTATTAATTAAATATTTTTTCATTATTTAATTAATTCATCTCTTGATCTTTATTCTACAACAATCAATTAAATAAAAATAATGGCATCACTAATCCCCTTTTCTTCAATAATTAAATAAATTATTATTTATTTAATTTTATCTTTCACTATTCGTCTATAGTGAAATAATTATTATTAATTGTTTGTCTATTCATTAATCTTTTAATTCTTCTATAGTCAAATAAATTTTAAACTATTTGACTATCTTTTGAAATTTCTCCTCCATTAATTAATCAAAATTAATTGTTTAATTCCATTTCTCTATTTCTTCCTATTTAATTAAAATGGTTAAATAAATAATTTTAATTAAGCACCCACTTGCATTTTCCTCATAAATAATTTAAATGAACTTATAGACGCTCCACTTGTCCAAAGATTCCTTTCTCATGAAATAAATAATTTTATTATTTATTTTCTCCATTATCTCCCTCCACTACCTCATTTTTGAATCTCAGTCGTCGATTGACTCTAGCCTCTTCTCAATGTTGACCCTTCATTTCATAACCTCCACTCCTCTGTGTTGCATGTATTCTCATTTGTCGATCTTGGAATCTTTCTAGAAGCTTAATCTTGACCGTCCATTTGAATGGCTGTCTATAAAAGAAGCCTTCCTCCTCCATTTTTGATTTAACAACCACTTATCTCTAACTTTCATGCTTATTGTTTGCAGGTATTTGCATACACACTTCACGGTCTGAGGGAAAACTTGCAAAGGCAGCTTGAGGGGAGACAAGAGAAGTGATTCAACTTCAATATGGGGAGTGTATTATTTGTTTAATTTGATTTTTCTCCTTTATTTTGCTTGTTTTCTCTTGTTAGATTAGATTTCTAGCTTAGATAGTGTTGTGGTTGTCACTAGATCTATGTTGGTAGAAATTTCCCATCTTACATTGGTGAACCTAAAATTTTCGTACGAAGAACTCAAAGGCGACTCCAACTGGTTTCTTGCTTGGGCCGGTATATAAATGGATAAGACTAAACTGTTAAGTCCTCGTGGTATGTAGGCCTTAGCCGTACAGTGTCACTCAAAATAGGGTACCTACCATAAAATGTATAAGAGCCCATAGAGTGATTAAAGCCTTAAGTGGCTTGCTAGATGCTCGTGAGGTGCCATGTCCCTGGGTATTCACTAAGAACCCTTATTTAGTGGCCATAAACCCATTCACTTGCTGGTGCAAGAACAATCACTCTAAAGCCACCCTACGTCTTCACTATTCAAGTGTAGAGGCAAAAATTCCTCTTTGGGGAATTGAGAATTGGTGTGCCTGAGAAGTGTGTGTCGTGTAAGGGGGAGCCAGTGCCATCAAGTTTCTAGTTGTCCACCTTGTTTAAGTGTTTGGAGAAATTGAAGTAGGGACTCAGCGAGTGGTATCTTTTTCGAGCCTAGGTTGTGCATGTTGTCTACGAGTGTCTTTGTTTACATTGAAATCAAACATTTTCACACTCAAAATCAGACCAAAACAAGTGTTTGTGACTTTTTTTGTGTTTTCCAAACTTCATCTCATAAAATCTCATCAAAACCAGTCAAAAACCCATTCGAAAACCAGGTCAAAACCATCAAAATTGCAAAACCAACACTTTGTGAACTGTAATTGATTAGAACAGGCCTGCAACTGCATTCTGTGTCACAACTGCTCACTAGAAAATCACAATTGATATCTTGCACCGCATCTTCTAGAAATGGAGCCGCAACTGATATTGTGAACCACAATTGTTTATCAGAAACCTGCAACTGGAATGACACATCTAAGAAAAACAGTGCCACAATTTTCTGATTACCAAAAATTCACAAAATCCTTGTTTAAAACATAATCAATTCATCATAACAGTGATCTTGACTTCTCAACCAGAGAATTGTAGAGCATTTCCAATCCATTCGAGCACCTCCATTTAGGATTACATTGCATTCTAGGTGGTTTTCCTCATCCTTTTTCCTTGCATAAATTAATCCTAGACCTTAGGTTGCACTTATCCTTAAGATTTCAGACATAGGAAGAATGCAAAGACTTTGGATAGTCCATGGTTGCTTATCCAACTTGTCATTGACCTTCATCTTCCATTTTACTAACCTTTGTCATTATCATCTTGGTCAATATTTTAGTCTCAAACTTGTGTCTTAGTTTAGACTCACTTTTTCAAAACAATTACCTTGCTCATCACAAAGGTCAATGACATTTGGGTTAACTATCTTGGACCTACAATAGCTTTGTTGTCATCTTTTTTTCTTAAATCTTAAGGATCATATCCTTAGTATCAACTTGCTAATCTCATTTAACTTCACATTATACAGTTTGACCATAGTATCCCTATCATCTTATCATTCCTTAATCTTAGATTTTGCACTTTGCATCCTTATATCCCAAAAACACAAAAACATAGCTTAATTTCATCCTAACCTTAGTTGCACCACTTCCTTTGATCATTAACTTGGCATAATTTAGTCTCCATACCATTATCCTTCATCATTAATTAGTTTACCTTTGGTATCCTTTGCATCCATTAGTTTCATTTAGCATCAGTTAGCTGCATTATCCGTGCATGATCACCTTGAATCCTTATAACCAAAAAATCCCAAAAACATAGTTTAGCTTCATTATCACCTTGCATTACCTTTCAAACTTGCAAGTCTTACATGGTGGAAACTAGGTCACGAACTAAAAGGAAGGACATGAATTCCTTAAATGACCCCTTTTCTAGTCCAGATCATGACACCAACTTTGGATCAAATTCAAATCAATCTACTCCATAGAGTGAAACACCACAAAGAGACCCAACCAACACATTGGACAATCTAAGGCTAGAAGAAATCAACAAGAAAATGACTCCCAAAGAGATTGAAAGATTTTATCAAGATCCAAGGATTTTATGCATGGTTGATGAGCTCATTAGTGCTGATCCTAATAGATTCTTCTATGCAATAGCCTAAAAAGGTGCTAAACTTCCTCAAGGCTTTGATGTCTCCACAATTGTGGAAGGAGATATTCAAAATCCATTTGCATTAGGGATGCCATCTTCACAAAAAATGTCAACTATACCACTTGGGACAACAACACACATGACAAACACTACCACACATATCCCTAGTATCTCCACACTTGGAAACAAGATGATTCATGTGACAACACAAGGAGAAAATTTCACATTTGGAAGCTCATCAAATTCCATGGGTAAGACCTTCACGAACCCTCTTTTTCAAAACACAAACCAAGGTCCTACATCATAAGGTCCCACACCTATATTTCAACAAAAAAATCAAGGTCCTACACCTTTACTTCACAATACAAACCAAGGTCCCATGCCTACACCTCAAAACATGAATCAAGGTACATCATTCCAATTTTGAAGAACACCCTCATCAAATAAAAATCAACCAAACAAATCTAGGAGAATTCACATTGTCCCGCAAAGAATACCAAATCAAAACACTAACCAAGGTCCCACTCCTACATTAAAAGGACCTAAATTCTCAAACACCAATCAAGGACCTACCCCATCATTCTCAAATACCAATAAGGGACCTACATCTTCAAATGAAAATAAAGGATCCACACCATCTTTCCAAAACACGAATCAAGGACCAACCTTTCAAATCCAAGGAACAAATCAAGGGCCTGCACCACAATTCAAAAATGCCATACCAAATACAAACATGACCTTTGGGACCAATCTAAATGCACATTTCCCTCCAAATCAAACCAATATAAATTCCATATTTACAAATAAATATCAACAAGGTAACCAAGGTCCCATGCCACAAAATTCCAATTCAAATCCAAATCCAACATATGACCTCAAAACCAACGTCATAACACCAAACCAAACCAATACAACACCATCTCTTGCTGATACCTTGATGCAACAAATAAAATCCATCCAACAAAAAATGACAAACATGCAATTGGGGACCAACAAGAAAGCTTATTCCATAGAGAAATTGTGCGCCTATCCATTTGACATAAGTCTATACATGCCACCCTTTCCCCCTCACTTCATGACACCAACTTCACCCAAGTACAAAGGGAAAGGAGATCCAATGGAACACATACGAGAATTTAATACGTCATGTATGGAAGTCGCATATGATCCCACCTATTTTATGAGACTATTCCCATGAAGTCTCATATGGCCAACCCTAGATTGGTTTGCACACCTTCCTTCAGGGATTAGAACATGGGGTGAGCTAGCTGATAAATTCATTAATCACTTTTCCTTTAACATTGAAAGTGACGCCACCATCACAACATTATGCACAACTAAACAAGAAGAAGGGGATTCACTTACCTCATTTTACCAAAGATGGCGAAGTCTAGCTAGCAAGTTCTCTTGTCACATTCCTGAGAATCAACTAGTCACCATGTTTGTAGAAAACCTTAATGGAGAAATGATGAGTGGACTTCAAATCCAATGTTGCACAACTTTTGATGAAATCCTTGAGAAATATGTCCTTATTGAAAAAGGTCTTCTCACAAAAGGAATAGTCAAAGTACACAAAGAGACTCCAAAGCCCAATAATGACAAAAGCAAATATTGGTCCCAAAAAAAGAATATCACTAATGATGGGGTTTTAAATACTAAAGTGATAAACAAAGGTCCTACCATTCACCTCAAAGGTTCTTCCTCATCAAACACATCAAACACATCAAATACCCAAGCACAAGGTCAAGGTCAAACATTGAACACAGTCCAAAACAACCAACAACACAGAGGTCCTCCCCATGCCAAGAGAACATACACCCAATTGGGTGAACCCATTGAATCAATACTAAAGACACTTATGTAATCCAATGTCATCCAACTACTAGACATCAAAAACTATGAACCCTCATTGATCAAACTCTACTAGTGGAAAGAAGATGAATATTGTGAATATCACCGCGGAAGAGGACATAAGACATCTAGATGTTGGACACTCAAAAATGTCATTCAATACCTCATTGAACAAGGAATCATTTTCATAGACAATTCAAAAGGCAAGAAAAATGCTGATCATACCATATTTAAAACTCCCTTGCAAGATCATGACAAAGGAAAAGCCTCCAGTTCAGGGAACAACAATAATGCCAATTATGCCAGTGTCAAACATGATTATAGCATTATTATCCTTAATGTAAGACCCTTTGATGATCACGATTCCATCATTACCATAAATAAGAAAAGTTCAGAGTGTGTTGTCACCACTCACAGATCTAAGGTAACTCTTCCAGGACCTCCTTCCAATCCACAACCACAAAGTCAATACAATCTCCTAGACCGGCTAGGGAAGACTCCTACATAGATTTCCATCCTGGAACTCCTTCACATATCTCCTCAACATAGAACTATACTTGATAAAGCCTTGCAAGAAGCATCCGTACCCGCCAATCTAGATGTCAATGAATTTTAGGCCATGGTCGAATACCTAGCTATGCCATGTCATGTCACCTTTTCTGAACAAGACTTCTTTGCACAAAAGTCTGATCATAATAATCCCTTACACTTAGAAGTCTATGTAAATAAATATAAGATCTGATGAGTTTTGGTAGACGGTGGAGCAGGTTTGAACATTTTCTCCCTAAAATTGGTAAAAGCATTGGGATACTTTGAGAATCGCATAGATAAAACAAAGAAAATTGTTATCAAAGCCTGGGATGATGCTGAATGTTTGTTTGAAGGTGTTATCTCGCTTCCCATAAAAGTTGGTCCAACTATGCAAAACACAATGTTTCATGTCTTGGATCTGGATTTACACTACAACCTTCTCCTTACTCACCCATGGATTCATTCCATGAAGGCTATACCATCCACATGCCACCAATGCCTCAATTTTCCACATAATGGCAGTGAAATTACTATTCCTGGTGATCCTGATCCCTTTCAGTATTGCATAAACCTAAAAGGAATCATTGAGCGTCAAGTGCCCATAAATCGAGAGGCTCCATCCCACTACATCGATCCATCTAACCTCGTCAAATCATCCTCTCTATTCACCCCACCATCCAAAACAAAAATCTAGATTCAAGACAAAGGATGTAGAGAATACAAAATGAAGTGTCTCTTTTGCATTGGAAAGCTACCCAAATCACCAAAGTCTTATGAAAAACTGCATCTCGTACAACCTAAAGTTATCATCTATAATCCCCATACTACCTTCACTAAATGGGGGGAGTTAGCCAAAGAATCTTTGGATGACCATATTTACACATGACTATATAAAGAAGAGGACATAGAACCTAAGCAATTACTAGTTGAACAGTATCCAAAAGGGTTCCTATTGATGAAGCAACAAGGGTATGATGGACACAATGACCTTGGTATAAACAAACAAGGAATGTTGGAACCCTTAAAGCCTCCTAAATTACTAAAGTAATAAGGGTTAGGGTTTGTGCTAGTAAAAGTAACTATCTAGGGTGTCGGGTTACCTTCGAGTGAGAATGTTAACACTTCAAATAGAATCGAGACATCAGAGGACTATTATAGTGATTATAATTCCAATGAATGGGAATGGGATTTGGAATCCAATATATCCATCAATAATTATAACCTTGAGGAATCATTTAGAGAACTTGGTGAGCCTACTTTTGAAGAGAGATTCAACCAAATTTTTAAAATTGGTCCCCTGTCAAGTCCTCACCAGAAGGTCCCTTTAAAAAGGGAATCTTGGATCAAGCACTTCTGGGAAATCGAAGCTTGCATTGAAACCTCCTAGGAACGTGATGATTCTACCTCTATATTTACCTTATCTTCCTACACCATGACCCTTGATAATACCGATGATGGCTTGCCCCTCATTTACCCTCAACTAATAGATTAGGATCAACAAGAACCACCAAGTTTAGACACATTCGATAACAACGAAGAAATTGCTAAGTTCATAGGAATTTGTGAAGGTATACTGAGTGGGGATCATAAGGTTGAATTTTTCATAGAACTCTATTGTGCAACATATTTTGGCGAGACTGTCCTTTCCTCTAGTCACAAAAGTGAAAATGAAAAAAATCAAAATAAAAAGAATAGGTCTTCAGGTGAAAATTGAGAGGCACCTATTGGCTGTGAAAAAGTAAAAATAAAGGATGTCTCCGAAGGTGAAAACCTCTCTGAGGTGCTATAGGATGGAGAACTGGACAGTCTCCCTATAGATCGAGAGAGATTGCCATTGCTTATAAAAGAAACAAAAGAAGTGAACATTGGCACACAAGATAACTCCAAAATCATATTGCTTGCAACATCCTTGACCACTGAGGAAAGGCCTGAGTTTACAACATTCTTTTTAGAAAGAAAAGTTAATTTCGCATGGTCATATGCTGATATGCCTGGGTTGGACCCCGAGCTTGTTTTACATCACCTGCCACTATTACCAAATTCCAAACCATACAAAAAGAAGCTAAGGAAAATGCACTGCAGATTGCACTCTTGGTCAAGGTTGAACTAAAGAAACTCTTGGATGTTAGATTCATATGCTTTATTGATTATGTAGATTGGATATAAAATCTTGTTCCTTCCACAAAATAAAATGGGAAAATTAGAGTATGCATAGATTTCAGAGATCTTAAAAATGCTTGTCCTAAAGTTGATTACCCCTTACTAAATATTGACATCATAGTTGACCTCGCCACTAGATATGAAATGCTATCACTTATGAACGGATTCTCGGGTTACAATCAGATAAGAATTGCTCCTGAAGATCAAACAAAGATAGCCTTCACATGCACTTGGGGAACTTTGTGTTGGAATGTTATGCCATTTGGACTTAAAAATGTTGGAGCTACATATCAAAGAGCCATGACTACTATTTTTCATGATTACATGCATGTGCTTATGGAGGATTATGTTGATGATCTTCTCTCAAAATATCTAGAATGAAGTGGTCACCTAGTAGTCTTGGATAATATTTTCACATGACTTGAAAAGTACAAACTCAAGTTAAATCCAAAGAAATGTGATTTTGGGGTCCAATCAGGCAAGCTCCTAGGATACATTGTCTACCGCAGAGGAATAGAGGTTGATCCTGCAAAAGTAAAAGTTATCTTGGACATTCCACCACCAACCAACATCAGTCACCTAAGGACTTTACAAGGAAGACTACAATCAATCTGTAGGTTCATTTCCCAGCTAGTAGATAAGATTCACTTGTTTCAACACCTGTTACAAAAAGGAATTCCCTTCAATTTGACAAAAAAATGTCGAGAAGCATTTGATAAAATCAAGAATTATCTATTAATTCCACCAGTTCTTATGCCTCTGATTGATGTAAGACATTTAATATTGTACGTGACAACAACTACATCAACACTAGGGACAATGTTGGCACAAAATGATAATTATGGTAAAGAACAAGCAATCTACTACATCAATCACACTTTGGTCTGATATGAGTTGAACTATAGCTCTATTGAACGAGCATGTGTAGCAGTTGTATTTGCAGCCTAGAAATTGAGACATTACATGCTAAATCACAAGACAAACTTGATAGCCAAAATTGATCCTATGAAGTATCTTCTCAGTAAAGCAAATCTAATAGGAAGATTATCTATGTGGGTTATGATCTTAAGTGAATATGACATTGAATATGTTGACCGGAAAGCAATAAAAGGACAAGTGATTCCACACCTTAAGGGGATTCCATTCCTAAATCATTTCAAATAACATTTCCATGCAATAATAACATATCTGAGTATGAGACACTATTGACGGGACTTCGAATGGCAATAAAATGGAAAATCAAGGATCTTCAAGTTTATGGTGATTCCTAGTTAGTGATCAAGAAATTCAATGATGATTATGATACTGAGGATGAGAAGCTGATGCCCTACAAGTGCATGGTTGATAGTTTCAGACTATACTTTAAAGCTATTACCTTTGAGTAGATACTGAGAATCCAAAACAATGCAGCTGATGCAATGGCAACAATTGGATCTCTCTTGGACATTCGTAACAATGCATCACAATATCAGTTCTTAGGTAGAAAAACTGTTGGTCCTTGCGTTAGATGTGCCTAAAACTGAACTTGTATGTGAACTTTTTGGTCTCGAATCTCCCTTGTACAAAGAAATTTACAACTATTTGCATGACCAAATTATCCCTCTCGACTTGTCCCCCAATCAACACAAAACCTTCATCTGACAAGCCTCTAAATATGCCATCATCGGATATACCCTTTACTGTCGCCATCTAGATAGCACCCTCCTTCGATGTCTCAACTCAAATGAAGCACAAACAACCTTACAAGAGGTTCATCACAGTATATGTGGAGCTCACTCTGTTGATCCTACCTTAGCTAAAAAGCTCATGAGGATGGGATATTATTGGCCTACAATGGAACATGATTCCTATCACTTTGTGAATAGATGCCACCAGTGTCAAGTTCATGGAGATCTTATACATGCGTCAGCTCAAGAATTGCATCCGCTTACATCACCATGGCCATTTTCTCAATGGGGGCTTGACCTCATAGGAAAGATCCATCCCACTTCCGCGAATGGGCATAAGTTTATCCTTGTTGCTACAAAATACTTTACCAAGTGGATCGAAGGCATCCCGATGACCTACGTTACTGGAAAGTAGATATCTAAATTCATCCTAAATTACATTATATGATGCTATGGTATCCTGCAATCCATCATTATAGACAATGTTCGCGTTTTAAAAATCATGATGTTCGTGAACTTTGTGAAAAAATTCATATCCAACACCATTTCACTACCCCGTATTACCCCCAGGTTAATGGTGAAGCTGAGGAATCTAATAAGACTATCCTTAAAATCTTAAAGAAGGCTGTCGATGATGCTGGCCATGACTGGAAACTCCAACTCAATTATGCTTTATGGGCCTATCGTACCAGTGTTCACAACCCTACAGGAGCCACTCCATTTTCCCTTGTCTTCAGATTTGAGGCCATACTTCCTATTGAGGTCGAGCTACCCTCCCTAAGAGTATCTATGCAAGGATTGATTGATCAAGAAGAATACTGTGTATCCTTTATAATGAGCTAGAGTTATTAGATGAAAAGAGACAGAATGCTTTGACACATTTGCAAGCATATCAAAACCACCTTCGATGCAACTACAATAAGAAGGTCTGACCTAGAAGCTTTCATATTGGTGACTTAGTCCTAAAAGAGAATCCAAAGAATCAGACAAATCAAGAAAAGCTTGGGAAGTTTGAACCTAACTAGTTGGGCCCTTATATCATCACAACAACATATGGATCCGGTGCTTATCAATTCTATACTCTTGAAGGTGAATGATTGCTTGAGCCCATAAACAACATGCACCTTCACATATATTACACTTGATTCTCAGAGTATCCCATCAAAAACTCAAAAAATACAAAAAAATATTCACCCTGATGAAAACCTGGCAAACAGGCGTCTTGGTTGGATCAACAAAATAAAAAAAATGAAAAAATTAAAAAAAGTAAAGAGAAACAATTCATCCAAAAGTGAAAACCACTTCTATGGCGCTTTGGATAAGTGTGATGGTGAAATCCTGGAAAATAGGCACCATGTGTAGTCAGTCTATGCTCCTACATCTACCATCACTCTACCTAGTCTTCCATCCCTCGCTCATCTATTCACCCATATCATCCATAATAAAGCTTCGTCATCCTTTCTATGGCCTGAGAACCACTGACATTTAGTATCCTTTGCATCCATTCGCCGATTCCCCTCACACATAATAAATTGGTCCTACACCTGACTAGGGGAAATTCCTTGACTTATGTCTTCACGGGATCCGATTCATGGTATCAACTTTCATAAAACATAAAAATCCAAAAAAAAAAAGAAAACCTTCAAAATCCAAAAAACATCAAAAAACTTTAAAACTTCCAAAAAAAGAGTCAGAGTCTGATTCTGAGAGAGTTTGTGTTAGTAGGGTTGAACTACGTTGTCTCTACAGATTTTCTATGTAGGCAAGGCTCATCTTCGATGGGACCCCGAGACATTAGGCTTATCCTTAGGATTTTTTCGTGTCATATCAATTTTGGTTTGTGTCATGTCAAACTATGAGGTCTCTACATGTATAATGTAGGAAAGGACATCAATCGATGAGCCCTCAAGGCCCTAGGTCAGCCCTTTAGGGTTTTTCGAGTTTGGTTTTGTCCTTTGTCTACAAGCAATCATTATTCAAATGAAATCATAAATCAATAGACAAACATATCCAACAAATCTCTAATCTTCAATCAATCAATTACCTTATCAACAATCAAGTCATTGGTCTTATATTGAAATGGGGCTTTATGCCATTTTTCTCATTTAGTCTTATCACTTGTATCTTATCAGGATGTGTCCTTCTTGAGATTAGACATTGTCATTGGTCGATCTTGTCATTCGCCTTAAGAAGGATATGCCTTTCTTGCAATTAGGTATTTATCAGAATGGTCACTTGGTCAACTTTATCAGATGTGTTACTTACCTCAAATAGGATATGTCTTTCCTGAAACCAGGTGTCATCACATTGGTGAATCATATCAATCAAACTTTATCAAATCAATTCAAGTTCGTCACTTGGTCAATTCAATCTTGTCATCATGGTCAAATTAACCTTGCCTTATTTAGGATATGTCTTTCTTGAAACTAGGCATAATCAATCAACCTTTGTCAACCTATCAATCAACAATCAATCAACTTTGGTCAAGCAATCAATCAATTGGTCATCTTGGTCATCTCCATCAACCCAATTGATCTAATCAATCAATCTTGTTAATCCTATCAACAAACTTTATCTCTTTGGAAAACACTTTGTTGGTATGAATTTGTCTTATCTTTTTGATTGGTTTTTGGGTCATGTTACTAGCTACCTCAAGGATGTCCTATCATGGATTTAGATGGGAAATGATGGATCATGATCTATTTTATTTATTGGTTGTCTATGGTTTGTCTTGGAAAAAAGACTGGGACAATTGGGTCCTTAGTATGAGCAGGGGCATTCCTTGTATTTTGGAATTGTCTTTTGACTACTTGTCTCTCACAAATGGTCACCTTACACACCTTGGTCTATCTCATGCCATGGTGCTTGTGCTCCATTTACAAAAAAATTAACGCTTGATGATGACAAATATAAAAGCATGAAAGTCCATCCTATGTCCTTTCCTATCTGACATTCCATCTTCCTTTCCATTATCCATGCTAACATCCATCTCTTCCACACTAACATTCTTCTCTCTGCATCTTGATAGCGTCTTGTGACAAACAAAAATATCTTGCATACATGATCATGTTAGGAAGCATTATAGAACACATCATCATCATAGATGTCATTATCAGGTCATACATATTTCCATGAGAAAATACAAAAACATAGAGTGCATCCACATAGCATTAACATTTCATCACATCATAACATCACCAATCATGATATTTCCCTTTACATTATGATCATAGTTCATTTCCATTTACCACATTTCATATACATTGCATAACATTAATAAAATTATTGCATATCATATCATACATCACATTTTACATTTACATTAAACATTTATATTCCTTTTATACATATTCTATAGGCATCACATTACATCCATATTAATTACATTCACATATCATATTGCATCATAAAATTAGGTCATCCATACTACATATCGTTGCTCGCCTTGCTCCAAGACATGAAACCTCATGAGTTTTAAAATGAACATGCATATTGACAAGGAGGAGGAGATTGAGGCCAGAGGAGGAGGGATGGAGGATGACGAGCAATGAGACATTTGTCACTGATCCATGCAGAGGATGAGGAGGATCAACTAGAGGTTAGGGTAGCAGTGGAGATGGCAGTGGAGTAGGGAGAGCAACATGCATAGATGCCAACTTTAGAGGTGTGACATCAGGAGTTAGAGATAATGGAGGTTGAGGAGCATGTAGAGGAGAGGTGAGAGGAGAATGTAGATGATTTGGTGATGGGAGAGGCAGAGAGAGTCCTCCGAGAGAGGATTGTTATGAGGGTAGATGTTGAGGAGGGGATGGAGGAGGTTAGGGCTAGAGCTAAGGATGAGACTATGGATAAGAGGATGGCCATCCTACAATCATGTGTATAGGCCTTAGAGGAAGAGGTGAGGGAATTGATGACAAAGCGAGATGACTTGAAGGCCAAGAGAGACACCCTCCAGACAGAGAGGGATTTAGCAGTCATAAGTAACAACATAATGACCAGAGGATGATAGATTTTATAGCGACATGCAGTGGGTCAGTGATTGATGTTGCTTAGGAGCTGGCCGGGTTGAGCAAGGGTATGTAGTGTTACAGGGATATGTATGAGAGGGCAGTGCCGCTCGAGAGGAGAGATTTGAGCGTTTCACAGATTGAGAGTGGATCATAGGGAAGATCATACAATAGGTCACACAAGAGGCACTCTCATAGAAGGTCACAAAGTGGTGAGACCTTAGCCCCGAGACAGTCTATCCCATATGACAAGCCTCCGATAGAAGAGCATAGGTCTTTAGAGTCACCTCGATGGGAGGTCAGGCAGGCACCAGAGGTAGGGGGTCAGGGCAGTTCAGGCTAGAGCATCTTTTGACATTATGTATACTGACACTATATTTTGATTATTGAGCCTATGAGCTCCATTTTGATTAGACATGATACATCTTGACATTGTACTATGACAGATTTTAAGTGATATATGATATGAGTTTTATGGCGATGTATCATATGCAGTCCTATGTGATTATGCTTTATGTTAATGGTTATGTTATGTTATGGATGTTCATGCTTTTATGATTTGTATGGATTCTATATGATCATGTGATGGTTTGATATGATGGATGATTATGTATTTATGATTATGTTATGAGTATTCATGCCTTTATGATTTGTATGGATGACCTAATTTTATGATGCAATATGATATGTGAATGCAATTAATGTGGATGCAATGTGATGGCTATAGAATATGTATGCAAGGAATATAAATGTTTAATGTAAATGAAAAATGTGATGTATGATATGATATGCAATAATGTTATTAATGCTATGCAATGTATATGAAATGTGGTAAATGGAAATGAGCTATGATCATAATGTAAAGTGCAATATCATGATTGGTGATGTAATGATGTGATGAAATGTTAATGCTATGTGGATGCACTCTATGTTTTTGTATTTTCTCATGCAAATATGTATGAGCTAATAATGATATCTCTGATGGTGATGCGTTCTATAATTCCTCCTAACATGATCATGTATGCAAGATATTTTTGTGTGTCATAGGACACTATCAAGATGTAGAGAGAAGAAATGTTAGCATGGAAGAGATGGATGTTAGCATGGAGAATGGCAAGGAAGATGGAATGCCAGACAAGAAAGGACAAAGGACAAACTTTCATGCTTTTATATTTGTCATCATTGGGCGTTAAATTTTTTGCAAATGGAGCACAAAAACCACTACATGAGATAGACCAAGGTGTGCAAGGTGACCATTTGTGAGAGACAAGCAGTCAAAAGACAATTCCAAAAGACAAGGAATGCCTTGACTCATACAAAGGACCCTATTGTCCTAGTATTTTTGCCAAGACAAACCACAAACAACTAGTAAAGAAAATAGATCACGATCCATCGTTGCCCCACTAAATCCATGACAGAACATCCTTGAGGTAGCTAGTAACATGATCTGAAAACTAATAAAAAACATAAGACAAATTTAGACCAACAAAGTGTTTTCCAAAGAGATAATGTTTGCTAATAGGATTGACAAGATTGATTGATTAGTGACGAAGATGACCAAGATGACCAATTGATTCATTGCTTGACCGAAGTTGATTGATTATTGATTGATAGGTTGAAAAAGGTGGATTGATTGATTTGATTGATTATGCCTAGTTTCAAGAAAGACACATCCTAAATAAGGAAAGGTTATTTTGACCATGATGACAAGATTTAAATGACCAAGTGACAAACTTGAATTGATTTGATAAAGTTTGATTGATATGATTGACCGATGTGATGATGCCTTGTTTCAGGAAAGACATATCCTATTTGAGGAAAGGAACACATCTGATAAAGTTGACTGAGTGACCACTCTAATAAATACCTAACTACAGGAAAGACATATCCTTCTTAAGGCGAATGACAAGATTGATGAATGAGAATGTCTAATATTAGGAAGGACACATCCTGATAAGAGACAAGTGATAAGACTGAATGAGACAAATGGAATAATGCCCCATTCTGATATAAGACAAAATACTTGATTGTTGGTAAGGTAATTGATTGATTGAAGATTAAAGATTTGTTGGATATGTTTGTCTGTTTATTTGTGATTTGGTTTGAATAATGATTGCTTCTGGACAAAGGATAGAACTAGACTCGAAAAACCCTAAAGGACCGACCTAGGGCCTCAGGGGCTCATCAATTGATGGCCTTGCCTATGTTATACACACAAAGACCTTATAGTTCGACATAATGCAAACCAAAATTGATATGACACAAAAAAATCCTAAGGAAAAACCTAATGTCTCAAGTGCCCTTTGAAGATGATCCTTTCCTACGTAGCAAATGCACAGAGACAATGTAGTTCAACTCGACTAACACAAAATGACTTAGAATTGGACTTTGGCTCTATTTTTGGAAGTTTTGATTTTGGATTTTGAAGGTTTTCTATTTTTTTTGGATTTTGATGTTTTATGATTTTTTTGGATTTTGATGTTTTATGATTTTTTTATATTTTGATGTTTTATGAAAGTTGATACCATGCGTTGGATCCCGTGAAGACATAAGTCAAGGAATTGCCCCTAGTCAGGTGTAGGACCAATTTATTATGTGCAAGGGGAATCAACAGATGAATGCAAAGGATGATCATGAAGGAAAACGATAATGTCGGTGGTTATGAAGCCATGGAAAGGATGACAAAGCTTCAATATGGATGATATGGGTGAATGGATGAGTGAGGGATGGAAGACCAGTAGAGTGATGGTAGACGTAGGAGCATAAAATGACTACACATGGTGCCTATTTTCAAGGTTTTCACCATGGTACTTATCCAAAGCGTGACCGAAGTGGTTTTCACTTTTGGATGAATTATTTCTCTTTACTATTTTTTTTTTAATTTTTTGATATTTTTGATTTTTTGATGTCACCAAGATGCCTGTTTGCCAGGTTTTCATCAGGGTGACTTTTTTTTATTTTTTTGAGTTTTTGATGGGATACTCTGAGAATCAAGTGTAGTATCTACGAAGGTGCATGCTGTTGATGGGCTCAGGCAATGGTTCACCTTTAGGAGTAGAGAGATGATAAGCACCAAATTCATATGCTGTTGTGATGATATAAGGGCCCAACCAGTTAGGTTCAAACTTCTTGGGCTTTTCTCGATCTATCTGATTCTTCAGATTCTCTTTCAGAACTAAGTCACTAATGAGTTACATTCTGTCATCCATTTTAGTTAGAATTCACCTATTTTTGTGTCCATATTAAGCTTACCTTTTTTCCCTTTTTCCCTTAAGTTGCCATGATATTTGTGAAAGATTAAAGTTAATTGATATGAATAGAGGGATGCAAATCATTCGATAATTAACCACTCATGAGTACCAATTTCGGTGGATATTGTGAATAGGGATGTTTGGAGGTTGAAGGAACGCGTAATGGAACCTGCCTGGAGGATCTCGTGGTCCTTTTTTGTTATTGTCTTCTAGTTTCTTTTAATTAATGGTCTAGTACTTAGGTTGTTTAGGTAGTTTTAGAATGTTTGGAAAATAGTAGGTCATAGGCCATGTTACTATTTTCCTAAAAACCGATTGAGTAATTTTGGTTGAACACTTGTAATTGGTGGATATGTCTATTTTAGTATTCTATTATGTATTGACTTATATATATGCTCTCTTTTGAGCATGGAAACAATCTTAAGTTTTTTATCCTGAAGTTGAAATTAATATAAAGACTATCTAAGTGTTGAATTTGCGTGTGATATAAATGTTCTCCATTTGACTGGTTGGGAGAAATGACCTACTCCTTACCAACATTTGGATTTCCTTTTTTTTTATCATGTGTGAGGTATTACTTATATTTTCTCAGTGATTTCATATGTTTGTGATTTAATTGAGATTAATAACTCTACGTATATGTTATTGAATTAATTCCGATTGGTATGGATGTATTTGTTAAAGTGTGAAGTAATTTCTATTTGAGAAATACTGTTAATTCTCGGTGTGAGTATTGACTGCAAGGGAAACATGTATCAGTGAACTGGTGAAGTGCATTCTATTTCCAAAACATTGAAGTAATCAGCCTAAATTTACTATACCCTGCCGCTAGGACACACAGGTCTTGTCACTCAGGTTATTCAGCTCCTATCACTTGCACTATTCCCATTCATCTTTAACATTATATTCTTTCTTTCACTATTGCTAATTTTTTTTGTTAATATTTGAAAGTATATTGAAGAGTGTGTATCCTAAGGTATTGAGTTTAAGTCATTAAAGTTTAATTAAGAATTCTAAAGTATATGTGTTGGAATGAAATAGGAAGGTAGCGATTAAGGACAGGGTTTTATTCATTTGCAATTTGAGAACTGTGCTTTGAATTCTAGATTAAAAAGGTGTGTTTTAATTCAATTCTTAGATGCATCCATCCCCTCTTAGTTCATTAGTTTCATCCCTTAGGTAGATTTCCGCAACACCATTCACAAGCTTACACTCCCAAATTGACAATTAGAGGATAAACTAAGGGAATTACCATAAAATACCCAAAGACCAACCTAAACACATGTATCAACTTGATAAGGTCATGAGAGAAATTCATCTTCAACATCAATCCACAGTTTAATCCAATCATTTTGGCGCCATTGCTGGGGAATGGTGTTAAAGGCTTGTTAGCCTAGTGAACTAAGTTAGGAGCATTGTGCTAAGGAGAAAGTCTACACAACAGTCGACCTCGTTTGGATAACTACCCTTAGTTTTCTTTGTTTTAAGTCATTTAGGTGCGTGAATCGTAATAAGGATAGTAGAGGGATATTTGTTAAAAATGATAAGGGGAGTAATACACAACTAGAAAAATTAGAAAACGAATCAAAGTCATTAATTAAGGGAGGCAACTCACAACAAGAAAATTGAAAACTAAATTGCAACCATTAGTTGTTCATACATCACCTGAGAAAGAGTTACCTGAACTTGATATCGAGAAGTGTGTTATTGAGTCTACCATTTTTGAGACACCTGTAGGTACCCGTCCAGAGTCTTTTGAAGTATTACAAAAAAAGTTGAAAAATTCTTTCAGGAATCTTACGGGTTTGAAGCTAGTCCATTCTCAGAAGCCCAAAAGCCATTTAAAACCTACTTTACCCCTTGGGCATTAGACGTCATGGCTGATCCCAACAATAACAACAATAACAATGAGAGGGCATTAGCCAACAATAATCCGGTCACCTTTGAGCTTCCAATTACACATCCTGAAGAAGATTCCCCTATGAAGAACATTCCTCATTCTGATCTACCTATCTTTCATGGTCTTTCTATTGAGGATCCTGACATGTTCTTATTTGAGTTTGATGTGTTGTGCCACAACTATGATTATCAGAGTGATGTGCAGAAGCTCAAATTGTTCCCACCCAAATTAAAGGACACAACCTTGCTTTGGTTCATGAACCTTAGGAATATCAAAACATTTGAAATCATGAAGGAATTATTTTTTACCAAGTACCAGGAGTATTGTAAAACAAAAGAGGTTTGGGATGAAATATTCCATATGACACAAAAAGAAGATGAGTCCATGGAAGATTACCTCAAACGCTTCATGTTCAGTTTTCAATGATCACGACAACAAGGGCTAACTCCTAATGCTGTTAAAATGTTGTTTCTTAGAGGAATAAGAGATGATACTATGGAAGAATTAAATTTAATAGGTAAAGGGAACATCTCTAAAATGGATTTTAACGCTATTTGTGACATTTTCAGGAATTATTCAAGGTCTTAATGCTCGGGAAGGAACTATCCAAGTAAGCTGTACCCTGTGGGAGCCACAATAGGTATCACAAAGTGTGAGATAGGTAATCTACTTGAAGACCTCAAGACTGATTTGTTAAGTCATATGGGTAAATAAATATACACTTTATATACACGAAGGAAATAGGACGAGGCCGAAAAATCCTTAGCTGTCTTTTGTCCTGTTTGTCGAAAGAGGCATAGTGGTGAAGAGTGTCCATATAATAGAACAAAGATATCTTCTTTAGAGGAAGAAAGTAGGGACACTACTTTAAAAAATCTTCCTATAGGGATGAATGAGGTAGAATATACAGATGAGCCCATTTATTTCATGGCCTAACAAAGACCTTGACAACCAAGAGAAATGCCCCCAATCGATTACCAAGCCGCACCCCAAAATATTTCTCAATAGAGTTCATTCCCAAACCAACTTGGATGGTATGGAGGCTGTAAACAACCTCCATACTACCCCCAGTGGTCACAACAATATCTTCTTGTTCCAAAATCATGGCAAGCATGGCGAGCACCACCACAACCTTACCCTCACTATGAATCATTCCCCCCATATCCATTGCTTCCAACAATAAATCCATATCAACAATCTCAACAACTCTTGCCACTAGTCCCATCATCTAATCAACCATATAGCTCAACTCCACCCCAAAAATCCACACCAATTCCCACACAACTAACACCCAATCAAAATTATAAGGTGGCTCAACCAATCTATAATAATGAAGTGGCAGGGTTCCCAACTTATCCTATCAATACATTAGAGATTGATGGTGTACACCTAAGATCAGGGAAGAACCTTCCAGGGCCAACCATCATAGAAGTTGAGGACCATCCAGTTGAGCTAGAAGAGGAGTAACCAAAGCCACCATTTCTAGATAGGTTACAAGAGCAACCAAAATAGCAGGAAACATCTCAACTCGATTTTGATTTTATGAATGAATTACGCAATGTTAACATTAAAATTCCTTTGTTGTAGGCTATTCAAGATGTTCCAGTGTATACTAAAGCAGTCAAAGAACTCTATGGGAGGAAACAATAGAAGAAGCAGGACCCCAAGACAGTCCAAGTCATTGTAAAACTCGTAGACTTGATGTTGGGGAGAATATCTGTTCCTAAATATGCAGATCTAGGAAGTCCAATGATTAAGGTATGTATTGGAGATGTAATAATTCCAAATACACTTGTGGATCTAGGAGCAACTATAAATGTAATGAATAGTGGGACTAAGGAGAGGTTGGCCCTTCAAGGACTTAGACCTACTCCAACGGTCTTGAAAATGGTTGATCTCTCCCTTGTAAAACCAGGGTATGATAGAAGATATCATTATTTCCATTGAATCTTGGGAGTACCCAACAAATTTCATGATTTTGCAACCAAAGATTAAGCTGGGGGGATACCCCTTAATTTTAGGTAGACCTTGGTTAGTTGTTGCTAATTCTTTCATTAATTACTGGTCTGAAAACGTGGTGATTTTAAATGGGGAGCAATCAAAGCAGTTAATGATGTACCCTCCAGCGCAACCATTGTTGGAAATGGAGGATCCTTTATGGATTGATAGCGACTTAGAGGTGTCTCTACCTATTTTGATAATAGATCAAAGTAGGGAATTTAAAGATATCTTAGAAGACTATTATTAATCATTTATTGAAAAATCAATATTTGGTTGATGATGTTCTTGAGACAATGATTTTTCCTATGGGCATAAGTGATAATTGCCCATTTGGAAATTGTTTGTTAGTTAGTAGCTCACAATATATTCAATATTTTATTACAAGTTACATCAATTACTGCCACATACTTGTATATACAGTCCATTTTTTATATTTGAAAATTTTGACCCATCACTGTCTAATTCACAACTACTTGCTATAGATACCCCTGTACAGTCCCAAATTATTGAAATCTTACCTGGTAAAACACTTAACGTCAATCCCAGTTTGAATGCTCCCCAATTAAAAGAACTGATTGAGATGTTGTGTGCACACAAAGAAGATTTTTCTTAGGATTATCAAGACATGAGAGGTATTCATTCCGCTACATGTACACACCATATTTATATAGAAGAAGGGAGTAGACTTGTGCGACAACCCCAAAGAAGGTTAAACCCAACCTTACGGGAAATAGTTAAGGAAGAACTTTAGAAGTTGCTTAATGTAGGATTTATCTACCCTATATCATATAGCCAATGGGTGTACCCACTTGTGGTAGTACCTAAAAAGAATGGAAAATGGCAAATATGTGTCAATTATAGGGCCCTTAACAAGGCCACTAAGAAAGATCATTTCCCACTTCCTTTCATTGACCAAGTTTTAGACACCCTAGCTGGGAAGAAGTTATTTTCCTTTCTCGATGGATTCGGTAGGTATAACCAAATCTGTATTGCCCCAAAAGACCAAGAAAAAACTACTTTTACCTACCCATGGGGAACATTTTCCTACAATGTCTTACCTTTCAGATTGTGTAATGCACCCGCTACTTTTCAACGAGCTGTTCTAAGTAATTTTTGTTGATTTAATTCATGATTGTGTAGAATTGTATATGGATGAATTTATTGTTTATGGTGATACATATGATGAAGCTAAGGAAAATCTTGAAAAAGTGCTTAAACGATGTATTGATACTAACCTTTCTTTGAGTCATGAAAATATCACATTTTAATGACTGAAGGAATTGTTTTAGGTCATTATATCTCTGTAAAAGGAATTGAAGTGGATCCTAAAAAGGTAAAAATCATTCAAGAGTTTCCAGTGCCCACCTCTCCGAAGGATGTACATAGTTTCCTAGGACATGCTGGTTATTACAAGAGATTTATTCAAAATTTTAGCAAGATTGCCTCACCCCTCTTTGTGTTGCTAGGAAAAGATGCAGATTTCTCATGGACACCTGGATGCCAACAATATTTTGAGGAAATAAAAGGTAAACTTATAACTACACTTGTGCTACGAGGACCCAATTGGGAATTAACATTCCATATACATATCGACGCATCATAAACTTCTATGGGAGCCGTCCTCGGACAAAAGGAAGACACTCTTTTACTCTATTTACTATATCAGTAAGCATTTTACTGGTGCTGAGGTAAACTATACTATCACTAGAAAGGAATTCTTGGCTGTAGTCTATGCAATAAATAAAATTTTCCACTATATCATTGGATAAAATTTTTTCGTGCATACATATCACTTTGCTATTAGATTTTTGATGAAAAAACCAATTGTTACAGGATGTGTAATTTAGTGGTTACTTCTCTTGCAGGAATTTGATATTACTATCCTCAAAAAACCTGGGCGAGAGAATGTAGTGGCTGATTTTCTATCTAGACTATAGTATGATGATGAACCAGTTCCTGTGGATGATACTTTTCTAGATGAACACCTTTTTTCTATTTTTATAAAGAGTCCTTGGTTTGTTGACATGGAAAAATTATCTGGTTACTTGCAAATTCCCACCTCATTTCTCTCTGAGGGAACATCGAAAGTTGGTTGGACTCAGTGTTGATTACACGTGGATCAATGGATTTCTCTTCCGACTGGCCTTGACAACATCATGCGTTGGTGTGTGCCTGAAGAAGATGTCTTTGCCATACTTCGTGCATGCCACATCAAACCTTGGGGAGGACATTTTGTTGCTTAGAGGACTACCTAGAAGATTCCAATTGTCGGCTACTATTGGCCTACACTCCATAAGGACTATAAGTGTTATGTTCAACATTGTGATAAATGTCAACGTATGGGTCGACCTACCTACTCTAATGAAATTCCTTTACACCCCTAGTTATCCATAGAACCGTTTGAAAAATGGGGGTTATATTTTGTAGGTCCCATTAATCCTCCCTCTCATAATAAAGAATATATCTTGGTTTGTACAGATTATGTCACTAAATGGGTAGAGGTAGTAGCCTTAAAGCATGCTAAGGATACTAAGGTTGCTAACTTCTTGTATTCAATTTTTTTTACCAAGTACGGTGTGCCTCGAGAAATTTTTCATGGACCAAGGAGCATAGTTCACCTCTGACTTGATTGCTAAATTGGTATGAGAATATGAAATCAAGCATCCAAAGTCTTATCCATATCACCGCAGGCCAATGGGCAAGTGGAAGTAACCAACTGAGAATTGGAGAATATTCTCATGAAGACAATAACATTGCATAAGAAAGACTGGGTAGAAAGACTTCTTGAAGCAATTTGGGCCTATCGCACAACTTGGAAGACAACCACATGATTGACATCGTATTAGCTTGTCTATGGAAAGAAGGTTGTCTTTCCAATTGAATTCAAAGTGAAGACTCTTCGCACTGCTCTTAAACTTGGGATGAGTCTTAGTGAAGCACATAAAGAGAGACTTGCTCAACTCCATTCTTTAGATGAAATGCGTTAGGAGGCCCTTTTTCATGCAGGAGTGGTGCAAAAGCAAAGAGTGCAGTGGCATGAATGCTTTATTTGGTCACAGACATTCCAACCTAGGGATTGGACATTAGTTTATGACTCCTGGTTCCAGGACTTCAAAGGGACGTTCCATACTCGCTAGCTCAGTCCCTATGAAATTCAAACTGTGAATGATAACGGTGTTGTTCGACTGTGTATTGTGGATTATGAATGCATGAATCTTCTTGTTAATGGGCATCATTTGAAGCTTTACAAACAACCCCTTTCAATGGAAACATTTGATTGTACTACGGTGGATGAATTGACTCTTGTTCCTCTCATGCCATCTGAATAATGATATATGTATGTTAAAAAGAAAGAAGAAAAAAAAAGGAAAAAAGAGAAAAATTATAATAAACCTAGAGGTGAAAACCAGTTCTCTAACACCTCTAGGTGATGATCAGCTGAAAACTAGGATCCCAAAAATCTATCATCATGAAAAAAAATATAATAAATAAATAAAAATAAAAATAAAACATATCTTGTTGGACCTTGGCAGGCGGTAGCATTCTCTGGTTGACATCCTGTCACATGACAAGATGTTGTTTCTTTGGCCTTCTGTCATCGCCACTTGTCCTCTGCACACTTATTCTCCTTCTGCCACCTTTTTCACCCAACCCCTCCACCCCTTTTTCGTTCTTCATCTCCATTCCACTTTTCCCATTTTCTCATGTCCTTTTCTGCCACATGGAAATTAGTTCTTTCGTTCCCCCCATCTCTTCGTTTGGTGGTTTTTATCCTATGGTACATTGGCACCTTTTTCATTTTGTTTTCTTTTCCCGTGGGTCCCAATGCCACCATTTTCCTTTACCCATTTTTCTCTCCATTTCACCTGTCACATCAGTTTCATATTTTCCTTTTGTGGGTGCCCCTGCCCGGTATTTTTCCATCGTGGTTTCACACTTGGCACCTGCTTGCGAATGTCACTTCAGCCACCTTGGCTGCTACTCCATTTTTGATGCACCCGTCTTATCACCCTTTTCCTTTGATTTTCCCATACTTCCATCTCTCCTTTGTTCTATCATTTCATTTCACATCCGACTTGATTTCTTCTGATCACTTTTGCACACATGTGCTATACTGATTTCACATCTTCTCCACCGGTATCACCAACTCAACATATCTCCATGGGTTTTATCCAGTTGTTGCTCATTGATTCAACTGTCTCGGACGTTCGATTCTCTATGTCACCTATTGCCATTTTTTGATGCCGCTGACGTCCTCTTGATAGTAACATTGCCAGAGGTTTGTATGCCTTTATTTTTATATTAATTCTTTTATATTTTGAATTTATTATGGCAACCCAGAGGACGATGCCATACGCTAAGCTGGGGGGCATGGTCATGCCAAGTCATAATTACAATCCTGTCATAAACAACTTACCTTGTTATGATAACTTCTTTGTTTCTTTTGTCAAGTCCATATTATGTGAAGTACAACCTTGATCTTTTACCAGACACACTACATTTCACTGCTATTAGTATTTTCATTTCATCTCTTGCTAACTTTCATCACCATGGGAGGTGGTATCAATAAATGCTAGGAGCCAATGGATATGTAGCATGTGAAAGTTGACCCAACAGTGTGTCAAGTTTTTGAAAACACAGGTTGGCATGTTTTTTTTCAATGGCTATGTGGGTATAATGATGCAGTCACATTTGAATTCACCATGGCCTTTAGCAGTGCCAACAACTCCACAGAAGTAAGGGGCTTTCCTTTCCAATCACCCCACAGGGTATAACCGAGATAACAGGGTTACCTAAGATGGGAGAAGAGTATTTTCCATCAACAGTAAATAGGGACATCGAGCTTCAATTGCAATCCCAATAGTTCTTGAGGAGAGGTGAAAAGTTACAGACAACTCCTAAGCAGGAAACTCTATGAACTTCACTTCCTGCACATTGGTTTTCCGTAGCTAAAATTGTAACTCAGTATGTCATGGGAGAAGAAAGGTATGTTTATGTCTTTTCCCACCATTTCAGATTGCTATCTCATTTACGCCACAATGATCTAGTTAACCTTCCACATTATCTTTTCAAATCTATCAAGAGGATGAGTCTAGATTTACAAAAAGGCCACCATAATTCTGTAGCACACCATGATCTAATAAAATTGCTTGTCATGCAGGGTTTAGCTCAAATAGTGCCTTTTGTTAGTTGGGTCGTGTTCTCAAAAGAAGACACTCCCTCTAAGTCTTTGGTCCCAACAAATAAACCTGTGACCCAAGAAACCGAGGGTAGTAGTGAAACCCTAAAGACTAGGATGATGAATTTTATGAAAACCTAGGGCAGTCAGATCAAGATACTGAAACTTGTGGAAGTGAAAACCCTAGTGAGGAATTTGAGGGTTCATAGCTAGAAAATTTAGTATGGGGTAGTAATGATACAAAGGTTAAATTGGGGGTTCGTACTAGGAAGGTCAAAGACATTGTTGGTGTTAGCATCCACCTATGGTAACCCCTTATAACACTAGATTCAAGAGGAAGTATGAAGAAGCTTCTAGTCTACAACAATTGGCTTCTATTGCCTGTACCTTAAATCAAAGCCCTGATGTGGAAATTGTGGCTACCTGTCCCTTGAAAGGAAAAGATAGACAAAGCTGTGAACAAAGAAGGAAAAATAAAAATAAAATGAAATAGAGCAAAACTAAGCCTAAACCCTCTAAAGAACAAGAAGAGTCAGATAATCAAGATGAAGAGTATCTGCTAGTCCTCACAACCAGAAAGAAGAAGGTGACATGAGTAAACATGAATTTTTTTTCACTAAAATTCCTCTATAGGAATTGGGAAATAATTCTCCACAAGTGAAACAAAATTTGATGGCTCAAGATACTAGTGTTTCTCCCCATGGTTATGACTTTGATGAGCTAGACCCAAATATAGAAATTTCAATCAACACTTCTCCTGGTAATGACATACCTAAGGGAGATATAGAGGATAAGTCCAATGAAATCTCCCAGACAGAGGAATTCTCTATAGAAGAAATCAGGGCCTTACAAGAAAAATTCAGCTAGTTGGAAGCCCAAATTAAACTCCTTCAACCACAATTGTAACAAGTCTATGACAAAAACCAACAACAAGCTCAAGAGATAACATAATTAAGGTATCAGTTGGAGTAGTTGATTCAAGGACATAACCCAACCATGGACGGGTATATAACTTTGGAAGAAAACTAGGAGGTGATTGATAATCTAAAGGCCTCATGGGAAGAAAAGATTGCAGAGGAATATATGACTATAGAGTACCACCAGGGTAAAATTGATGAGCTAAGGGCTGCAATGGAATGAAAAATTTCAATTGATTATATTTCTAAGGTTGAGCATCAACAGGTGATCCAATATTTGAAGGAGCAATGGGGCAGGGAGATAATGGCAATAGTGCAAATATTGACAGATAATTCAACTTGATTTGTAAGTTTTTGCATGAGGACATGCAAAGTATTCAAATGGGGGGAATGATGACTTACATTTTGTCATCCATTTTAGTTAGAATTCACCTAGTTTTGTGTCCATATTAAGCTTACCTTTTTTCCCTTTTTCCCTTAAATTGCCATGATATTTGTGAAAGATTAAAGTTAATTGATATGAATAGAGGGATGCAAAAAATTTGGTAATTAACCACTCATGAGTACTAATTTCGGTGGATATTATGAACAAAGATGCATGGAGGTTGAAGGAACACGTAATGGAACTTTCCTGGAGGATCTTGTGGTCCCTTTTTGTTATTGTCTTCTAGTTTATGTTAATTAATGGTTTGGTACTTAGGTTGTTTAGGCTGTTTTAGAATGTTTGGAAAATAGTAGGCCATAGGCCGAATTACTATTTTCCTAAAAATTGATCAAGTAATTTTGGTTGAACACTTGTAATCGGTGGATATGTCTATTTTAGTATGTTTTATTGTATTAAGACTTATATATGCTCTCTTTCGAGCATGTAAACGATCTTAAGTTTTTATTCTGAAGTTGAAATTAATATAAAGACTATTGAAGTGTTGAATCTGTGTGTGATATAAACATTCTTCTCCATTCAACCAGTTGGGAGAAAGGGCCTACTCATTACCAATGTTTGAATTTGATTTTTTGTTATCGTGTGAGAGGTATTACTTATATTTTCTTAGTGATTTCATATGTTTGTGATTTAATTGAGATTAGTAACTCTGTGTATATGTTATTGATTTAATTCCAATTGGTATGGTTGTATTTGTTAAAGTGTGAAGTAATTTCTATTCAATAAATATTGTTAATGCTCAGTGTGAGTATAGACTATAGAGACGACACGTATCAGTGAACTGGTGAAGTGCATTTTGTTTCTAGAACATTGAAGTAATCGGCCTAACCTTACTATACCCTGCCACCAGGACACACAGGTCCTGTCGCCCAGGTTATTCAACTCCTGTCACCCACACTATTCCCATTCATCTTTATCATCATATTCTTTCTTTCACTATTGCTAATGTTTGAAAGTATATTGAAGAGTGTGTATCCTAAGGTATTGAGTTTAAGACATTAAAGTCTAATTAAGAATTCTAAAGTATATGTGTTGGAATGAAATAGGAAGGTAGTGATTAAGGATAGTGTTTCATTCATTTGCAATTTGAGAAGTGTGCTTCAAATTCTAGATTAAAAAGGTTTATTTTAATTCAATTCTTAGATGCATCCATCTCCCCTTAGTTCATTAGTTTCATCCCTTAGGTAGATTGCTGCAACACCGTTCACAAGCTTACGCTCCTAGATTGAAAATTAGAGGATAAACTGAGGAAATTACCATAAAATACCCAAAGACCAACCTAAACACATGTATCAACTAGATAAGGTCATGAGAGAAATTCATCCTCAACATCAATCCAAAGTTTAATCCAATCAGTCACCAATGTCAAAGCTTCTAGGTTGGACCTTCTTATTGTAGCTATGTCGAAGGTGGTTTTGATATGCTTGCAAATGCGTCAAAGAATTTTGTCTCTTTTTATCCAATAACTCTAGCTCATGTAGATGAGATACACAAATTCTTCTTGATCAATCAATCCTTGCATAGATACTCTTAGGGATGGTAGCTTGACCTCAATAGGAAGTATGGCCTCAGATTCGAAGAGAAGGGAATATGGAGTGGCTCTTGTAGGGGTGCGAACATTGGTACGATAGACCCATAAAGTAGGATTGAGTTGGAGGTGCCAGTCATGGCCAACATCATCAACAACATTCTTTAAGATTTTAAGGATAGTCTTATTAGATGCCTCAACTTGACCATTACCTTGGGGGTAATACAGGGTAGCGAAATGGTGTCAGATATGAAATTTATCACAAAGTTCACAGACATCTTGATTTTAAAAGGGTGACCATTGTTTGTAATGATGGACTATGGGATACCATAACATCATATAATGTAATTCAAGATGAATTTGGATATCTGCTTTCCAATAATGTAGGTCATTAGGATGGCTTCGATCCACTTGGTAAAGTATTTTGTAGCAACAAGGATAAACTTATGCCCATTTGCGAAAGTGGGATGGATCTTTCCTATGAGGTTGAGCCCCCATTGAGAAAATGGCCATGGTGATGTAAGAGATTGCAATTCCTGAGTTGGCGCATGTATAAGATCTCCATGAACTTGACACTGGTGACATCTCTTCACAAAGTGATAGGCATCATGTTCCATTGTAGGCCAATAATATCCCATCCTCATGAGCTTTTTAGCTAAGGTAGGACCAATAGAGTGAGATCCACATATAACATGATGAACCTCTTGTAAGGTTGTTTGTGCTTCATTTGAGTCAAGACATCAAAAGAGGGTGCTATATAGACTACGACAGTAAAGGGTATCTCTGATGATGGCATATTTAGAGGCTTATCAAATGAAGATTTTGTGTTGATTGGGGGACAAGTCCAGAGAGATAATTTGGTCATGTAAATAGTTGTAAATGTCTTTGTACTAGGGAGATTCAAGACGAACAAGTTCACACAAGTTCAGTTTCAGGGACATCGAATGCATGGACCAACAATTGTTCTACCAAGAACTCATTGCGATGCATTGTTAGGAATGTCCAAGAGGGATCCGATTGTTGCCATTGCATCAGCTACCTTGTTCTGGATTCTTGTTATCTGCTCAAAGGTAATAGCTTCAAAGTATAGTCTCAAAATATCAATCATGCACTTGTAGGGAATCAACTTCTCATCCTTGGTATCATAATCATCATTGACTTGTTTGATCACTAACCGGGAATCACCATAAACTTGAAGATCCTTGATTTTCTATTTTATTGCCATTCGAAGTCCTCTCAATAGTGCCTCATACTCAACTATGTTACTAGTGCATAGAAATGATATTCAAAATGATTTAGGAATGGAATCCCCTTGAGGTGTAATAAATAAAATTCCAGCTCTAGAACCATGACTTGTGTAGGATCCATAGAAGTAAAACTTCCAGGTTGTCGGTGTTTCTATGGAAAAGATTGATTCATCTGGAAAGATGGATATTAAAGGATGGTCTTCCTTCACTGGTGCATGTACGAGTTGATCAGCTATCACTTTTCCTTTTATTGCTTTTCATTCAACATATTCAATGTCATATTCACTTAATATCATAGCCAACTTAGCTAATCTTCCTATTAGAGCCACTTTATTGAGAAGATACTTCAGAAGATCAATTTTGACTATCAAGTTTGTCTTGTGATTTAGCATGTAATGTCTCAATTTCTAGGTTGAAAATAATACTACTAGACATGCTCATTCAATAGGGCTATATTTAAACTCATATCCAACCAAAGTGCAACTGATGTAGTAGATTTATTGTTCTTTACCATCATTATCATTTTGTGCCAACAATGCCCCCAGTGCTGATGTAGTTGCTGTCACGTACAATATTAAATTTCTTCCATCAATCAGAGGCATAAGAATTGGAGGATTCAATAGATAAAATTCTTGATTTGATCAAATGCTTCTTGACATTTTTCTGTCCAATTGAAGGGAATTCTTCATAACAGGTGTTGAAATAGGTGAATCTTATCTACTAGCTAGGTAGTGAACCTACGAATTGATTGCAGTCTTCCTTGTAAAGTCCTTAGTCAACTAATGTTTGTTGGTGCTGGCATGTCCAAAATAGCTTTTACTTTTGCGGGATCAACCTCTATTCCTCTGTGGGAGACAATGTATCCTAGGAGCTTGCCTGATTGGACCCCAAAAAAACATTTCTTTGGATTTAACCTAAGTTTTTTCTTTTCAAGTCATGTGAAAATCCTATCCAAGACTGCTAGGTGACCACTTTGTTCTAGAGATTTTGAGAGAAGATCATCAACATAATCCTTCATAAGCACATGCATGTAATCATGAAAAATAGTAGTCATGGCTCTCTGATATGTAGCTCCAACATTTTAAAGTCCAAATGGCATAACGTTCCAACTAAAAGTTCCCCAAGCACATGTGAAGGCTGTCTTTGGATGATCTTCAAGAGAAATTCTTATCTGATTGTAACCCAAGAATCCATCCATAAGTGATAACATTTCATACCCAACGGTGAGGTCAACTATGATGCCAATATTTGGTAAGGGGAAATAATCTTTAGGAAAAGCCTTGCTAAGATATTTGAAATTAGTGCATACTTTGATTTTCCCATTCGGTTTTGTGATAGGAACAAGATTTGATATCCAATTTTCATAATCAAAAGAGCGTATGAATCCGAAATCCAAGAGTTTCTTTAGTTCAACCTTGACCAAGAGTGCAATCTGCAGGTGCAGTTTCCTTAGCTTTTGTTTGTATGGTTATAGTGGTAGGTGATGTAAAATAGGCTCAAGGTCCAACCCAGGCATATCAACATATGACCATGTGAAATTAACTTGTCTTTTTGAAAATAATGTTGTAAACTTAGGCCTTTCCTCATTGGTCAAAGATGCTACAAGAAATATGATTCTAGAGTTATCTTGTGTCCCAACTTTCACTTCTTATGTTTCTTCTATAAGCAATGAAAATCTCTCTCGGTCTATAGGGAGATTGTCCAGTCCTCCATCCTTAGGCACCCCAGAGAGGTTTTCCCCTTCAGATATGTCCTTTATTTTTACATTTTCACAATCAACAGGCACCTTTTGGTTTTCACCTGAAGACCTATTCTTTTTATTTTGTTTTTTTTCATTTTCACTTTTGCGACTAGAGGAAAGGACAACCTCACAAAAATATGCTACATAATTTAGTTCTATGAAAAATCCAACCTTATGATCCCTACTCGGTATACCTTCACAAAGTCCCATGAACTCAAAATTTGCTTCATAATTGTTGAATGTGTCTAAACTTGGTGGTTCTTGTCGATCTCAATCTATTAGTTGCAGGTAAACGAGGGGAAAACCATCATAGTATTGTCAAGGGTCATGGTGTAGGAATATAAGGTAAAGACAAAGGTAAAATCATCGGGTTCCCAAGAGGTTTCAATGTGAGCTTCAAGTTCCTAGAAGTGTTTGATCCAAGCTTCCCTTTTAAGGGGACTTGACGGGAGACCAATTTTAAACATTTGGTTGAATCTCTCTTCAAAAGTAGGCTCACTAGGTTATCTAAATGTTTCCTCAAGGTTATAATTACTGATGGATATATTAGATTCCAAATCCCATTCCCATTCATTGGAATCAGAGTCAGTATAATAGTCCTCTAATGTCTCGATTTCATTTGAAGTGTTAACAATCTCACTCGAAGGTAACCTGACACCATAGATAGTCACTTTTACTGGCACAAACCATAACCCTTGATAATTTAGTAATTTAGGAGGTTGTAAGGGTTCCAACATTCATTTTTTGTTTAGACCAAGGCCGCTATGTCCATCATATAATTGTTGCTTCATCAATAGGAACCCTTTTGGATACTTTTCAACTAGTAACTGGTTAGGTTCTATGTCCTCTTCTTTATATAGCCATGTGTAAATATGGTCATCCAAATATTCTTTGGATAAATCCCACCATTTAGTGAAGGTAGTAGGGGGATTATGGATGATAAATTTAGGTTGTACGAGATGCGGTTTGTCATAAGACTTTGGTGATTTGGGTAGCTTTCCAATGCAAAAGAGACTCTTCATGTTGTATTCTCCATATCCTTTGTCTTGAATATGGATTTTAGGTTTGGATGGTGGGTTGAATAGAGTGGATGATTTGATGAGGTCAGATGGATCAATGTAGTGGGATGGAGTAGAAGATGGGGCCTCTCGATTTATGGGCACTTGGCACTCAACGATTCCTTTTAGGTTTGTGCAATATTGAAAGGGATCAAGATCGCTAGGAATAGTAATTTTAGTGCTAGTATGTGGATACTTGAGGCATTGGTGGTATGTGGATGGTATAGACTTCATGGCATGAATCTCTGGGTGGGAAAGGAGAAGGCTGTAGTTTAAATCCAGATCCAAGACATGAAACCTCATGAGTTTTGCAATCAGTGCCGTGGTTGTCACTAGATCTATGCATATCTTAGTTTTCCTTCGAGTTGTCACTAGATCTATGATGGTATACCCTTTGAACATAGTATCCCTATCATCTTATCATTCCTTAATCTTAGATTTTGCACTTTGCATCCTTATATCCCAAAAACACAAAAAGATAGCTTAGTTTCATTTGAACCTTAGTTGCACCACTTCCTTTGATTATTAACTTGGAATCATTTAGTCTCCACACCATTATACTTCATCATTAATTAGTCTACCTTTGGTATCCTTTGCATCCATTAGTTTCATTTAGCTTCGTTTAGCTACATTATCCTTGCATTATCACCTTGCATTACCTTTCAAACTTGCAAGTCTTACATGGTGGAAACTAGGTCATGAACTAAAAGGAAGGACATGAATTCCTTAAATGACCCATTTTATAGTTCACATCATGACACCAACTTTGGATCAAATTCAAATCAATCTACTCCACAAAGAGAAACACCACAAAGAGACCCAACCAACACATTGGACAATCTAAGTCTAGATGAATTCAATAAGAAAATGACTCTCGAAGAGATTGAAAGAGCTTATCAAAAGCCAAGGATTTTATGCAAGGTTGATGAGCTTGTTAGTGCTGATCCTAATAGATTCTTCTATGCACTGGCCAAAAAAGGTACTAAACTTCCTCAAGGCTTTGATGTCTTTATAATTGTGGAAGGAGATACTCAAAATCCATTGCATTAGGGATGCCATCTTCACAAAAAAAGTAAACTATAGCACTTGGGACAACAATACACATGGCAACCACTACCACACATATCCCTAGTATCTCCACACTTGGAAACAAGATGACTCATGTGACAACACAAGGAGAAAATTTCACATTTGGAAGCTCATCAAATTCCATGGGTAAGACCTTCACGGATCCTCTTTTTCAAAACACAAACTAGGGTCGTACATCACAAGGTCCCACACCTATATTTCGACAAAAAAATCAAGGTCCTACACCTTAACTTCACAATACAAACCAAGGTCCCATGCCTACACCTCAAAACATGAATCAACGTCCATCATTCTAATTTTGAAGCACACCCTCATAAAATCAAAATCAACCAAACAAATCTAGGATAATTCACATTGTCCCATGAAGAATACCAAATCAAAACACTAACCAAGGGCCCAATCCTACATTGCAAGGACATAAATTCTCAAACACCAATCAAGGACCTAACCCATCATTCTCAAATACCAATCAAGGACCTACATCTTCAAATTCAAATCAAGGATGCACACCATCTTTCCAAAACAAGAATCAAGGACCAACCTTTCAAATCCAAGGAACAAATCAAGGGTCTACACCACAATTCCAAAATTCCATACCAAATACAAACATGACCTATGGGACCAATCTAAAGCCAATTTACCTCCAAATCAAACCAATACAAATTCCACATTTACACATAAATATCAACAAGGTAACCAAGGTCCCATGCCACAAAATGCCAATTCAAATCCAAATCCAACATATGACCTCAACACCAACGTCATAACACCAAACCAAACCAATACAACACCATCTCTTGCTGATACCTTGATGCAACAAATACAAGCCATCCAAAAAAAATTGACTAACATGCAATTGGGGACCAACAAGAAAACTTATTCCATAGAGGAATTGTGCCCCTATCCATTCGACAAAAGTCTATACATGCCACCCATTCCCCCTCACTTCACAACGCCAAATTCACCCAAGTACAAAGGGAAAGGAGATCTAGTGGAACACATACGAGAGTTTAATACGTCATGTATGGAAGTCGCATATGATCCCACCTATTTTATGAGACTATTCCCATGAAGTCTCATAGGGCCAACCCTAGATTGCTTCACACACCTTCCTCCAGGGATTAGAACATGGGGTGAGCTAGCTGATAAATTCATTAATCAATTTTCCTTTAACATTGAAAGTGACGTCACCCTCGCAACATTATGCACAACTAAACAAGAATAAGGGGATTCACTTACCTCATTTTACCAAAGATGGAAAAGTCTAGCTAGCAAGTTCTCTTGTCACATTCCTGAGAATCAACTAGTCACCATGATTGTAGAAAACCTTAATGGAGAAATGATAAGTGGACTTGAAATCCAATGTTGCACAACTTTTGATGAAATCCTTGAGAAAGGTGTCCTTATTGAAAAAGGTCTTGTCACAAAAGGACTAGTCAAAGTACACAAAGAGACACAAAAGCCTAATAAAGACAAAAGAAAATATTGGTCCTGAAACAAGAATGTCACTAATGATGGGGTTGTTGATGTTAAAGTGATAAAAAAAGGTCCCACCATTCACCTTAAAGGTCCTTCCTCATCAAACACATCAAATACGCAAGCACAAGGTCAAGGTCAAACATTGAACGTAGTCCAAAACAAACAATAATGCAGAGGTCCTCCTCATGCCAAGAGAATACACACCCAATTGGGTGAACCCATCAAATCAATCCTAAAGAAATTTTTGTAATCCAATTTCATCCAACTACCAGACATCAAAAACTATGAACCCTCATTGATCAAACCCGACTAGTGGAAAGAAGATGGGTATTATGAATATCACTATGGAAAAGAACATAAGACATCTAGATGCTGGACACTTAAAAATGTCATTCAAGACCTCATTGAACAAGGAATCATTTCCATAGACAATTCAAAAGGAAAGACAAATGCTGATCAAACCATATTTAAAACTCCCTTGCAAGATCATGACAAAGGAAAAGGCTCCAATTCAGGGAACAACAATAATGCCAATTATGCCAGTGTCAAACATGATTATAGCACTATTATCCTTAATGTAAGACCCTTTGATGATCATGCTACCACCATTACCATAAATAAGAAAAGTTCAGAGTGTGTTGTCACCACTTGCAGAGCCAAGGTAACTCTTCTAGGACCTCCTTCCAATCCACAACCACAAAGTCAGTACAATCTCCCAGAATAGATAGGGAAGACTCCCGCATAAATTTCCATCCTAGAACTCCTTCGCATATCTCCTCAATAGAGAACTATCCTTGATAAATCCTTGAAAGAAGCATCCGCACCCACCAATCTAGATGTCAATGAATTTCAGGCCATGGTTGGATACCTAGCTATGTCACGTCATGTCACCTTTGTTGAACAAGACTTCTCCACACAAAAGTCTGATCATAATGATCCCTTACACTTAGAAGTCTACGTAAATAAATATAAGATCAGATGAGTCTTGGCAGATGGTGGATTAGGTATTAACATTTGCTCCCTAAAATTGGTAAAACCATTGGGATACTCTGAGAATTACATAGATCAAACCAAGAAAATTGTTATCAAAGCCTATGATGATGCTGAATGTTCATCTAAAGGAGTCATATCGCTTCCCATAAAAGTTGTTCTAGCTACTTAAAACACAGTGTTTCATGTCTTGGATCTAGATTTACAGTACAACCTTCTCCTTGGCTGCCCATGGATTCATGCCATGAAGGCTATACCATACACATACCACCAATTCCTCAAGCTTTGACATAATGGCACTGAAATTACTATTCCTGGCAATCTTGATCCCTTTCACTATTGCAAAAAACCTTAAAGGAACCGTCGAGCACCAAGTGCCCATAAATTGAGAGGCCCCATCTTCCACTCAATCCCACTATATTGATCCATCTGACCTTATCAAATCATCCACTCTATTCACCCTACCATCCAAACCTAAAATCTAGATTCAAGACGAAGGATGCAAAGAATATAACATGAAGAGTCTCTTTTGCATTGGAAAGCTACCCAAATCACCAAAGTCTTACAGAAAATTACATCCCGTATAGCCTAAGTTATCATCCATAATCCCCATACTACCTTCACTAAATGGGGGGAGTTAGCCAAAGAATCTTTAGATGACCATATTTACACATGGCTATATAAAGAAGAGGAGAACATAGAACCCAAGCAGTTACTAGTTGAACAGTATCCAAAAGGGTTCCTATTGATGAAGCAACAAGGATATAATGGACACAACGGCCTTGGTCTAAACAAACAAGGAATGTTTGAACCCTTACAACCTCCTAAATTACTAAAGTATTAAGGGTTAGGGTTTATGTTAGTAAAAGTGACTATCCGGGGTGCCGGGTTACCTTTGAGCGAGACTATTAACACTTCAAATGAAATCAAGACATCAGAGGACTATTATACTGATTCTAATTCCAATGAATGGGAATGGGATTTGGAATCCAATTATCCATTGGTAATTATAACATTGGAAACATTTAGAGAACCCAGTGAGGCCACTTTTGAAGAGAGATTTAGCCAAATGTTTAAAATTGGTCCCCCATCAAGTCCCCACCAAAAGGTCCCCTTAAAAAGGGAAGCTTGGATCAAACACTTCTGGGAACTCGAAGCTCACATTGAAACCTCCTGGGAACTTGATGATTCTTCCTCTGTCTTTACCTTATCTTCCTACACCATGACCCTTGACAATACCAATGATGGATTTCCCCTCGTTTACCTGTAGCTAATAGATTGGGATCAACAATAACCACCAAGTTTAGATACATTCAAGAACGACGAAGCAATTGCCGAGTTCATGGGACTTCGTGAAGGTATACCGAGTGGGGATCATAAGGTTGGATTTTTCATAGAACTCAATTGTGTAGCATATTTTGGCAAGGTTATCCTTTCCTCTAGTCGCAAAAGTGAAAATGAAAAAAATTAAAATAAAAAGAATAGGTCTTTAGGTGAAAATCGAAAGGTGCCTACTGACTGTGAAAAAGTAAAAATAAAGGACGTATCTAAAGGTGAAAACCTCTTTGAGGCACTTGAAGATGGAGGACTGGACAATCTCCCTATAGACTGAGAGATATCACCATTGCTTATAGAAGAAACAAAAGAAGTGAACATTGGGATACAAGATAACTCCAAAATTATATTGCTTGCAACATCTTTGACCACTGAGGAAAGGCTTGAGTTTACAACATTATTTTTAGAAAGAAAAGTTAATTTCACATGGTCATATGCTAGTATGACTGGGTTTGACCATGAGCTTGTTTTACATCACCTACCACTATTACCAAATGCCAAACCATACAAACAAAAGCTAAGGAAAATGCACCCGCAGATTGCACTCTTGGTCAAGGTTGAACTAAAGAAACTCTTGGATGTTGGATTCATATGCTCCATTGATTATGCAAATTGGATATCAAATCTTGTTCCTATCACAAAATCAGATGGGAAAATTAGAGTATGCACGGATTTCAGAGATCTTAACAAGGCTTGTCCTAAAGATGATTTCCCCTTACCAAATATTGACATCATAGTTGACCTCACCATTGGGTATGAAATGCTATCACTTATGGATGGATTCTTGGGTTACAATGAGATAAGAATTGCTCTTGAAGATCAACCAAAGACAACCTTCACATGCGCTTGGGGAAATTTTTGTTGGAATGTTATGCCATTTGGACTTAAATATGCTAGAGCTACATATCAGAGAGCCATGACTACTATTTTTCATGATTACATGCATGTGCTTATGGAGGATTATGTTGATGATCTTCTCTCAAAATCTCTAGAATGAAGTGGTCACCTAGCAATCTTTGATATAATTTTCACATGACTTGAAAAGTACAAACTTAGGTTAAATCCAAAGAAATGTGTTTTTGGGGTCCAATTAGGCAAGCTCCTAGGATACATTGTCTCCCACAGAGGAATAGAGGTTGATCCAACAAAAGTAAAAGCTATCTTGGACATGCCACCACCAACCAACATCAGTCAACTAAGGACTTTACAAGGAAGACTGCAATCAATTCGTAGCTTCATTGCCCAACTACTAGATAAGATTCACTCATTTGAGCAACTATTACGAAAAGGAATTCCCTTCAATTGGATAGAAAAATATCAAGAAGCATTTGATCAAATCAAGAATTATCTATTGACTCTACCAGTTCTTATGCTTGCGATTGATGGAAGACATTTAATATTGTACGGGACAACAACTACATCAACACTAGGGGCATTGTTGGCACAAAATGATAATCATGGTAAAGAACGAGCAATCTACTACATCGGTCGCACTTTGGACGAATATGAGTTGAACTATAGCCCTATTGAATGAGCATGTCTAGCAGTTGTATTTGTAGCCCAAAAAATTGAAACATTACATGCTGAATCACAAGAAAAACTTGATAGCCAAAATTGATCCTCTGAAGTATCTTCTCAGTAAAGAAGCTCTGACAGGAAGATTAGCTAAGTGGGTTATGATATTAAGTGAATATGACATTGAATATGTTGACTGAAAAGCAATAAAAAGACAAGTGATAGCTGATCAAATCATAGATGCACCAGTGAAGGTAGACCATCCTTTAATATCCAACTTTATAGATTAATCAATCTTTTCCATAGAAACACCGACAACATGGAAGATGTACTTCGATGGATCCTACACAAGTAATGGTTTAGGAGTTGGCATTTTATTCATCACACTTCAAGGGGATTCCATTCCTAAATAATTTCAAATAGAATTTTCATGCACTAATAACATAGCTGAATATGAGGCACTATTGACAGGACTCTGAATGGAAATAAAATGGAAAATCAAGGATCTTCAAGTTTATGGTGATTCCTCGTTAGTGATCAAGCAAGTGAATGATGATTATGATACCAAGGATGAAAAGATGATGCCCTACAAGTACATGTTTGATAGTTTCAGACTGTACTTTGAAGCTCTTACCTTTGAGCAGATACCAAGAATCTAGAACAAGGAAGTTGATGCAATGACAACAATTGGATCTCTCTTGGAAATTCCTAACAATGCATCGCAATATGAGTTCATGGTAGAAAAATTGTTGGTCCCTGCATTCGATGTCCTCAAAACTGAACTTGTGTGTGAACTTGTTGGTCTCAAATCTCCTTGGTACAAAGACATTTACAACTATTTTCGCAACCAAATGATCCTTCCTGAATTGTCCGCCAATCAACACAAAAACTTCATCCGACAAGCCTCTAAATATGCCATTATCGGAGATACCCTTTACCGCCACAGTCTAGATAGCACCCTCCTCCAATGTCTCTACTCATATGAAGCACAAACAACCTTACAAGAGGTTCATCTCGGTATATGTGGAGCTCGCTCTACTGTTCCTACCTTATCTAGAAACCTCATGAGGATGAGATATTAAATTAGCCTACAATGGAACATGATGCCTATCACTTTGTGAAGAGATGTTACCAGTGTCAAGTTCATGGAGATCTTATACATGCTCCAACTTAGGAATTGTAGCCACTTACATCACCATGGCCATTTTCTCAATGTGGGCTCGACCTCGTAGGAAAGATCCATCCCACTTCCATGAATGGACATAAGTTTATCCTTGTTGCTTCATAATACTTTACCAAGTGGATCAAAGGCATCTCGATGACCTACATTATTGGAAATCTCTATCTAAATTCATCTTGAATTACATTATATGCCGCTATGGTATCCCACAGTCCATCATTACTGAAAATGGTCACCCTTTTAAAAATAAAGATGGTCATGAACTAAAAATTTCATATCCAACACCATTTCGCTACCCTGTATTAGCCCCATGGTAATGGTTAAGCTGAGGCATGTAATAAGACTATCCTTAAAATCTTGAAGAAGACTATTGATGGTGCTGGCCGTGACTGGTGATTGGATTAAACTATGGGTTGATTTTGAAGATAAATTGCTCTCGTGACCTTATCAAGTTGGTACATGTGTTTAGGTTGGTCTTTGGGTATTTTATCATAATTTCCTCAATTTATCCTTTAATTTTCAATCTGGGAGTCATAAAATTATGACAGGTGTTGTAGAAATCTACCTAAGGGCTGAAACTAATGAACTAAGGGGGGATTCATGCATCTAGGAATTGAACTAAAACACACCTTTTTGATCTAAGATTCAAATCAAAACACACTTTCTCAATTTGTAAATGAATAAAATCCTATCTTTAATCACTATCTTCAATCCAACACACACTCTTAAATTCTCATTTAAACTATTAAAACTAGTATCCTAGAATTGCATAATAAACCTTTAATTCTGAATTAGGTTTGATTCTGCTGTTTCTACTTCCTAGAAAAAATTGAGATAGGAAGACTGCTAGAAACTACAACAGGGATTACAATAACAAGAATTGTATCAGAAAGTGTGATAGAAAAATAATAAAGTATACTTCTGAGATGATGTGCTATCAACAATGAATTCCAATCTGCATGAACCAAATCTTTAATCCTCAAATTATTAGCAAATACATTAATGAGTAAAGAAACCAATTGTAACTATGAATAATCAAATCTGCATACAGAAAAATGAATTCCACATGACTACAAATAATTAACTTGTGTTCAAAAAAGAAATAAACTTGAAATTAAATCACACACATTAAATTACCACACTGAAAACTACAAACAAATCACCAATTGACGCGAGTAGGCCCTGCCTCCTTGGCCGATTGATGATAGAAATATTAACATGCTCTTCTAATTCAGGTCATTCATACATGTATATAATGGATCCAAAATAATTTTTGAACAACAAGATAATATTATATTATCATCTATATATCCATAGTCTTTAGGCTTATACATATTTATACTAAAGCAAGCACCGATAGGTTTGTATGGTTTCTTATGGCCTACGGCCAACAAACCATCTAAGTTCAATAAAACAACAAAACATATGAGTTTGATAAAACTAACAATTGGCCGCTGGCTAGAAATATAAAACAATCTTTAACAAGCATTATCCTCAAAATAAGTATGAACAAAAAAAACTTGACCACTCCTCGTCCGCGTCCTCAACCATCTCTGTAGCTTTTCAATTACTTCCTACCATGTCAGCCACATATTAGTTAGCATTTCAACTAAAATTGGCACTTTCTTAATCATTTCACTTTCCTATTACATTTCATCAAATACCTATACTTCTTGTGACAAATAATGATAGGATGATAGGAAATATGAAGGAAAAAGGAAAATAAAGGGTAAAATTATTGGAACACTTTAACCCCCATCAACTGACACCTCCAACTCAATCCTACTTTATGGGCCTATTGTACCAATGTTCACACCCCTATAGGAGCCACTCCATATTCCCTTGTCTTCGGATCTAAGGCCATAATTCCTATTGAAGTTGAGCTACCCTCCCTAAGAGTATCTATGCAAGGATTGATTGATCAAAAAGAAGATGTGTATCCTATCTACATGAGATAGAGTTATTGGATGAAAAGAGATAGAATGCTTTGACACATTTGCAAGCATATCAGAACCGCCTTTGACACAACTATAATAAGAAGGTTCGACGTAGAATCTTTGAAATTGGTGACTTAGTCCTGAAAGAGAATCCAAAGAATCAGACAGATCAAGAAAAGCTTAGGAAGTTTGAACCTAACTGGTTGGGCCCTTATATCATCACAACAACATATGGATTTAGTGCTTATCAACTCTCTACTCTTGAAGGTGAAACATTTCCTTAGCCCATCAACAACATGCACCTTCACAAATATTACACTTGATTCTTAGAGTATCCCATCAAAAAATCAAAAAATCAAAAAAATCAAAAAATTAGTTACCTTGATGAAAACCTAGAAAACAGGCATCTTGGTGACATCAAAAAATAAAAAAAATGAAAAAAAAGTATATAGAAATAATTTTTCCAAAAGTGAAAACCACTTCGGTGGCGCTTTGGCTAAGTACCATGGTGAAAACCTGGAAAACCAGTGCCATGTGTAGTTAGTCTATGCTCCTACGTCTATTGTCACTCTACTTGGTCTTCCATCCATCACTCATCCATTCACCCATATCATCCATAATAAAGCTTCGTCATCCTTTCCATGGTTTGAAAATCACTGACATTTAGTATCCTTTTCCTTCATGATCATCCTTTGCATCCGTCTGCTGATTCCCCTCACACATAATAAATTGGTCCTACACCTAATTGGGGGAAATTCCTTGACTTATTTCTTCACGAGATCCGACGCATGGTATCAGGTTTCATAAAACATCAAAATCCAAAAAAGTTATAAAACATCAAAATCCAAAAAAATCATAAAACATCAAAACCCAAAAAAAAATCATAAAAAATAGTCCAAAAAAATTAGAAAACCTTAAAAATCCAAAAACATATTTTTTTTTCAAAACTTCCAATAACAAAGTTAGATTCAGAGTCAGAGCTAGTTTGTATTAGTAGGGTTGAACTACATTGTCTCTGTGCATTTTTCTATGTATGCAAGGCTCATCTTCAATGGGCCCCCGAGACATTAGGCTTGTCCTTAGGATTTCTTCATGTCATATCAATTTTGGTTTGCGTCATGTCGAACTACGAGGTCTCTACGTGTATAACATAGGAAAGGCCATCAATTGATGAGCCCCTGAGGCCCTAGGTCAGTCCTTTAGGGTTTTTCAAGTCTGGTTCTATCGTTTGTCTGCAAGCAATCATTATTCAAACCAAATCACAAATCAACAAACATATCCAACAAATCTTTAATCTTCAATCAATCAATTACCTTATCAACAATCAAGTCATTAATCTTATATCAGAATGGGGTACTATGCCATTTGTCTCATTTGGTGTTATCACTTGTCTCTTATTAGGATGTGTCCTTCCTGAGTTTAGACATTGTCATTGGTCAATCTTGTCATTCGCCTTAAGCAAGATATGTCTTTCATGAAGTTGGGTATTTATCAGAATGGTCACTCATTCAACTTTATTAGATGTGTTCCTTGCCTCAAACAAGATATGTCTTTCCTGAAACCAGGCATCATCACATCAGTCAATCATATCAATCAAACTTTATCAAATCAATTCAAGTTCTTCACTTGGTCAATTCAATATTGTCATCGTGGTCAAATTAATATTGCCTTATTTAGTATGTGTCTTTCCTAAAACTAGGCATAATCAATCAAATCAATCAATCCACCTTTGTCAACCTATCAATCAACAGTCAATCAACTTTGGTAAATCAATCAATCAATTGGTCATCTTAGTCATCTCCATCAACCTAATCAATCTAATCAATCAATCTTGTCAATCCTATCAACAAACATTATCTCTTTGGCAAACACTTTGTTGGTCTGAATTTGTCTTATCTTTTTGATTGGTTTTTGGGTCATGTTACTAGCTACCTCGAGGATGTCCTGTCATGGATTTAGAGGGGAAATGATGGATCATGATCTATTTTATTTTCTGGTTGTCATTGGTTTGTCTTGGAAAAAAGACTGGGACAATTGGGTCCTTAGTATGATCCAGGGCATTCCTTGTCTTTTGGCATTGTCTTTTGATTGCTTGTCTCTCACAATGGTCACCTTGCACACCTTGGTCTATCTCATTACATGGTGTTTGTGCTCCATTTGCAACAATGTTAACACTCGATGATGATAAATATAAAAGCATGAAAGTCCATCCTTTGTCCTTTCCTGTTTGACATTCCATCTTCCTTGCCATTCTCCATGCTAACATCCATCTTTTCCATGCTAACATTTCTTCTATTTGCATCTTGACAGTGTCCTATGACACACAAAAATATCTTGCATACATGATCATGTTAGGAAGCATTATAAAATGCATCACCATCATAGATATCATTATCACGTCATACATATTTGCATGAGAAAATACAAAAACATAGAGTGCATCCACATAGCATTAACATTCCATCACATCATAACATCACCAATCATGATATTGCACTTTACATTATGATCATAGTTCATTTCCATTTACCACATTTCATATACATTGCATAGCATTAATAACATTATTGCATATCATATCATACATCACATTTTGCATTTACATTAAACATTTCTATTCCTTGCATACATATTCTATAGGCATCACATTACATCCACATTAATTGCATTCACATATCATATTGCATCATAAAATTAGGTCATCCATATTGCATTTATAATGTATACAAATCATAAAGGCATTCAAACATTTATAACATAATCATAAATGCATAATCATCCCTCATATCAAACCATCACATGATCATATAGAATCCATACAAATCATAAAAGCATGAACATCCATAACATAACATAACCATAAACATAAAGCATACTCACATAGGACTGCATATCATACATCACCGCCAAAACTCATATCATATATCACTCAAAATGTGTCATAGTACAATGTCAAGATGTATCATGTCTAATCAAAATGGAACTTGCAAGCTCGATAATCAAAATATAGTGTGAGTTTACATAATATCAAAAGATGCTCTAGCCTAAACTGTCCTGATCCCATGCCTCTGATTGCTTTCCTATCCTCCTATTGAGGTGACTATGAAGACCTATGCTCTATTGTTGGAGGCCTATCATATGGGGTAGACCATCTTGGGGCTGAGGTCTCACCACTCTGTGACCTACTATGAGAGTGCCTACTATGTGACTTGTTGTGTGATCTACCTTGTGATCTACTCTCAACTTGTGAAAAGCTCAAATCTCTCCTCTCAGGCAACATTTCCCTCTCATACAAGTCCTTGTAATACTACATACCCCTGCTTGCTCTGGCTAGCTCCCAAGCAACATAATCACCGACCCATTGCATGTCGCTATAAAATCTATCATCCTTTCATCGGTCTATTTCTGACTAATGATTGCTAAATCCCTCTCTCTCTAGAGGGTGTCTCTCTTGTCCTTTAGGCTGTCTCACTCTATCATGAGTTCCCTCACCTCTACCTCTAAGGCCTGTACACATGCCTGTATGGTGGCCATCCTCTGATCCACAATCTCATCCTCTACTCTGGCCTTGACCTCCTCCATCCCCTCCTCGACATTTACCCCCCCATAAAAATCCTCTCTTAGAGGACTCTCTTCACCTCTCCCATCACCGAATCATCTACATGCTCCTCTCACCTCTCTTCTATATGCTCCTCAACCTCCATCATATCTACCTCTTGATGTCCCACCTCTAGAGCTAGCATGTCCACATGCTGCTCACCCTTCTCCATCACCATCTCCATTATTTCCCTAACCTCTGGCTTGTCCTCCTCATCCTCCTCCCGGATTGGTGAAAAATGTCTCACCGCCTTCCATTCTCCATCCCTCCTTCCCCGACATTAGTCTCCTCCTCGACCTCCCCTCCCATCTCCTCCATCTCCCCATCCTCAGTCTCCCTATCCTCCATCTCAATGTCCTCCATCTCCTTGCCCTCCACCACTTCATCCCCTGTCACCTCTTCGGCCTCGCGGGCCCCTACCTCTGCGTTGTATCGACGTTGGCTGCTCTGGATCAGTATATGGACTAGGCCTATGAATCAACCACTAGGAATCATAATCTAGTGTCATGCCTACATCTTCATTACCTCCCCTCCAGCCCCATTGTACCAACTATAGAGCATCAATCTCCTCCTTAGAAGTAGTCACTAGTATCATTTGTCCCTTTGGATGCACCTCTCACGACGACCGTGCAAACTCTACTGTGTCACAGAGACACCCTTACTCTCTTTGAACTGTCATTTGACATGCTTTGGTAGATACATCTCTATAATATGTTGAGACTACACAATCTGAACTATCAGGTACCTCAGTTGACGACACCATGGTAGATGCTCATCCTCACCCACCCACGAATCACAATCCCTATAGGGCCTCCAGAAAAATCTCACTAAGGTTTCAATCCCATTCCTCCAATATCCTGTGTCTCCAACATGTTTCTATGTGATGACACCCTGATATAGAAATACATATGGAGCACCAACTCCCAACTGTCATACTACCAGTGGTCAAAACACTACTATATGCTCCCACGCCCATATCATCAGCAATGCAACCCCATAACTCATGCTCTATCCTCCTCTGTATTAAATTTCATGGAGTTGGAAGTATAACATACCCAATAGACATGGTCCCCATGCATATACTATCTCATCTTGGACCATACCTGCTAGCACCTCTCCCCAACCCACTGGAAACCCATGACCTCTGAGATCTGGAATCATCACCCCAATAATCAATGTACACAACACACATTCAAATCTATCATATCTCTCAACTAGAGTCTCCCATCTTATCTCGTAGCCTTGAATGCCAAGATCTAAATCGTCATCGCAATCATAGTAGTCATAGATAGCCTGTAGTCCTCGCACGGGATCATGTCATACCCGGTCTTCGTGAATCGGTAGCCATAGAATCCTGTACACATCCTCTAATGTCACAGTGGCTTCCTCGGTCGGTAATGGAATGTGCATGTCTGTCACCGCTTCACCAACATTGTCAGCATGCCCCTGTTTGCCCTGATAATGAGCATATAGGTCACATAGAACAATCTGAGATCCAACAGTGCTCACCTCTCGACATCATCCAGCTGGTCCCGTAGTCAAAATGTCTCCAGTCATGACTCTCACATGTAAATAGGAGGTAGTACAACCTGAGGTCATCACAAAATTCATCACGTCAATCTAAAGTCTTCATTTGACCTATTGGACCTAAATTGAACAAGTCACTTTATCCTAAATTGGGGCAAATTGTTCATCAGGCAATTGCGTCGTTGTTCTTGGTGTGTCACATAAATTCTTAGTGGCTCGCAATGGAAATTGCATCATTTATTTGCACATGCATCATTGTCAACCACACTTGTGTCGCTAAATCCTGATTGCTTCATTTCTGATCGCATGTGCGACTTAGAAAATCAGTTGCAGTGCACCATTTCAGATGCATCACAACGCAACCGTCCCTACCCTAGATCTATGTATTTGCATCACAATGAGGTGATTGCAGAAAATCACTTCACCTGCATCACTCACACACGCAATTGTGTCGCACGTAGTGTCACGCAATTTCCTACTAAATTTTTCGCTAGCTAAAATGCACGAAAATAAAAAAATTGACAAGTTGGGTTTCAAGTACTTATCGGGGCGGGCGCACCCTCAGGACGGCGAAATGTGCAGATGCAATAGCCTCTATGTGCAGCATCTAGAACTAGTGACATCTCCTAAGCTTTTCTCACCTAGAGCTCCTAAGATTTCTAAATTTAGAATGCACAAATGACTTATTTTCTTAATCAAGCTCCTATTTATAGCCTGAAAATCAGGGTTTGCACTTGGCATGTGTATTGGACACACTCTTGGACCACTTTGAACCTAAATTTGACCCCCTTAGTGACCTCGAAAATCATTTTCATCTACACCATTGAGCTTTTGACTGTCAAATTATCTTATCGGGACAATTTTCTAATTTTTTTGAAAATTTGTAAAATTCTCCCAAGGGGGCATACCTCTACCTTGCTTTCACTGGGGCATATTTTGATTGAATTTCTTTGACACAACGCGATGCATTGCATTATGTCAAAGAGGGGAAAAATTTAGACACTAAAAAATGTCTTAGTCTATGAGCGTCATTTTTCTTGGTCTTCATCTTTGCATAATTAAATGATTTTAATTATTTAATTATCCTTGATCACATTCCTCTATTAATTAAATAATTTTTGATTATCTAATTAATTCATCTCTTGATTTTTATTCTACAACGATCAATTAAATAAAATTAACTGCATCACTAATCCCCTTTTCTTCAATAATTAAATAAATTATTATTTATTTAATTATTTATCTTTCACTATTCGTCTATAGTCAAATAATTATTATTAATTCTTTGTCTATTCATTAATCTTTTAATTCTTCTATAGTCAAATAAATTTTAAATTATTTGACTATCTTTTGACATTTCTCCTCCATTAAATAATTAATCCAAATTAATTGTTTAATTCCATTTCTCTATTTCTTCCCATTTAATTAAAATGGTTAAATAAATCATTTTAATTAAATGCCCATGTGCCTTTTCCTCAAATAAAAAATTTAAACAAATTATTTATGCTCCACTTGTCCAAAGATTCCTTTCTCATGAAATAAATAATTTTATTATTTATTTTCTCCATTATCTCCCTCCACTACCTCATTTTCGAATCTTAGCCATCAATTGACTCTAGCCTCTTCTCAATCTTGACCCTTCATTGTGCAACCTCCACTCCTCTGTGTTGCATGTCTTCTCATCTGTCAATCTTGGAATCTTTCTAGAAGCTTAATCTTGAAGTTGTCCATGCAAATGGATGTCTATAAAAGAAGCCTTCCTCCTCTATTTTCGATTTAACAACCACTTATCTCCAACTTTCATGCTTATTGTTTGCAGGTATTTTCATATACACTTCATGATCTGAGGGAAAACCTGCAAAGGAAGCTTGAGGAGAGACAAGAGAAGTGATTCAACTTTAATATGGGGAGTGTGTTGTTTGTTTACTTTGATTTTTCTCCTTTATTTTGATTGTTTTCTCTTGTTAGATTGGATATATGGAGTAGATAGTGTTGTGGTTGTCACTAGATCTATGTTGGTAGAAATTTCCCATCTTACAACTATCATTAGTGGTTGAATCTTGATCATTTTCCTCAATAGTTATTTTTCCTTGATCAAGAAGGTCTTGGATGAGATCTTTGAGTTTCATACAATCTGATGTGTCATGACCTTTTGTGCTATGGTATTCACAATAAGTATTATCATCATACCATGAGAGATTGATGCTAGGTTCACCCCTATTTAATGATTTTGGAAGATCGATAAGTTTAGCATGGACTAACGTGTTTAATGTTGATTTGATTGGATCCCCTAAAGGAGTGTATTCACATTTGTCATCTTGTGAGATTTGTGCTTGTTGAGATTGATCTAGTTGTGATTCATCTTGGAGATGTGGTGATTGATCTTGTTGAGGTTGTTGATTTTGATACCCAACTTCTTGATATTGAGGATGTTGTTCTTGATATGGCTGTGGACACAACTCTGTGTTTTGATGAAATGGTTTAACCAATGGGGGAGTGTCTTGATTTTGGGGTGGAGATGTCTCTTGGTGATATGAATCAACGAATTTGGTAAGTGTAGCAATTTGATTTCACAAAATTTGATCTTGATTTTGATTTTGATACCCTTGATATAGTTGATTTGGTTGTTGGTCAAGCATATTTGGAATATACACTTGTGGTATTTGTATGGGATCATGCACAAATTGATTTTGGATAATATTCTGATTTGGGATGATGTTTAGATTTTGTATAATAGGTTTGGCATTGAACATCGTTGTGGTTGGGAAACACATTGCTTTGATTTAGGTAACCTTGATTTTGCATGGTGTTACCTTGATTTGGATCAATACATTGAGTTATTAATATATTGTTTGGATTTTGAACAACATTGGTGTGATTCACAAACGTATCTATCCCATAGTTCACCAAGTGTGGATTTGATATGTTCATGTTTGTTAAGTTTGTATTTGGTATATTCACATTTGGCATGTATTGATTTGATGGGATAATGTTGTTTTGTTGAAGACTCATGTATTGATCGTTTGGTTGATAGATTTGTAGGTTTTGAATTTGATTTAAATCTACCATAGGGAAAGGTGTTCCAAAATTTAGATTGGGTATACTCACATTTGTTGTAGCATTGAGGTTTGTAGGATATAATGATCCCATGTGTGAATTGTATAAATGTGAGTTTTGATAATCAATTGGTGTTGTAAGGCTTTGATAGTTTGGTTGATTTAGATCACTCATGATATATGAATTGAGTTTATATTCCATGTTTTTCTTGTGTTTTGACCTTGTTTCAAAAGTGAAACTTTAAGGCATTTTGGACCAATTATGTGAGTGGATAATGGGGATGAAATTTCTAAACTTTTGGAAAAAACTTTTAGACTTAAAGATTTTGATGTTTTGATGTCTTGGATAAATTTTTTTAATGAACATATAAATCTTTAAGGTAGACTTGTGACCTTCAAGATAAACTAGTCCAAAAATGTGATGACTAACTCAACTAAGTGTATGGAAAAGGATCCATTTCACACACAAAGTAGCTAAGTTAGGGTTTGGGTTGATAGATGTCTAAGATCAAAGTGTTGGTGTGTTCAAAAGTTTATAAAGTTGTTTGGTGAAGTGAAATGTGAAATATGATGAAGGGTGGATGAAATGTTTGACCCAAAATGTTAACGTAAAAGGGACCTTTGTTTTGCAAGACCAAGGTAGTGAGAAACATGCTATACCTCTAGAGTGATCAAACCCTAAAGACTCAAATGATTTTAAAAAAATAGAACTCAACTGATTTTGGAAATAGAATTTGGACTCAATGTTTTGCAATGTTTTCCTTGTCTCAATTTGCTTGTTTTGGGGAGTCAAAGTTTGAACATACATCAATGTGGGGTGTTAATTTGATTTAATCTTGGATTAATGAAGTTATTTTTACCACATACAATGTATTGCTTAAGTTTCAAACTAAAATGTCTATGTCAAAAAAATCCTTCATTTCACAAAAATACATTATGTGAAAATCATGAAGTTAGGGCCATAGTCACCTACGTTAACTTTGGAAAGTATGGATTTAGATATAAGCCAAAATATTTAGAAGTCTCTAAGGATAGATTACTTAGGACAAGCATCAATATCAATAATTTTCAAAGGGTATCCATGCTTAAACCAAAGGGTTTGAATTTTTGAGAAACTTGTTGATGTGTGTTTGAAAATGTTTTAGAACCAAGCAAGTGTTTAACTGACTCACAAGAATTTACAATCCTAGTTCAAGTGGGTACGTATTTCTTAGTAGGCTTACCAATCATCCCCATAAGAGATTATCAATCCGTGAAGATGGAATGGAAAAATAGGCTATGTCAAGGAAATGTATCGTCTTGACACGCCAAGCAAAAGAGTCCCTTCGCTATTTGCTTTATTCCCTCAACCAAAAACTGAACATGGTAAGTAACTTCTTGGAACGGTGCTATTCCAATCTACTACCTTAAAATACATTTCAGAAATGGACTTGGTCAACCACTACAAACAAGGTTTTTAATGAGCATATTTGGGATAAACCTGTGCTATACATGCGGCGATTCACTCAATTAAGAGGCCTCCCAGCCCTTAGAAATATCTAAGGGTTTTGACGTATCACATGGATACTAAGGGAGACATTCATCAGTATAGGACAACAACACCAGCTTGGTTAATGAATTTAGTCACACCAAATTATTTATATAGCAGACCTAAATGAAAGCACCACTTGGGTCGTTCCCTCTCACAAGTTAGGAGGAAGGCCCTCTAAAGGTAACATAGATTGTGAAGCTTAAAATGCTTGTCACCTAGGATTTCCAAAAGGCGCAAGGGGAGAGGATAGGCGCTTCCAAGAAGAAAATTATACTTGTGTGTTTCTCTTCACCCAAGATCGCACAAAGCGCAAGGGAAGAGGATACACACGACAAACACAACAAGAAAATCAAACACACATTCATTTTAACCTTGACAAGCATAATGAGTTTGTTTTAAGCACCAAAATGAAGTGTTGGGATTGTTTTGTTCAATTTTAAACCAATATTACAAAATGAGGATATGTGGGTTCAGTTTTAACCAACTTTGAACATTAATTTTAAACCCAAAAGAAAATTTAGTTGGTCCTAAAACATGAAGTAAAGCATCATAAAATGGGTTATACTTGCCCCATAAGTGTAAAAAAACTTGCTACAATATATAGTCAAATGATGATATGCTCCTTCAATTCAAATTTTATTGCCCAAATCTGCAAAACCTGTTAGCCTCCAAAAGCATCACTTTATCTGCAAAACCAAGAAAATGAGAATCTAAAGAGAAATTCATAAGATTCGATTAATGTATCCCTCCTTCTAGCACCAAAATGTGACCAATGTCATAGTATAGGTTAAATACACTTGATCCATATGGATTTGAAGCATATTTAATCCACTAAGCATAAATCCCAATAAGATATTCAATGTACACAAAGACGAAGAAGTCATTAATCTAACATGCTAAAAACATGAAATCTTGACAAACATCTATTTTAAGACATTGAAACTTATCCTATTGGGGGAGTGGTATCACATTGATGTGGAATGATGACCCTTTCCCAATCCCTTGGATAATGAGCTTGTTTCAATCAATTTTATTGAAGAAAACTGATGAAACCGATGAGAGATATATGTGAGACATGATGAAAGCTAATCTAACATGGTATATGCTAAGACATGTGTTGTAAATGTGTGCAAATCTATTCTAAATGTATGCAAGATATAAAGATGCAAGTCCTAATTCCTAAATATGCTAAATGGATGCAACTAAGTTACCATAGAAGCCATTAATGGATGCTTTAAGCTACTATGATCAAGATCTTAAACTAAAAATGCTAAATGTATGCTAAATATGGATGCAAGTGGTTATGATTTTCAACAGCATAAGTTTGCTATCAAAAGATGGATCCATTTGTCTCCAAATAGTGATCTATTTATAGGAGAGCAAATGAGAAACCAATGGTCAAGATTGAAAGAATTAATCAACGGTCAAGATGGAAAGAAGATGGAGGCATGGATCATGGATTACCATCAAGGGTTGAAAATGCAAGTTGATATTTAGTCAAGGGCTCACAATTATGCAAAGAAGCACACTTTCAAAGCTTGCTCAAGAAGTTTGTTGTAAGTTTGTTACAAAGAAGAATATTCCCTTTTTTGAATGAGTCTAAAAGGAGAATATTCTCATGCAAGTAGGTGTGAGAGGAAAATTAGCATTTAGTTAATTAAAACCAAATTTTAATGTGCAAAGGGAAGAATATTCGCTTTTGGAGGAATGTGCAAAGGAGGAATATTCTCAAGGAATATTCCATTTCAAGTGGGAAGGTGAGGATAATTAGCAATTTAGTTAATTAAAACTAAATTGCAAATGAGAAATCAATCAATGGTCAACAATGAAAGGAGGATGAAACATGGATTGAGGATTCCAATCCATGGTCAAGGTTGAAAGTTGACAAGGATCAATTAATTTAATCAATGGTCCAAACTAGCTTTCAACAAACACACTTCCTAAGAATTAGGAAGAGTTTAAGAGATATTTTGGAAGAAAGAGTGCACAAAAGAGGATATTCCATAGGAATATTCTCTTTTGGAGGAATGTGCAAAGGAGGAATATTCCAAGAATATTCCCTTGCAAGTGGGAGGTGAGGATAATTAGCAATTTAGTTAATTAAAGCTAAATTTAAATTTCCAAGATGGAGAATAATAGGATATTCATTAAGTGACTAATTTATTTGATGAAAAGGGGAATGCAAAATGATATTTAATTAAATAAGAGGACCTAGGGTTTAAATTAAATAATTTGCATTATTTAACTAAATAAAATGAAATGTTAGTGTGAGAAGGGGTGAATTAACCCAATTAGGTCAATTAGATTAATAGGTGAAAAATGAGGCATTTAATTAAATAGCTAGGCTAATTTAATCAAATAGGCAAAAAAGAAGATGGATTTTAGGACGAAATGATGCTAATATTGTAGAAGAGGGGGATTTGCTACTCATGAGTTCTCTTCGTTCAAAGAGCCTCACGGGGAAAACTGACCTAAACTACCTCAATGGAACAACGCAGAAGTTTCAAAATTCGAAAGAGTAGGTCACAAAGATTCTTTGGACAAACTGAAAAGCTCTCAACCAAAGGACGACAGTGTAGGAAGCTGATGACAGCGTGGCACACTATGTAAGGAAAATCAGATGCGGAAACAATTCTCCTAACGTCAATACCTCAGGAAAGAATGTAGATATACTTTTAATTTTTTCCAATTACAATTCAACTAAGATGCACTATGAAGTAAATAACAGAAACCGAGAATTTGACAATCACACATGAACACCAAATATACGTGGGAAAACCCTTACGGGAGAAAAACCCACCACACTAAGAGAAATCACTTTGTATTACAGTAACAGAGATTACATACAAATGCTAGACTTATCTTTCTGGTGTCATTATACAACAACATTCACCATGAACATTTTGGTACAGGAACCTTCAAGTTACAGTCTTTATAGAATAGAATTCATTTACTAATACAATCACTCAACCATTCGTCGACTCAACCAACGAACCAACCAACCAATCACAATCTGCAATCACAGAGTATAACCATGGCGTTCCCTGTCTGTTGAAATTCCTCACAGAACCGTCACAACCGATTGTCTTCCAACTGTTCAGATTCGGCTTCTCCTATTGGTCCACGAGACTCCACATAGGACGGTCAAACGGTCAACAAAATTCGCACTGTGTTGGCATCTCGGTGAGATACTAACAGTGTCTCGTCGATGCCACAAAACCTTCATATTGGTATCGCCAAGAGTTACCGTAGTTGCCAAGATGTTCTATCGAGCTTTCAGCGTTACGCCGAAACACCAAGCAGTCGCCCAAACCTATCACTTTTGCTAGGAGATCATAGCGAGTCACCAAAGGTTTTACCGAAGTCACAAGTCATATCGAGCTCCAAAGAATAGTCAGCAAGACTTACATCTTTCGCCGAGAGAACATACTGAACTCCAAGACTTACTCTGAAGGCTTCAACACAAAGCATTGTTGGCGAAACATGTTACTTTTGCTAAGACATCACACTGAGCTCTAGGACTTACCTTGAAGTATTCTGTCACCAAGAGTTATACCGAAGATCCCAAAGTGTTTTCGTCGGTGAGACCTTCAACATTCACTGAGACGTCTTCCCGGGACCTTTGAGTTACCCTGATAGCCATAGGCTATCGAAAAGACATCCTTCAGTCGCTAAGATGTTTCTCCGAAACGCTTTGTGTTACACCGATGAACAATATTTGAAACTCCGTCGGTGAGACCTTTGCACATCGGTAAGACTTCTTACCAATAGACTATAAGCTACGTTGAAGAACAACATGTAACATACTATCGACGAGACTCTAACACTTCGCTGGGACTTCTCACCGAGCCGCTATAAGCTACCCCGAAGCCCATGGTCACCATGAGTCTCCTCGATACACGATTGAATGGCCTGTCGGCCAGAGGTCTCCCGAGTGCTAAGAGGTCATACCGAACACTCCTTGTCACAACGATAGCTCCAAAGTGTAACCTTTTGGCAAGACTTCTGCAAGGTCACGACCTGTTCAAAACAAAATGAATCAAACTGCTAGTTGGCCAGACAATGAAGATGTCACATCAACTTGGCTCTAATGGAGGTTTCAACCTATATTGTTTGAGGCACATATTTCCAACAATCTCCCACTTGACGAAGATCATACAGGCACCTCTAGAGCACAACATAACTTACTGAAAATCATGGGCACTAAGGCCCATCAAACTGGCACACCACCTGAACTTGTCTGTGCTCACTGGCTTTGTCAATGAATCTGCAACATTCTCCAGAGTATCAAAATTTTCCAAACTGACCTTTCCATCATCTACCATATCTCGTACAAAGTGATACTGTACGTCAATATGTTTCATCCTGGCATGGAAAGTAGGGTTCTTTGCCAAACAAATTGCACTCTGACTGTCACAAAAAATAGTTATTTCCCCTGCATCAAAACCAATGTTAGAACACAAACGTTTCAACCACACTACTTCTTTACAAGCATGAGTAGCTACCATGTATTCAGCCTCCGTAGTGGACAAAGCAACTACAACCTGTCGCTTACTCATCCAACTCACTGCACCACCATTTAACATGAAAATGTATCCACTGATGGACCTCTTGCTGTCAATGTCCCTTACCCAATCAGAATCTACATATCCACGAATGTTGAGAGTCCTCTGTGATTCAACCGAATTCCCATGGTAACACAAAGCAAAATCTGAAGTTCCCTTCAAATACCTAAACACTCTCTTCACATCATCCCAATGTATTCTTCCAGGATTTTCCATAAATCGACTAAGTACTCCCACTGCTTGGGCAATGTCTGGCCTTGTACAGACCATTGCATACATGAGACTACCAACCGAACTAGCATAGGGTACACTGGTCATGTCCTCCATCTCAGTAGGAGATTTTGGATAGTCCTCAACAGATAGCTTTGTTCCATGCATGATTGGAACCACTAGTTGTTTGCAATCTTTCATACAAAATCTCTCAAGAACAATTCTGACATACTTACTCTGACTGAGCCAAAGCTTTCTATTCATCTTGTCCCTGGTTATCTCCATCCCCAGAATATACCTAGCTGCACCAAGATCCTTCATTTCAAACTTAGCAGACAACTGAGACTTAAGATCATAAATCATTAGCTTGCTATTTCCTATGAACAACATATCATCAACATAAAGAGCAATAACAAGAACTTGATCACTTTCAGCTTTATAATATACACAGTGATCAAATTTTCATCTCACAAATCCCAAAGACAATACAAAAGTATCAAATTTCTGGTACCACATTCTAGGTGACTGCTTTAACCCATACAGAGACTTCTTTAATTTGCATACCAGTTTTTCTTTACCTTTCTCAACAAAGTGCTCAGGTTGGGACATATAGATTTCTTCTTCAAGATCACCATGAAGAAATGTTGTCTCACATCCATTTGTTCTACTTCTAAGTCATATGCTGCTGCAAGTGACAAAAGAAATCTGATAGATGTCAGCTTTGCTACAGGAGAATATTTTCCCCATAATCGATTCCCTCTACCTAGGAATAACCCTTTGCAACCAGTCTTGCCTTATACTTTTCTACACTGCCATCCAGACCAATATTTTTCTTAAATACCCATTTGTAGCCCACAGGTTTTCTGCCTTCAGGCAAGGGCACCAAACTCCAAGTTTCATTTTTATCCAATGATGCCATCTCTTCTTCCATGGCTTCTAACCAAGAGTCTGAATCAGACATTTTAAATGCCTCTTTTACAGTCCTAGGCTCATCAGTGCTAGAAATTAAAGCATAGGCACAAGTAGAATCAATCAATGAGAACCCATACCTGGTTGTTTTCTTTACGAGTTGACCTCCTCAATGGCAGGGCGAGGTTCTTCTTCTTCTAACTTTGAACTGCTTGAGCTCTCCTCAGTTTGTACATTTTGAATTTTCAATTCCTCTTTTTCCGTGTAGGAGGAATTAATGCTATATCCTTATTGTTATCTGACTTTGTCTCTGACTGCATATCCAAAGTGGAAGGTTTCAACTCACGAAATATTACACTTCTGCTGTATACAACCTTCTCTGTATCAGGATTCCAAAGCTTGTATCCTTTTATGACAACGCTATAGCCAATAAAATACATTTGACAGCCTTGTTCTCCAATTTAGATCTTTTCACATCCGACACATGAGCATATGCCTCACAGCCAAAAACATGAACATGTCTAAGTGAGGGCTTCTTACCACTACATGCTTCCAAAGGTGTTTTCTCAACAAGAGTAGAATTTGGAGAACGATTAATTAGATAACATGCAGATACAACCTCAGCCCAAAATTTCTCCTCCAAGCAGCACTACTAAGCATACTTCGTGCTCTCTCCATTACTGTCCTATTGAACCTTTCTGCAACTCCATTCTGTATGGAGTATAAGGTGTAGTCTTGTGTCTTTTAATTCCATGGTTTTATAGTATCTTCAATTCATCAGAACAAAATTCACTACCATTATCAGCCTAAGCATTTTATTTTTCTTCCACCGATTTCTACAAGGTTCTTAAATTCCTTAAATCAATGAATACTTCTAATTTACTTTTCAAAAAATAAACAAATGCTCTTCTTGAATAATCATCAACTAATGACACAAAGATTCTTGACTTAGACAAAGAAGGAACATCTACGGACCAAACACATCCTAATGAATATAATCTAGCAAACCGAAGATTTGTGTGAGGACTGGAATAAAATGAAACACGCTGTTTCCATATATACAATATCTTAAAATTCAAATTCAAGATTACTCTTCAAGCCCCTCAACCAAGTTTTTATTCTTCAAGGTTTTTAAACCTTTTTCTCCTATGTGGCCTAACCTATGATGCCAAAGCATAGTCTTCTCTGCAGGAAGTTTTACTTCCATAGAGTTTACATAATTAGGGATATTTCCCTCTTTACCTCCACAAGTAGCTTTCAGTGACTTTCCATAGACACTGTTACATTGAACAGTTGTGCATCCAGCTTGTACAGGGTACCAATTCGAGCACCTCTAACCAGCACCATTGAACCTCTAGTCATCTTGCACCATTTCCAGAAGAACTCTTGTACTCCAATATCATTCAAAGATACTTACAGAAAGTAAGTTTCGAGCCGACTGTATATGCATTACATATTGATTCCCTTCACTGCCATCGGGGAATTGTTGACTCTTCCACCACCAAAAATATCTAAAGTTGAATCACTCTCTAAGTACACCTTTCCACCATTGTATTCTTCATACTTCGTGAACCATTCTCTATGAGATGTCATGTGAAAAGATGCTCTAGAATCAATCAGCCTAGACATCATCGATGCCCGAGTAGCAAAGGCTACAATGAAGGCATCACCATCACTATGAGAAGAACCATTATTGGAAGAGCCCTTTTTTTTTTTTTCTCCTCTTTACAATCCTTTCGGATATGACCAGGTTGCCCACAGTTCCAACACTTTACCTTTGACTTCTTACCAAGAGACTTTGATCTCCCTTCTGATTTCGATTTGGACTTCTTGTCCTTCTTCTTGCCTTTCTCTTTCGGTCTTCCTCTGACAGCAAGAGCTTCCTTCACCATCTCAGAAGATTTCCTTCTCATCTCTTCTGACAAAAAAGATGCAACAACATCTTCCATCTTGAAACTAGATGTTGTACTCCCAATCGCCATCACCAAATGATCCCATGAGTCTAGCAAAGAACACAACAATAGCATACATCGATCCTCTTCTTCAGTTTTCACACCAATAGATGTCAATTAAGCAATTAACATATTAAATGCATTCAAATGATCAACAACAGACCCTCCTTCCTACATTCTCAACGAGTACAACTTCTTCCTCAGGAACAGTTTATTCACCAAGGACTTCCCCTAATAAATAAATGCCAGTCTCTTCCACAAAGAAGAGGCAGTCTTCTCCTCATGCACATTCAGAAGCACTGAGTCTGCCAAACAGAGCCTTATCAGCCCCTTAGATTTCCTATCTGCAAGGTCCCAATCTTCTTGCTTCATGCCTATAGGTTTAATTCCAGACACTGCAAGCCACAAATCACGATCAACTAGAAGATCCTCCATCTTGAGTTTCCACAACTCAAAGTTACTTGCATTGAACTTCTCTATTTCAAACTTTCCAAATGTGCTAGCCATCTCAGCATGTAAACAAAAATAACAAACACTACAAGACTCCCATTGAATAGAATTGACTCAAAAAACCCAACGTACCCACAAGGATAACACAACTGGCCAGGCTCTGATACCACTTGTAAGGAAAATCAGATGCGGAAACAATTCTCCTGACGTCAATACCTCAGGAAAGAATGTATATATACTTTTAATTTTTTCCAATTATAGTTCAACTAAGATGCACTATGAAGTAAATAACATAAACAAAGAATTTGACAATCACACATGAACACCAGATATACGTGGGAAAACCCTTACGGGAGAAAAACCCACCACACCAAGGAAATCACTTTGTATTACAGTAACAAAGATTACATACAAATGCCAGACTTATCTTTCTAGTGTCATTATACAACAACATTCACCATGAACATTTTGGTATAGGAACCTTCGAGTTATAGTCTTTACAGAATAGAATTCATTTACTAATACAATCACTCAACCATTCGTCGACTTAACCAACGAACCAACCAACCAATCACAATTTGCAATCACAGAGTATAACCATGGCATTCCTCGTCTGTCGAACTTCCTCATAGAATCGTCACAACCGATTGTCTTCCAATTGTTTAGATTCAGCTTCTCCTATTGGTCCATGAGACTCCACATAGGACGGTCAAACGGTCAACAAAATTCGCACTGTGTTGGCATCTCGGTGAGATACTAACAGTGTCTCGCCGATGCCACAAAACCTTCATATCGGTATTGCCAAGAGTTACCGTAGTCGCCAAGATGTTTTATCGAGCTTTCAGTGTTACGCCGAAACACCAAGCAGTCGCCCAGACCTATCGCTTTCGCCAGGAGATCATAGCGAGTCACCAAAGGTTTTACCGAAGTCACAAGTCATATCGAGCTCCAAAGAATAGTCAGCAAGACTTACATCTTTCGCCGAGAGAACATACCGAACTCCAAGACTTACTCCGAAGGCTTCAACACAAAGCACTGTTGGTGAAACATGTTACTTTCGCTAAGACATCACACCGAGCTCTAGGAATTACCCCAAAGTATTCTATCACCAAGAGTTATACCGAAGATCCCAAAGTGTTTCCGTCGATGAGACCTTCAACGTTCGCTGAGACGTCTTCTTGGGACCTTTGAGTTACCCTGATAGCCATAGGCTATCGACAAGACATCCTTCAGTCGCTAAGACGTTTCTCTGAAACCCTTTGTGTTACACCAATGAACAATATTTGAAACTCCGTCGGTGAGACCTTTGCACATCGGTAAGACTTCTTACCGATAGAATATAAGCTACGCCAAAGACCAACATGTAACATACTGTTGGCGAGACTCTAACACTTCGATGGGACTCCTCACCGAGCCGCTATAAGCTACCCCGAAGCCCGTGGTCGCCATGAGTCTCCTCGATACACGATTGAATGGCCTGTCAGCCAGAGGTCTCCCGAGCGCTAAGAGGTCATACCGAACACTCCTTGTCATAGTGATAGCTCCAAAGTGTAACCTTTCGGCAAGGTCATAGCGACTTGTTCAAAACAGAATGAATTAAATTGCTAGTCGGCCAGACAATGAAGATGTCACACCGACTTGGCTCTAATGGAGGTTTCAGCCTATATTGTTTGAGGCACATATTTCCAACAACTAGTGTCTCGGAGGTGCATTGGTTTCTTGTACGGACCAAAGTGAGATTATCACGGAAAATGCCTAAATGACTGCTAGCAAACAAATTACAAAGAACTAGCAAAATGCGATAAAGTGGTAGAAATGAAGTAAAGTAAAGAATAAATGAAAAAGATAAGGAGTAGAAAGGAAAGAAATACTTACAACCACGCGAGTGATGAAGCCTCCACCAAATGAATATCTTCAAAATCTGCAAGTGTGATATTTGGAGAGAATGTTGGGGCTGTATAGGGGCCTGCCTCAGTTAGACCCTGTTTTGGTGTACCCACCTCCATAGACAACCAGATAGATAGATAAAAAATTAGAAATGAAGTAAAGAGCACTTAAAACACTACAAAACAGTGTTATGCTACTCAACCAAGTGATAGATAAGAGGAGAGGGAAGCTTACCACCTCCACCAAGAGCACTCAAGGCTGCTTGGGGGAGAAAATGAGAGGAACTCAAGCCTCTACTGCGATGGTGTGGTCCCAAACTTTCTCTACCGACGTGATGAAGCATTGATGTTGCTGCTGTGAAGTGTAAAGTGTTTTGTTAGAATGCTTAGACCTATCAAGAGTGAGCTTAATGCTTGGAAGAGGATGAAAAGCTTGTTAAAGGGATGAATATGAAGGAGAGATGAAGAGAAACAACCATATTCGAGTCGGTCAACCGAAAGGGGCATTACAACTTCACCTCCAATAAGAAGTGTAACACCTCTGTAGGTTCAATTGTAGGAATCTGCTAGGGATGTCTACGCATTGCGTAGGTGTCCTCAACAGAAACACCTCCACCGACGCTCAAAATAGGTGCCAAGTGGGATGCAAGCAGTGGGCTTAGGTGGAATTAAACCTCCAAACTTGGTTTTCTAAGGTGGATAAAGGAAAAAAGGGGATTTGCACATGGGGTACAAATTCACGCTTATACATTTTTCCCCCACTTTAGTGAGCACGAATACTAATGAGTGCTCAGTAAAGTAGATCAAGAAAGAGTAAGGTTAGAAATGTATACCTAAACCGTCGAGGAAGCAGACCACGATCTGGCGAACCTGAGAGTGCAAAGTCAAAAGAGGACTTCATAGTTCCGCAAAACTATGAAGTTGAAGAAAGAGCATATACCCAGGATGAAGAAGATGTTGATCTTCGATCCGGTATATACAATTGAGAAGAGAAATATGGAAATGAACAAAGCATGTGGTGAAAGCAAAACTTGCTCAAGAGTAGAACCCACACCACAAAATAGGAGTGATAAAAGCAAACCCCACTCGAGGAGGAGAACCTGTATCAAAAAATAAGAATGTAAGTGCCTCACAGGCCCACAAACCTACAAGGAGGCATCCCCCAAGATCTCTCACATGGAAGAAGCTGAGAAAGCACCTTACAGACCTGCAGACCTACAAGGAAGGTATCCTTCAAGAACTCTCACATGAAGGAAACACTAAGAAAGTTCCCTACAGATCCGTAGACCTGTAGGGGAGCCACCCCCAAGATCTCTCGCATGGAGGAAGCTCAAAGGAAGTGCCCTATAGGCTCTTAGACCTACATGGAGGCATCCCTCAAGATCTCTCACATGGAGGAAACCAAAGGAAGCGGACTTCGTAGAGTCAAAAAGTGGTGAAACGTCTACTCACAAATAGAACATGTCAAAAAGCGACCGTATAGGCGAGTAAGTAGACAATTACGCAGACTATTGATAAGTTGGAAAAATTTCAAAGGGGTTCCTTGGGAACCCAGTGTGAAAAAAGAGGAGTCCACTCAAGGGATGCACTATTTGAAAAGCAAGGTCTAGTTAGGCTGCCCCCAAGCTAGACATGAATGAATCCATTCAAAAGAAAAGCTTTCAAAGAGGTTCCTCGGGAACCCTTCAAAAGGAGAGGGGGTCCACTCAAGGGATGCTTCATTTAAAAGGCAGAGAGAAGAGAGGGGGTCCTTAAGAAGGACACACATCTCTAGAATGAGTCATCATTTCCCCCAACATGTAGGGGAGGATAACCATGCAAGATATATAGGACATACAGGATAGAGGTAAACCTCGATATCACTTGTCATGTGAAGTAAAGGAAGGTGCATCAATCAAATGGGAGTTTGATGGCACCTAAATCACGAAGTTGTATTTTGTCTTTCAAGGCCTTGCATTCAATAGTGGAATGGCCAAGCACTCGATGGTATGCATAGAAAGAATGTTTTCCTTCATCATGTCTATGAAATTTCTTACGTGTAGAGAAGGGAGAGTGATTAAGCGAGCTTTGAGAAGCCACAACAAAATACACTCTTGCTTAGATAAAGGATGTGGAGCAGCAAGCAACCCTTTCTCTTGTGGAGAAAAGTTTAACTTCTCACAAGAAGATATGAAGGTAGCAGACAAAGGAGGAGGATCTTCATAGAGAGCATTATTCTAGCAATGGGCATCATACTCCTCTACAAGATCCTTCTTGATAGGACTACCAACATTAACCTCTTTAGCAGAAGCATAATCCTCTTCATCAGAAGGAGGATCAACACTAAGAAAATTACAACTATTGCTCACACCACCCCACGATACAGGAGAATAACCATTTTCGATAGCATATGTGGATGGTGTTATCGAAAGGTCTAAGTGGATCGGGTCGACTTTATGTTCCCTACTGAAGGAATCTGTAAATTCTAGAGAACCCCAATCATCACCAAGACATGCATTCTCTTGAGAAGAGGATGAATTAGAATTTCTTGTTTCAGAAGGATCTTCTTCAAAGACATTTATCTCAAGAGTATCCTTTGTATTAGTTATTGTTGGAGTAAACATAGACACATTGGAAGACACTGAAGGAATAAGAGTAGGTACAACCGAAACTCGACCGACAATTGTCATTTCACATAAGTGCATAGCATCAGGGTCAACTTTGACTATGAATACTTTAATGTTAGCAATGAAATTAATAGATTTGTGCAAGGTAGACGAGACTGCACCCATAGCATGAATCTATGGTCTACTAAGACGAAGATTATAAGGTAACTTTTCTGCCATAACATATACAAGGGTAGGTACGGTAACAGGTCCAAGTTGCAAAGGTAATACTATTGTACCTAGAGCTTGTCGCCCAACATTATCAAACCCACAAATGACAATAGAAGAAGTATTAATAGAATATGAATCAACATTAATCTTAGAAAATAGATCAATGCTACATACATTGAGTGTCGAACCAGCTTCAACAAGAGTACGTCTAATACCAATTTTATTAATGTTAACTATAATAATTAGAGGATCCACTTGCTTTTGTACTTCCAGAGGTGGGAGCTCTTGCAGATAGAACGTGATATTCGGCGAATCCACATGAATATATGCCATCAATGCATCAACATCCATCAACCTAGTAGAAGGAAAGAGGATCTTTTGCAAGGTTTCTTGAAGCATACCTTGGTAAATTGGGGTAGACTGAAACAAGTCCCATAGTGAGATCTTATCCGGAGGAACCTGAGGTTGCTCGACAAGATTGCAATCATCGGGTGCCTTAGTCATAGGTTTAGGAGATTGAAGAAGGTTAGGTTGTTTATTCATATTATTCTCATAACTATGGGTTGCCACTCTATAAGAGGGAGCCTTAGGAAAATCAAGAGAGTTACTATCAAATGGAACACCATCGATAGAACAAACCATTTTAGGGTAAGGACTAGTCGGAGTCACGTAAACGATCAGTCTCTTAGGCCTTTGAGGAGCACCGAGTCAAAAGTTATGACCCCGCCAAGTAGGGGTAAATAAATTCCTTATTTTTCAAAGAACATTGTTCATCATGTCGGGTTCACCAAAATGTAGAAGAGGGGGATTCGCTACTCATGAGTTCTCTTCATTTAGAAAGCCTCACGGGGTGAACTACCCTAAACTACCTCAATGGAACATCACAAAAGTTTCATAATCCGAAAGAGGTCACAAAGATTCTCTAGAAAAACTAACAAGCTCTCGGCCAAAGGACGACAACACAAGAAGCAGACAACAACGCGATGCGCTGGCATCTCATACAGACTAGAGACCGAGTTTATCACAAAAAATGCCTAAATGACTGCTAGCAAACAAATTACTAAGAACTCACATAATGCGATAAATTGGTAGAACTGTAGTAAAGTAAATAATAAATGACATAGATAAGGAGTAGAAAGGAAAGAAATACTTACAACCACGTGAGTGATGAAGCCTCCACCAAATGAATGTCTTCAAAATCTGCAAGTGTGATATCTAGAGAGGATGTTGGGGCTGTATAGGGGCCTACCTCAATCAAACCCTGTTTTGGTGTTCCCACCTCCACGAATAGCCAAATAGATAGATAGAAAAGTAGAAATGAAGTAAAGAGCACTTAAAGCACTATGAAATAGTGTTATGCTACTCAACCAAGTGATAGAGGAGAGGAGAGGGAAGCTTACCACCTCCACCAAGAGCACTCAAGGATTCTTGGGGGAGAAAATGAGAAGAACTCAAGCCTCTGCTATGATGGTGTGGTCCCAAACTTTCTCTACCGATGTGATGGAGTGTTGATGTTTCTGCTGTGAAGTGTAAAGTGTTTTGCTAGAATGCTTAGAGCTGTCAAGAGTGAGCTCAATGCTTGGAAGAGGATGAAAATATTATTGAAGGGATGAATATGAAGGAGAGATAAAGAGAAACAACCATATTCAGGTTGGTCGACCGAAAGGGGCGTTACAACTTCACCTCCAATGAGAAGTGTAACACCTCTGCAGATTCAACTGTAGGAATCTGCATGCCACACGAGCATCCTCGAAAGAAATTCCTCCACCGACGCTCAAAATAGGCACCAAGTGGGATGCAAGCAACAGACTTAGGTGGAATTAAGCCTCCGAACTTGGTTTTCTGAGGTGGATAAAGGGAAAATGGGGATTTGTATATGGGGTGCAAATTCAGGCTTATACAAATATATCGAATTTAAGTGTGTAATACCATTCAGGACATTTTAAAGTGTCTACAAACATTTAAAACATCATCGAAATGTATAGCTCTATGAGAATGTATTAATATTCAACTAGATCATGACACACATATGGACAAAAGATATAATTTGTCAAACATGACATATACATGACAATGTGTAATGTTAATTACAAATAGACCTACAATCTCTAGGTAGAAATATATATCAACTAAAATAAAATATATTATACATGTAGTTATTTAATAACATTTGGGAGCATGTTTGAATGAAACAACAAAAAAATCATATATCATGTCATCCAAATGAACATATAGATCTCTAAGGTGCACAATTTTAAATGTTCTTAATTGCTTAAATGAACTTAAATTAACATGTTGAAAAATACTTGATTACATACCAAGATAATAGAAAATTGTTGGTGCGAACAACTAAGCTCAAAATATTCATTCCCTAACAACTTGATCATTCATTTACCACACTGATTTGATCAGCTTGCTCTTCAATAACTTGTAATATTCTTTGATGATCATCTTTATCAAGTCTCCACTTATTACATCCACATGCACGTGGAAATTGATGAAGAGATAGGCCAATAATAATTACTGGGTGGATATATTGCAACACCATGCTTTTAAGATGGTAAGCAATAAAATGAATCCCATTTTGAATAATCTTGACTTCTTTGAGATATGTCCCTTGCACTACAACTGAAGCTGTGGGAAACGACATGCCATCACTTGTTTTTGGTTTTGTTAACTTCATTCTCTCCTATGTGCAACATAATAAATAATAACTGACACCTTCTATATTTCTAGCCTCTCCTATGAGCACAAAACATCTGTTGTACACATTATATGTACAACATACATTCAATTTTTAAAAAATAGAACCAATCTAAATAATTATAGAAAAAATCAATTTATAAACAAATTACAATTAATTTTTTTTCTAAATTAACAAATATTATAATTTATAAATTGATCTTGAGAAAGCTACAAACTTTGCATGTTCAAATTTATTATATACACATGCACACATACCTTTTTTAATTAATTCTGAAATGTGGTCATAATCAGTTGAAATCAAAGGAATGTCTTCAAATTTTTTGTCTTCATCTTCATTGTATGTGTCAGTATCAACTAGTGACACCAAATTCCATTCACGACATATGCACATGGTTGGTTGTTGCAACTATCATAGTGTCCCAAAATGCATTCATAACAAAAACAAGAGTAATCTCTAGTGTACAATGTCTATGTGTGTCTATTTGTGCTCATCACATAATGAAAATATCTTGCTTTGTTTACCCTCTTGCATCCATGCATTATTCTTCTCTCCACTCCTACAAAAATTATATACATAATTCAAAATAATTTAATATATATATGAGTTTTTAAACTTAAATGTTTAAATAAAAACAAGTTCAAAACTTTTTTCAAACAATAAATTTAAACATACCTGATATCTCCTAAAACACTCTATTTGGACATCCATGGTTCCTCGTTGAATATGTGTCGACATCACTTTCAAAGTGTTTCTTACACCATTCAACAACATCATGTCATCATTTATATACTCTCCCTCATAATTCATTTGATGTTTTCTTAGATCGCATTTGATGCAAGCTCTTGCGCTGTCATGTTCACCCTTTCCATACCCACTCTCAAAGAAACTCCAAACATGTGGTATATTATCGTGTTGATGATATATAAATAGTGCATAAAATGGCCTTGATGATTTGAATTGTGATGCACACCCATTGGACCATACAAAATGTTGTTCAATCTTCACACCTCTTCTTTCCAAATCTTCAAAAAAATTCTTAAAGCAATGTTGGAAAAAAAGTGTGCCATGCTCTTTATCATCACTAATATAAAAGTGATATTCTTTCTTGATGACTCGTTGTTCATATGTATTTTCAACACAATCCAAATCCAATTGTGCATGTTGATAACAAACATGCACCATAATAGTGACCTTCTCTGAATAGTAATATTGTGTTTGAATCTCCTTTTGATGGGTAAAAGAGTATTTTTTTGCAAAGTTAACTACTGATAAAATTGTTCTAACTGGGAAAGTATCTCTTAACAACTAATATTGTTTTGATTTCCACTTAGCATAAAATGAATAATGTATGTATGGTTGTATCAATTTAAGAAAATTTTCCATAAATTTTCCAATAAGTACCTCCTCTTCTACATAATCTAACCTTGTCGATTCTTTCCCAATTTTTGTTTCAAACTTTATGTACCTATAACTCTTGCAATTTACCATCTTTGACATGTTAGTATCTTCATTTCTCAAATGAATTTTAGCTAGGTTTCCACATGTTTCACAAATTCCTTTTATGCATTTCATTGGAGGTCCATCTACATCATCATTAGATTTATCACATAAGATGGATGCTATGAATTGACTTACCCATTTAGGAGGTGCATTTTGAGAACCATCACTTTCTTCTCTGATCTTTCAAAACACCTAATAGTAAAGATCAAGTTCAATATAATAAGGACAACAAGTTTCAAAAACCTTGTTTTCCCTCACATAATGTGGCCTTAACATTTGAAACATTGTTTTTCCAGTCTTTATATGAGGATTTTCATCACAAAACATCATATACATCTCATGTTGTGCTATGTATAACCAATTTTTTATATGCAGTCAAAAATTGTCCTTAGGACCGATCCTGTCTTTTAGAACATCTCTTTTATTTGACAAGGGACTAGTATGATCATGCCAAAATCTTGAGACCAATTTCCTAACACCAACTTAAATCTTGTTAGAATGAGGATCCCTACACATCAATGCCCAATTTCCTTCTGTAATAGTATCATCCAAAACCTTTCTCCTTTTCACATATATTGTTAGTGTCCTACTTTGTTAGATGAAAAAGACAACTGAGAGGGGGGGTGAATTAGTTGTACATTAAAACATTCAATCCCTCATTAAATTTCAAACCCTTATCGACATTTAAACCCTCATTAAGTATTAGTAGAATGTAACATATGAAACAACAATGCAAACACAACCAAGCACAATGGAACACCAGATTTACGTGGAAAACCCTAATTAGGGAAAAACTATGGTGAGGATTAGCTCACATATATATTAATAGCAACACTGAATTACAATTAGGCTCACTTCCCAAAGGATTCATTGTCCGAAAGAAAGACAAAAGAATAAAACTATTACAAGAGATTCACTATCTTAGAGCAATAAGAGAAATCCACCACTGTAACTCTACACCATCCACAACCTTTGGCTCACTACCTCTAGCAACTTCAAGCACACTGGAAATGTAGAAACCTTCTACTCACTACATTCAGAGTCATAGGAATTAAGCTCAAACTCATATCACCACACTTGATCACATTCACATCTCACACATTTATTATACATGTCACGCCAATATCCAACAATTCACCTTGCATTTATACCAACCACAACCTCAAAAACCTTTTCCATGTTGGCCACAATGAAACATATGCACCTCAAACATATATCCACTAAAATAGGTCGGCACCAAACACCTCTGTGATGGAAAGAAGTGAAGGTAGACCATGCTAAGGATTAATTAGGACCCAAATCTACACTGACACACTTTACCACACTTTATAAACAACAATCAACCTCCACAATTAGTGCTAGCACACTAGGTCAACCAAACTTGTACTAACACTAACAAGTGACCACATACATGCTTCTCCAAGTTTGAAAACAACATGCAGACCATAAAGAAACACTTCAAAAAATCCTCACAATATCCCAAAATATTCTAGCATCATCAAAATATTATGCAACACTGCCACAACCACCTACAACTGAGAACATCATCATTCTGTGCAACTAGACATACTGCCATAGAACACAAATTATGAATCTAGACTTATGGAACAAGTGAACACTAGAAACTTCAAGGGAAGGAAGTTATAGATAATATGAGTATGTTCCTAAATCCACAAGACAAGAAAATTCAATGCAGGGAAATGCAGAGCAATTCCATTTCTCCCAAACAACCTTCTACACAGGCAGACATATTGTCAAACACATCTTCCACTGCCTCATGATCCAAAACTTGAAACTCTAGATATAACACCTCTGAACACCTCTGATCATCATATCCAAATTGAACAAGCATATATTCAACACCAAAAATCTCCAAACTAGGGGTTGACATCAATGCGACATTGAACCACAACACACCACACTTGACACTAATGACAACACAAATAGAAATCTCCAACAATCTCCCCCTTTGTCATTGGTGACAAATACTAGAAACTATCATCAACATCTTCACATCAAGCAACACCCCCTTACTTGGGGATCTCTTATACTTCTTTTCCTTGTGTCTTTCAAACACTATTCTCTCCCCCTTTCTATTATCTCCCCCTATCTTGAGGAGTTTTTTAGACATCACTCTCCCCCTTTGACATCAATGACAAAGGGAAACATTTTTCCCTTTGACAACACTTGCACACTTCTCTTTAGGAAACTTCAGCGAGCAACTGCTCTCTCCACTACTCTTCTCCATACAATTCTCACTACTACACACACTACACTGCACATTCTTCACTGCTCTCTCTCTTTTGCTTACTCTTTTTTGTACTCGCTTTACACTGCCCTTACTTTTCAACTTTCTCTCCCTTAGGGGCACAAGATATGTTCCCTTGTACCAAAAAAGAACACTACTACCTACTCCCCCTTAGAGGTAACTTTCATCATCAGTCTAGGACCGAAAATGTATCTTGAAATGCTTCTTGGATAGATGCACCAAATTATGCATCTAGTTGAAAGAAGGAGGGGCAGTAACCCCTAAATTCTATCAGAGATACTCAAAAGTATATTTTGGAAGAGCCTTTGTAAAAATATTTGCAACTTGATCCTTTGTAGGCACATACTCTAGCTTTACCTCATTCTCTACAACTTTCTCCCTTAGAAAGTGATACTAGATAGAGATATTCTTTGTACTTGAATGCATCACCGGGTTTTTTGAAATATTGATAACACTTGTATTATCACACAAGATAGGAATAGGTTCATCATATGATATTATGATATCCTTTAATGTCTACTTCATCCATAATACCTGTGTATATCATGATGCTGCTACAATATATTCTACCCCTACAGTAGATAATGACATTGAATCCTACTTCTTACTCAACCAAGAAACCAATCTGCTTCCAAGAAAGAAAGCACCTCCACTTGTACTTCTTCGGTCATCTACATAGCCTGCCCAACTTGCATCTATATATGTATTCAAAGAGAAATCAGTATTCCTAGGATACCATAGACCAAAATCCAGAGTTCCCTTCAAGTATCTAAATATCCTCTTCATTGCTGCCACATGTGATTCTCTAGGATCTTCTTGAAATCTTACCACAAGACACACTGCACGCATGATATCCAGTCTAGTAGTAGTTATATATAGCAATCCACCAATCATTGATCTGTACTTGTGTTGATCTTTCTTAGGAGATTCATCATTCTTGCTTAATTTACAACTAGTGACCATAGGAGTACATACCGATTTAGAATCCTCCATTCCAAACTTCTTCAACATTTTCTTAACATACTTTGACTAAGAAATGAAAATACCTTTTTTTGATTGACAGATTTGTAGCCCAAGGAAGAAATTCATTTCCACACACATTGACATCTCAAACTCTTTTTTCATCTCTTCTGCAAACTTCTTGCACATTCCTTCATTTCCTCCAAAGATTATGTCATGAACATACACAACCACAATCAAGATTTTCTCTCCCTCAACCTTGAAGTAAAGGTTTCTATCTATAATACCTTTTTTAAATCCTTGTTGAACCAAGTACTTATCTAATCTTTCATACCAAGCTCTAAGAGTCTGTTTGAGTCCATACAATGCTTTATTCAACCTGCAAACCGTATCAACATCATCTGATAACTGAAATCCTTTCAATTGTTTAATGTACACTTCTTGAAACTCACCATTCAAGAATGTAGACTTGAAATCCATCTCATATACCTTGAATTTTTTATGTGCTACAAAAGCCAAAAATATTCTAATGGCTTCCATCCTTGCCACTGGAGCAAAAGTCTCTTCAAAATATATTCCTTCCACTTGCGAGTAGCCTTTACACACAAGTCTAGCCTTATTTCTGACAACTTTTCCATCCTCATTCAACTTGTTCCTGAAAATCCAATTAGTTCGTATCACATTCTTATTTGCTGGCCTTGAGACCAATCCCAAAGTATGATTCTTCTCAATTTGTTCCAACTCTTCTTTCATAGCTTTGATCCAATTCTCATCTTTGCATGCCTAAGTTACTATTTTAGGTTCTACATATGAAAGTAAATAAGTGTTTACTTGTTCCTTTGTCATAGTATCTTTTCTCCTTGTTAGCACACCTTTTCTCTTATCTCCAATAATTTTATCTTCAAAATTATTCTTCTGCACATACTTAGGAGTCTTAGGGATCCTTTTTGGAGCTTCTTCCTCTTCAACTATAATCTCTTTTTCCTTCTCTTCATCCTTTTCTTTTTCATTGCAAGGGGTTCATTAGATTCATATCCTTCTATTAACCCAAAAATTTGAAGTGGTTCTTCATCCACTTTGACACTTGCACTTTCAACAATCTTCTTCAACCTTTTGTTATAGCATTTGTATACCTTGCTCTTTGTAGAGTATCCAAAGAAGATTCCTTCATCAGATCTTGCAGATCAAAATTTCCTAAATCTTCTTCATCTCTTTTGATATAGCATTTACTTCCAAACACTCTAAAATATTTCATAGTAGGAGGTTATCCATACCATAACTCAAAGGAGTCTTTGAATTTTTCACTCTTGCTTGACCTATGTTAAGTATGTACACTTTAGTATGAATTTCTTCTTTTCAGTAGACTTCCAATATATTTTCTTCCTTCATCATAGTCCTTGATGCTTCTTGAACTGTCAAGTTCTTCCTCTCCACAACTCTATTCTACTAAGGAGTCCTAAGAGTTGACAAATATCTCTTTATTCCATGATCTTCATAAAAGATGTTAATCATTGGAGGTCAACTCACCACCTCTTTTAGACCTCAAGAAATTGATTTTAAAATTCATTTCATTCTCAACCACAGATTTAAAAGATTTAAAATTATCTAAAGCTTTAACTTTTCTTTGAGAAATGTCACCCAAATCATTCTAGAATAATCATCTATTATTAACATGAAATACCTGTCACCTTGACAACTTCTTATTTTGGTAGGTCCACATAGGTCTGTATGCACCAACTCCAAAGGTCTTGTGGTAGAATATTATTTAAAGGGTAACTTACCTTTGTATTTTCCTATGCCACTTTTCAATCTCCTTACAAAATTTTCTTCCACTTCATCAAGATCATCAAGATCTGATTCATCATCCTTCTCCACTTTGTTGACTTTAAAGGATATTTCTTTCTTTGTAGCACCTTGACCAAAATTTCTTAATTCATAAGAAATTAAAGCATCAAACATCTGATCTCTAGAATATTGATCTAAATTTTAAGCTTCCTCAATAGCAACAACTTTAAACCTATAAGATCTAGGAAGAGTTCTTAATACCTTTTTCACAACTTTACTTTCTTCCTACTTACCACCAAGACCATTGATGGCATTAACAAATTCATCAGCTCTAAGCATGCAGGATATAATATCTTCATCTTTAGACATCCTCAGGGTTTCAAATTTGTCTTTGTAATTCTACATCTTTGCTTTCTTGACATTATCATCTCCTTCATAAATACTCTCCAACTTAGTCCAGATCTCTTTAACAGTTTTCAGGCTTATCACCTTTCCAAGTTCATAATCATAAAGACCACTTAGGATAGCTCATTCCTTGCTTTTCCATTGTTATCATAATCCTTGATCTCATCATCACTTTTCAGACCATTAGCAGGCATAATATGTCCTTTTTCAACTAATTTCTAGACACAAAATCTAAGAGAAACTAGAAAGGACTCCATCCTGGCTTTCTAGTTAGCATAATTCATTCCATTGAATATAAGAGCTTTGACACCCTTCCTGTATGCCATCCAGGTCTACCTCAAGTAGTTAAGCTTCGTCTAAGGAACCACATATATGATACTGATTGTTAGATGAATATGACAACTGAGAGGGGTGTGTGAATCAATTATACATTAAAACATTCAATCCCTCATTAGCTTTCATACCCTTATCAACATTTAAACCCTCATTAAGCATTAGAAGAATGTAAACATATGAAACAAAAATGAAAACACAACCAATTATAATAGAACACTAGATTTACATGGAAAACCCTAATCAAGGAAAAACCATGGTGAGGATTAACTCACATATATATGAATAGAAACACCAAGTTATAATTAGGCTCACTACCCAGAAAGGAAGAAAGGATCATTGCCTAAAGAACTCACTGCCTAGAAGAAAGAAGAAAGAAGAAAACTGTTACAAGAGATTCACTATCTCAAGTAAACAGGATAAATTCACCACTGTAACTCTACACCATCTGCTCATTGCGCAGAGGCAGAGGCTGCATTCATAAGTGTTAGATTTGCAATTAGTAAGGGCTACTCCAAATTATGGGTTGAAGGAGACTCTTTGAACATAATAAATTATCTATGTGGCACCCATCCTCCGAGTTGGAATGTCGATCAGCTCATTAAGGATACGATAATCATGTTACAATCTTGTGAGGAGACCCGTATCTCTCACGTTTACCAAGGAAACTCGTTGGAAGATTTTTTTCCAACGAGGATGTCAAGTTAAATGATTTTCATTCATGGTAGGAGGATTCAATCCTTCCTGAGAAAGCTAGGAGTTTATTGAGGAATGATGGCATGGGTTGAGTTGATGCGACATTCATGGTCTAGTACCTTCCTTCATTTCACACGCTTTGTGGGTGTTTTCTTGATCTTTGGTCTTCAGTTGAGTGTTATTCATAAGGGTTTGGTGTTTCTAGTGTTGCTAACCATGGGCGGTGACAAGAGTAGAATCGAGTTGCATTCCTGTGGGGACATTTAGAGAAACAAGAAGCTCTAGAATATTCTGTGCCACGACAATTTTACTCCATTCTTGGAGAGGCTACATGGGTATAACCCCAATGCCTCAACACAATTTGTTTCTTTCTGGCACAATCACAAGCTTAAGGTTGATGGTCTGGAAGTGGAGGTAAATGAGGATTTAATTGCTATTGTTATTGGGATGCAGATAGTTGGTCGTAAGTTCTTCAAGGATAAAAAGAGTAATGAGGAGGCGATGACCCAACTTTTTAAAGATGACGAGCGAAAGAAATTAGTTAAACTCGAGACCTGGGGCTATGAGAGAAAATCCCTCAAGAAAATTGGCGCGAGCGTTGTTGAGGTGCTCATGCGTTATGTGACTTTGGAGGGGAGGTTTACAACTATTCTCGATCACCATTTTACTCTCCTCAACCATTTCAGACATGGTTTGTTCATTTCATTTCCTTTCTTTTTGCTTTTGTCTTTAGAGGTCTCTGTATATGCCCATATGAAGAATAGGAGGGATTCTTTCCTCCATGAAGGGCTTATTTTATTGATTATGGAGCATGCTAAGTCTCTTACCCCTGCTCCCACTTATTTAGATTGGATCCCAATGGAATCCAAACCTTGTTTAACATTTTTAATAATATTTAAGTCTTCCAGGCCTCGTCTTTTCCTCTTTTTTATGAAATCTACACCCATCAATTGTAATGACTCTTTTAGATCATCAGGAAGAAGAAATGTTGATAGTTAATTGGGCTTTGACCAAGTGTATCATGATTTTTAAAATAAGTCTCAATTATTTCCTTTGAATTTCTTGTGAATGCCCTCTTAGTAGTAGTAGTAGGTTGTTCAACATAAAACTTCAATTTCTCAATATCCACTTCAAGTAAATGATCTATATTTTTGTAATAATTTTTTCTCTTCACCTCTTTACTTAGATTCATAGTATGAATATCGGTAGAAGGAAATGATCCTGACCCATTTCCAACATCATATTGTGTATGGGCCTCCTCTCTAACATCAATTGTTTGTGCTTGGGTCTCCTCCCTAACATAAACCGTGTCTACTTCAACCCGCTCTTCTCCAGTAACTAAATAATGCTCAGGGACCTCTATTCCTATTTCCATATGTTGAGCCGCTATACACATATCATGTATAAAAGAGAAGATTTTAGAATATATAAAACTTAGATTATTAAACTGTGGATCTAAAACATAGTGAAATTATGAATCAAAATTAATAACCATATCATCTAAACACTACATGATCTCAATTGCATCATATTTAATATGCTTGAATCATAATTTTAATAATACATAAATAATTCTTATTAATTCACACTATAATTCACAATAGAAAATTGCAATGACCAATAATTGATAATATTAATGAATATACATTAAACATAAAAGTTGTGGTTAACATCATGAATGAATATAATAAATCCATCATTAACTCACAGGTCACACATGTACATAGAACAAATAGATCTTGTAATTAAGTCCTAAAACATGCTACAACAAAATAGGTTAGACAAATATATCCTTGTTGTCATAAACATAGAAATAAGGGTGTGTAATTTATCACATAATAGATTACTAAATATCAACATAGTAAAATTATGAATCAAAATTAACAACCATATGATCTAAATACTACATGATCTCAATTGCATCATATTCAATATTCTTGAATCATAATTTTAATAATGCATGAATAGTTCTTAATTCACACAACCATTCACAATAGAAAATTGCCATGACCAATAATTGATATTATTAATGAATATACATTAAACATAAAAATTGGGGTTAAAACATCATGAATAAATATAATCAATCCATATCATTAACTCACATGTCACACATGTACATAGAACAAATATCTTGTAATTAAGTCCTAAAACATGCTACACCATAAGAATTATAGGCAATAAGTCGAGATAAAATCATAGAAAAATCGGGCCTTACACCATTAAGAAACTTAGTGTTAAGAGATGAACAAGTTAAGAAACTAGGTCTAGTGTTTTCTTTATTTAAATATGTTTATCAAAATTATAGATTAAATTATATAATTTAGATTAAAAAAAAGAAGCATTGGAATACAACCTAGCCTAAAATAAGTAATTTGAAAGAGTTGGGACTAAAGACACAATCTAGAAATAAAATTAGGAAATGAGAAGCAAAAATAGGAAAAACATAACTTATGCACCTAGAAATTAGAAAGTGATGAATGAAATTAAGAAACTACCTAGTGTTTCTTTATTAAATTTAGTGTTAAGAGATGAATAAAATTAAGAAACTTCTTTTTTAGTGTTAAGAGATGAAAAAAATTAAGAAACCACCTCTAGTGTTTTTCTTTATTTAAATGTTTATCAATTATAAATTAAATTAGAATTTAGATTACAAAGTAAGCATTCCTAACCTAACCTAAAATAGGAAAAATAGGACGTATGCACCTAAAAATTGGAAAGTGATTCAATGTATGAAAACATTTAGATATGCTACATTTAGACATGTCCTTGGAAAGTTTTAAGGTTGTCTTATGGATACTAGTGATGACATGAAAATATCTATAACTTAGTAATTTACCATAGATTACATGGTCTTGGACATAATGAGATAATAGCTAGGGTGTATGTAGATTGGGCATGAAAATGGAGGTTCAAAGGGTTTGGGATGGATACGAGATGGGTGTAAAGAATTGTGCTTGCACAACAAATTCATTGTTTCAACACAAAATTCTTGTGGATGCATGATGATGAGAAGTGGAGGAAGAGGGATTTATTTTTAATATGTTTTCTAAGGGTTTTAGGGTAGGTGAACTTGTTGGATTAATGATAGGTGGATCATAAATGAGACACATGTATTTTTTGTGGCTAAAACTCATCAAAATTATCCCCTCTAATCAAGGAATGGGAGAAGATATGGTCCAAACATGTACACTAGGGGTGTGACTTTAATATTTAATGCTAGGACACTTTGTTCTATAAGGAATTCTAAGGAGATAAAGTTAACACATGCTAAAGGTGAGTGCACATATTTTTTATTATTAGGGAGTGATTTATAAGGGGACATACAACTCAAATATAAGATGAACAAGGATAAACATGGCTAGATAGGGATAAAACAAGGATAAAAAAAATAAAAATTGGATGTATCTAAAATGAGTGTAAAACATAATATTTAAGAAGTGTTTTAAACAATTTGATCTTATTGATCCTAATCTTATCTAGAACATGTGATTTTTTTTATAATTTATAATATGAAATATACATACCTTCTTTTTAAGCTTTTTTAGCTCGATACCTTTGCCTCCTTTCACACAATTGTTGTTTCCCTTCTTTGGAATGATATCGTGCCATCTTATTCATACTATTATTTAGATTTCCATGTTCTTCAGTTGCAAAATATGATCTTGATAATTCTTTTCCAATTCCATATTCCAAATATGTAAAACACTTACAAAAAAAAGACCTTTTGAACACACCTTGCAAATTTTCCTTTATTTTTTGATATTAAAATCACAAAAATTGACCTTGTATATATACATGTACAATTTGAATAGTCATGTTCTTTCCAAATGCCAGCTAAGTTTGCCTTCGATTGAAGGTCAACCACTAAATTAAAATAAATATTATTTTATTGTATCACCTTTGTTCAAAGGTAATTTAATGATATTTTTTATTCCAGGCAATAAGGCACCTTCAACCGAAGGTAATAACTTTGTTTTTGTAGCAACATCTATAAATTAAGCATAACAATTTACACATATTACACATAATTAAGCATAAATAAATTTCATGTGTCCAATATTAAAGAATAGAGACAAGGAATTTTATTAATACAAGACATTAAAGTATATATGCCAATATTATGGAAAAACATAAAGGAATGAATTCCTTACAATAGACCACATGGTCGAATTCAAGATTACACAATGAGCCATAGCAAGGACCTTCCTGACAGGATTCTTCTGACTTTTAACTCCTTTGACCCCATCAAGGGTGAGAACATTGTTGGAGCACATTTCCACCCTACCATGAAGTGATTCACTTCCTCATAATTCTTCTTAAAAGAAGAATGCCCGACCCAACAAGAGGAAAATATAGCAATGCAAACTGATCGGGGTAATGGAATTGTGTTGCATGACACATCTATATCTAATGATTTCATGAGTTTCAAACACAAACTAGAAACACTCAAGAATGCATATGTTAGTCACGTATAGCATCATAATAGTTCATCTTCAATTCTATCTGTTAACATTTTCTCATAATAAACAAGACTCGGTCATAACATATTTCAATGATATTTAAAGAATGTATTTCCAACGTAGTTAAAATGAAAGCCTGTGCATTATAACTAACTTCATGCTTCAATAATCAGAGAAGTATAAAGATTGCAACAATATAAGATTATGCAAATATTAATTTAAGAAGGTATAGCTCATGTATGTATGTATATCTATGCGTTCTTTTGCATGTATTACCAAATATTGAACAAGGAGAGAGAGAGAGAGAGAGAGAGAGAGAGAGAGAGAGAGAGAGAGAGAGAGAGAGAGAGAGATACTCATAAACTGAATTATTTTCGAGTTTAATAATGATAACCCTAATTAATCAATATGAAAGTAATGAAGATCCATGCCCTAGCTCGTTTCTCTCTTCTGCCTGGTCATGCGTTGCTAAGGGTGGGCGTCTGTTTGTTTGCAGGGGGGCGTGCTTGTTGCTGAGATCTGTGGGTAGTGTGTGGACGAGGTTTGGTGTTCGGGTATTTTTCCTGCTCGTGGTCGGCCCCTGTTTCTTTCTTTTGTGTCTGGTGGTGGCGGTCTGGTGTGGGGGAAAGTTATTGTGGTGTGCGTGGGCCGTGGCTGCGTGGGTGGAGTGCAGTTGGGGTGAATTGTGGGCTTTGTTTGGTGGTGGGTGGGGTTTGATGTGGGTGGCGTGTGTGGTTTGTGTGGTTTTTAGTGTAACAGTTGGTGGTTTTAGTGTACCCTCACCTGAGGAGGTGTGGGTTTGCGTGATTCCTTTTCCTTTGGGTGTTCTTTGTGTTCCTCTGGGGCTCCTGTGGGTTTGCATGATTGATTAGGGTTTTCCTTTTCCTCTATGTTGCACGGGGAATCTTCTAGGATTGGCCCCAAAATGGATTTTCGTTTGGCATTTGGCTCGAAGCCCTCTCTACAGGACTTGAAGGTCTTTGATAACAATCTTTTCTCAGCGGAACCTGGAAGGGTAGAGACGGGCTCGACAGGAGGGCCTAGAATTCCGAAGATTAATGGGTGCCTTGAATGGTGTAAAGAGAGGCCGAATGTAGTCATTCCAATGGAGATGATGGCTGATGACATTGATTATTATTCTAGACATTCTCTTTATTGTAAATTCCTGGGTTTGAAAATTTCTTTGCAATTTTTGGACATGTGGGCTCAAAGGACATGGCTGCCTGAGGGTGAGATGGAGATCCACCTCCTAGCAAATAACTATTTCATGGTTACTTTTGACTGTCTGGCTGATCGGAATAGGGCTTTTGAAGGGGGGTCGTACTTTTACAACCAGGTAGGCTTGTTCATTAAGCCATGGCATGCTGGTTTCAACCCAGCGGAGGAACTTCCAAATCGGGTTCTGGTTTGGGTTCGTCTTCCAAGGCTCCCTGTGGAATGCTGGCGCGAGGATGTGTTGTACCTTTTAGCCTCGAAGCTGGGGAAACCTATGGGTTCGTCTCAGCAAACGCAATTCAAAAAGGTAATGACTTTTGCTCGATTCTGTGTAGAAATTGATTTAAGTAAGCCATTGCCAGACTCCTTAGAAGTGAGTGCAGGTGATTATTCATGGGTGCAACAACTTGATTATGAAACGCTTCCTTTTCGTTGTCATTTCTGTCATGAGTATGGCCATCTCCAGCACAGGTGTCCAAAGGCCAAACCCCTGGAGGCCCAACATCCTTTGCCTTCAAACAATACGCCCAGAGTGGATAAGGGAAAAGATCCCATCCTGGGTTCCAATGGTAAGGAAGATGGTTTTATCCCCGTTAGAGGCCAAAACAAAAATAAAGGTCATAAAAGGACTTTGAAGGACAGACAGGAGGAGGACACCTTTAATAGGTTTGAAGTGTTGGAGGATCTTACTCAGCAGGAGGTGAACCCAGGTTTTTTAGATCTAGATCATGGGACTTTGGATATTGATCAGCATGACCCTTCGGTTGTGGCTATACATGCTCCCCAACAGGAGGGGGGTTTGGATGTGCCTTGCCTAGAAGAGGCTGGGAAAGATCCTGGATAGGCAAAGCTCAATTCATAGGTGATTATGACACCGCATGGTGATGGGACTTTGGTTCTAGAGACAGTTCAGCAGGTGGGGGTATAGGATGTGTTGGGTGGTAGTGCTGAGGTAGTGAAAGATGTTGTGGATAAGGATCACCTCTTGCAGAAAGTGGGTTCAGAGGTGGGTAAGAAGAATAGTAAGACATCCTCTCAGTTGGGTGTTTTGCAAAAAACTCTCAAGAAGGGGGGGCCGGAGAAAATTTCTAAGCTGGGTAGGAAGAAGGATGAGGAAAAGATTAAGATGATAGGGGAGACTTTGGTGGAATTGGGGTCAGTCAAGACTTTGGACTCGCATTTTTCATGCTCCTTGAAATGATAGTTCTCTCCTGGAATGTAAGGGGCTTGAACAGTGGCCCTAGACAAAAAGTTGTTCGGGATTTGATCAGGAGTCATTCGCCTGATGTTCTTTTTCTGCAGGAGACTAAGCTCTCTGTGGAGGGTATGATGGATTTAGTTCCTAAGTTATGGAGGAATGGTGATTGCCAATGCATTGGTGCTCAGGGGTCTTCTGGAGGGGTGGCGTGCTTATGGAACCTGCGGAAGATCTACCCCCTTTGGTGGGTGTCTTTTAAGTCCTCCCTTTCCTTGGTGGCCTCTTGTTTTATGACAGGGGAAATAGCTCTCTTCTCCAATGTGTATGCGCTATGGAGTTGTAGGGTAAGCAACTATTGTGGTCTAACATTCATTTAGTTCATAGCTTATTTCCTTATCATCCTTGGATTATTGGAGGTGATTTTAATGCTATCACGGAGCTTGCGGAGAAGCGGGGTGGTATTGCAAGGCTGGAGGCTTCCGCGATGCTGCTCCAAGACAATATCTATGCTTTGAATCTTGTGGATATCAAGTCGGGCAATGGTCTTTTTACTTGGAATAATAGAAGAATTGGAGAAGCCTCTATTTCGGAAAGACTTGATAGATTTCTGGTGTCTAGTTTTTGGTTGGGGGACAGATGGATGACTAGCTCTGAAATTCTGGATGGTCGAGGCTCTGACCATTGGCCTATTAAACTGGTGGTTGATATGCCCTAGCAGTGTGCTAGACAGACCTTTAAGTTACAACTCATGTGGCTTCGGGATGAATCTCTTCATGATCTTCTCCCTGGCTGGTGGGATCGGGGGAAGCCAGCAAATGGCACTGCGATGTACTCTTTCTCAAAGCGGCTTCAGTTTGTTAAATACAGTTTGAAAAGATGGAATAGGCAGCATTTTGGTAATTTGTTTCAGGAAAAATAGAAGGCATAGGATAATCTTGACCTTATTACCAGACAGATTCGGGATCAAGGCCTCTCGGAGGAGCTGAGCTTGTTTGAGAGTGCTGCAACAAAAGAGCTTGAGGAATGGGAGTTAAGAGAGGAGATCTTCTGGAAACAGAAGTCCCGCATTGAATGGCTTCAGGCTGGGGATCAAAACACTTCTTTTTTCCATAACTCTGTTAAAGATCGGAGACAAGGTAATGCTATATCTTCTATTTTTTTGCCTGATGGGGAAACTTTGACCTCTTCCGCTTCTATTTCTGCCGAATGCATTCGGTATTTTTCTACCTTATTCTCTGAGGATTCACCTCCTGTGGAGGAGGATGAAGCAAGAATTTTAGAGTGTATCCCGAAGTTGGTGAATAATGAAATGAATGATTCATTGCTTGCCCCTATTACCTTGTCGGAGCTTGAGAATGTTGTGTTCCAAATGAAGAAAGGTAAAGCTCCTGGGCCTGATGGGTTCCCTGTTGAATTTTTTCAGGAGTTCTGGGAAGTGGTTAAATTGGACCTTTTAGAGGTTGTTCAAGAATCCTATATGAATAAACAAATGTTGAAGTCTTTGAATGCTACTTTTTTAGCTCTTATTCCCAAGAAGGAGGGAGCTATTTCCTTAGATTTGTTTAGGCCTATTGCGCTATGTAATGTTGTGTATAAAATTATTACTAAGCTGATTGCGGAAAGGCTGAAACCTTGGCTCGATGGTCTAATCTCTGAGGAACAGGGGGGTTTTGTTGCTGGTAGACAGATCATGGATGGGGTGGTTATTGCTACTGAGGCTATTCACTCTATGGAATCCTCAAAAGATAAATCTATGTTTATTAAGTTGGACATGGCTAAAGCATATGATCGTGTTAAATGGAGCTTTCTGTTTAAAATCCTGGGAGCTTTTGGCTTTGCTGAGGGTTGGATTGAATGGGTTAGGAGTTGTGTCACTTCCTCTTCCTTTTCAGTGCTTATCAATGGAGAACCCACTTGTTTGTTTGGTGCTTCTAGAGGCCTCAGGCAGGGAGATCCCCTGTCCCCTTACTTATTCATCCTTCTTGCGGAAGGCCTGGGACGGCTCATCCGTTCTCAGGTTGCTAGTGGCGTGATTCAGGGATGGAGATGGGGAGAAGATATTCCCCCTCAGTCTCATCTTCAATTTGTTGATGATACAACCTTGATGGGCAGGGAAAAGGTTGAGGAGGCTCTCAATTGGCGTAGTGTGTTGGACAGTTACTTAGCTGCTTCTGGACAACGCATAAATGAGGGGAAGTCCTTCATCTATTTCTTTCACACTCCTAAGAGTATTCAAAGGAGAATTGCTGGTATCCTTCGGTTTCAGATTGGCTTGCTCCCTTTTTCCTATCTTGGAATCCCTCTTGCTGTTTGTTCTCTCCCCAAAAGGTTTTGGCAAGAGACTCTTGACAAGTTTCGAAGATTGGTCAGTCATTGGAATTGCAGGTGGTTGTCCTCAGCTAGTTGCGTGACTCTTCTAAAGTCAGTGGTCCAGGCTCTCCCTCTTTATAGATGTTTTGTTCTTTCTGCTCCTTCAAGCTTTATTAAAGATTTTGAGAAATTGTCTCATCAATTTCTGTGGGCTGGCAATCTTCTTCATAGTAAATGGAGTTTGGTAAAGTGGGATGTTGTTTGTAGGCCTAAGTAGGAGAGGGGTCTTGGTCTACGGCGGACAGATTTGAATGGGTAGGCCTTGGCTGCTAAGTTGTATTGGCGTTGGTGCTCTCACCAAAACATGTGTTGGGCTAAAATTTTGACCTTCAAATATTTGGGGGCAGTGGAAAGTCAGGAGGTTGTTAGATTCAGTTTGGAGGGGAAAGGTTCTATGATCTGGAGTACCTTGAAACGAGGTGCCAAGCTAGTTAAACAGGGCCTTTTTTGGATTTGTAATGAGGGTCGGGATGCTCTTTTCTAGCATGATTCTTGGGATGGACATCCTCCCATTGTGTCCTCGCATCCCCACCTTCACGATTTGTGTCTGATTTTCACGGAGGCGGGATGGAGTCATGTGGCTGATTTCAAATCTCAACATCTTTTGGGTCAGATTTCTGTGTCTAGGTGGAAGGACCCCTTGGATTGGCCTCCTGGTGGTGCGGTGGAGGATCGTCAAGAGCTTGTTAAGATTTTATCGGGTCGTGTCTGTAATTCTCTTCACGGAAGCGATGTGCTTGCTTGGGGGCCTCATTTGAAAGGAAAATTTTCGGTTGCCTCTGGCTATCAGGTTTTGGATAAACAGGTTTTTGGGAGCTCCCAGGTTTCTTGGTGGAAGCATGTTTGGAATAATTTTGCTTGGCCTAAATGTAATTTCTTCTCTTGGATTGTGGCTCAAGTTAAGTGTCTTACTTGGGACAATCTTTGGAAGCGTGGGTTCCAGGGCCCTTCCATGTGCATTCTTTGTGGTCAGCATGAGGAGTGCTTATCGCATCTCTTTTTTCAGTGTTCTTTTGTTAAGACTATTTGGCATTACTGGTGGAATCTTTGGAGCGCACCGTGTTGTCATGCCTCTTCATTAGAGGATTTCTGGAGGAGACAGGGTTCTCCTCCTGCCACAACCTCTTTCCTAAAAATTGCTTGGAGCATTGGTCCTAGTTTGATTGTTTGGAAAATTTGGTTGGAGCATAACAGAAGAATCTTCCTGGATAAAAAATTGCTCATGGGGCAGCTTTGGAGGCGAATTCTTGGGGCTCTGCAGGAGACTTTGACTGCTAAGTGTGACTTGTCTGTGCCAATTGATCCTAGAGACTTGGGTGTTGTAAATGCTCCGGGTCTTGCCATAGGGGACATGAGTACTTTAAGCAAGGTGCATCGTAGGTGTGGGTGGGAGAGGGTTGCTCGTGAGGGATTTTGGTGCCCGCCTGCTCTAGGCGAACTAAAAATTAATACGAATGGGTCGTCTAGGGGTAATCCTGGGCATGCTGGGGTTGAAGGTATAGGTAGAGACAGCCTTGGAGTGGTGGTTTTTTTCTTTTCTATGTATCGGGGTTTGCAAACTAATAATCTTATGGAGGCGAGTGCTGTTCTCTTGGCGATTGAGTGTGCGATTGCCCTTGGATGGCGGCGGATTGTTTGTGAAGCTAATTCTTAGGTTGTTATTGATATGTTGAATAAACGTAATTTGGCGGATGTGAATTGGTAGCTAGCTGTGGTTGTCAAACAAATTGTTTCTCTATGTTCTTCTTTGGAGTCCATTGTTTTTTGCCATATTCTGCAGGAGTGGAATAGAGTGGCTGATGGGCTGGCTAGATGGGCATCGGAAAGGACTGATTCTTGGTGTGTGGAAGATTGGGGCAATCTTCCTGTTGATTTGGCCCCTGTTCTTGAGGAATGGGTTGCTGAGGATATGAGGTGCTTCTTGGGTGTGAATTAATTCCTGTTGTCTCTGGCCACTTGTGGCTTCTTTCTTTGGACTTTGTATTGCTGATTATGATTCAATAAAGTTTTTACCCTCTTTTTATTAAATTTTTTTTTTATGAAAGTAATGAAATTATCATAACAAAATATGAGTCCAATGGTATGACATCTAATGAAGATAATGGCTAGTCAACAAAAAATAGGTATATAAGCTTATTGGAACATTCATGAACCCCAATTACTTATTGGAAATCTTAAAACCTTAAGGGTAATTTAACATAAGTTAATCTTTTCTTTTACTCCTTACCAAAAAGAATTATAAATATAACAATGGGAATTATTTTTAAACTTATATTTATCCTAGAATTTCTAGGTCATTAATAATATCTAACAAAGATGACTAATTAACATAATTGATATTTTCACAATTTCTCTTACTCACCTATCTTTATACCATTCCTTCAACACATCTAAAGAGGTGAATGGTTCAATAATCCCACCCATTCTTCAATTACTATTTAGGTGAATATTCTCTAAACAACATGACTTATATAAGATTTTGTTATCAATCTAACTTCTTATTCAAAGAGAATCAAAAAGTATGATAGTTCACCTTTAATTCTATGTTTGATCTATCATGTTGTTAGTCAACAATTAAAATAAGATAGAATTTCCTTTAATATTGGATTTACTTTAACTCAGATAAAATAAATTTGTAATTATTCTAATGTTAAGATTTCACATTTGTATTATTTAATTTATTTTATCTTCTAATTTAATTCCCACCTCTCTTATCTATCGAACACCGCCTTTTCTACTTACATCAAAAATTAAGTTCAAAACATAAATAAATTGTCCATATTGGCAATAAGACAAAAGGATACCACCAAAGTTGATACCGCCCAAGCAGTAGATATTTTTATTATAAATGCATAGACGAGTGCATGAACCAACATGGAGAGTGATATTAAAGAAATTAATGATGTAAAGTAAGTTTAAAATAGGTTCGAATTGCGACACACCTAGAGGTGATGCTACTCATATAGAAGACAATTACTAGTTGAATACTAACAATTCCTTTAAGTAAGTGTGTGTGTGTGTGTGTGTGTGTGCGCGTGTGTGTACATATGTATACATATGTATACACACAATTATGATATCACCATAGGTAGGAAAACCTTCTACAAGCTTGAGCAACACCAAAGCTTGAGCTTTAATAAGAACCAAATGACTAAGGTATGAAGACAACACAACCGTTGGTCATTCATGCAATGTTGGTGCAAGTTGAATGCAAAAATAGTTTAGCAGATAGTCTTGATGGTCTCATGAAATGTCTAGATAGCAAGTTATGTGCAAGGAAGATTGTTTGCCCAAGTGAAATGGGAGCTTGAAAGTCAAGTAATATTAATGGACATCCATCAAGATTTTCTTTTGAAATATGATTTTATTGAAGTTACTTCCAACGACATGCATGCAAGGTGTTGAATGTAGATATACAATCAAAAATTTGACTTGTTTAATCGAGGAAAATGTATGCAAAGAGGAAAAACATATGAAAGACCCATTAACTATATAAAACGCTCCACAAAGACATCTCATGGATTGATATGATCTCATCTACCACCTCAGACACCCCTATCTTATATAGGGTCAAGAACATACCATGAAAGCTGTTTCAACAATATTAAACACCGATATTTACTTATCAAATACATATAATAAATGAAATATTACTAAAATAGTTATAGCAATAACGGTGCAACAAATGCATTTACATTCGACCACTTCATATCATTAACAACATTATAGGTCAGTGGTTTCTTTGATGAAACAATCAGAAAACAAAATAAGAACGTATTATTAGTAGTATAAAAGATTGTGAATTAATAACCAGATGTTCATAGACTTTAAATCTGTAAATTAACACTAGCAAGACAGAGTATTGAACTACTGACAAGGAGATGCGTAGAATAAAAGTATAGAAATCGTACCATTGTTTTGAGCTGCTATCTCTTGTTTTTACTTGTTCCCTTCCACAAACTTATTTATTGGAGGATATTATCAATGGATTCAATTTGGTTATTTGACATCCTTTACGAGAAATCCCTTATAAAGTAATTCCATCATTGAGCACATGGTCTTTTAGCTTCTAATCCCAACGCAACAAAGAGATCCCCTACCATAATGCTTCCCCTCTAACATATAATCATAACGCAATGAAGAGATCCCCTACCATAATGAGCTCTCTCGCCATGCAACCATTACTTAACTTAAGAATAATAACTCTTTGCATTTTAATAAGTGTTGAGTAGTGGTTAGTACTTGTCTTTATAGTATTGTAATTATTATTTTTTTAGATTTGTTAAAAATTAAATGTAAGTTTTATTAATGTGAATAAAAATCAATGTAATTTTTGTTAATTATAGTGTTTTAGTATTATTGATTAGTTATTTTAATGACCTAATCCTAACCCTAACTCATACCCTAACTCCAATTCTCTCCCTAAGCCTAAGCCTAACTCTAACCCTAACAATAAATTCTAAACCATTATCCTAATCCTAGACCTATCTCTAACCCTAACTACGATTGTAACACTATCCATAACTATAAACCTAATTTTAATCACTAAATTTTAAATAAATAATATATTTAATAAATGTTATATTACGAATTATTATATATTAAATAAATTTTCTAAATAAAATAATAGAATATATACTAAAAATCATTAAAAGTTAGATATTACATGTTGGCAATGTTTCTTCTCTTATTATTAATATAAAATTGTTTTTGATTAGATAAGCGGGAAAGGGCCATGATCCCATACAAAGAGAAAAACAAAGCAAACCAACTCAATAAAATAGACTGGCCAAATACAACAAACCAGTCAAAAACAACAAGACAAGAACCTCAAAAACAAACCAGTAGCAAGGAAGGAGCTACCAACAAAGTACATAGAAGAAACAACAACCAAAGAGAATTTGTTCAAGCAATAGAGCTAGAACCCAACAACAAAGGATTTGAGGGCATATTAAACGAAACCATGACCTTCTTAGAATTATGTTTCTTCTTTCTTTGCACAATTATCCAAGAAGAATCTCGAACTGGAATTGAGAAATTTTGATCAGACCAGAATTGAGAAATTTAGATCAGAAGGGGAAGACTCCCCTCCGAAGTAATTTACAAGAGGAACAACAAATACTTTAGATGAAGCATCCAAATCCAAGCCTAAAGTAACATGATTCGAAGTTACAACAATATTTTCTCAAAAGGGGGCAGTAGGGGCCTTAAGGGAGGCAACACATACAACATTAGGAATAGCCATGTCTAGAGACAACACATTAGAGTCCAAAAGAGGAGCAACATACACTATATAACCATATTATTTTTCCTCACAGAAGGAGAAGGAGGCCTAGAACCTTCATCAAAAGAAGAAAAGTCTGCAACAGGGAGCACTATTAAGTGTTCACGAAGAGAATGTTTCCACCAGGTAGAGGAGGAAACAAGGTGGGAGCCTTCAGAATAGTCACGAGCCAAGTGACTAACAACAAAACAACGTCTACAGTGAAAATGAATACCTTCATAATCTACCAGCCGAGACCAAGACCAATCATTAACCTACAATACAACCTCCCTAGGTAAATCCTTCAAAAGATATACCTTCACCAAAATCTGAGCAAAGGAGGTGTGAGTAAAATTCTTGGACACATTATCCACTTTCACAAACCTACCAAGAGCATTACCAATGCCCTCATAAGCAGAGGGACACCAAAATTGTAAGGGAAGATAAGGTAATCTTACCCAAATAGGCACAACATCTAAGGGTTCCTTTAGAGGGTTAAAAGAATGAACCCAAGGCCTCATGGAGAGGGGATGTGAATCCCATTCCCACAAGCCATACTCTAAAATTGCTTGTCTATCCTCGAGAGAACATAAAATCACAACAAAAAACCCCTTGCAGAAGGGTAAATTTCCATTGAACCATCAACCAATGGAGACCAATGATTGGTGATTCAGAGGTGCAAATCTAGGAGGGAAGGCCACAAATGACAAAACTTGCAAATAAGAGCAGTCTTGGAATAAAAATAAATATTTTCTAAAACTTCCTTACTGAGGGAAATTATAGGAGCAACATCTGCACATCACAAAGGACGCATAGAGCCCTCCCTAGACCTTTTGATCCTCAAAACATCAACAAAAGAAGGTGGAGAGCCAATCTTAGCAGTAGGAGAATGCACACCCAACCCCTCTAGAGGTTTCAGTGAAATCCCAACCCCAATCGCAACAAAACCCACAACAAGAACCACACCTATAGTAGAACCTGTAGCAGGAAAAGGGGCTTCATCAGCGGAGAGATCTATAATCAAATCACACTCAGGCGAAGATAGAGGTGGCATGTTTGAGCGACAAAACCCAGTCACATTCAAAATTTCAACTGGGCAGGAGAAATGGGAGAGACCAGAGGCAGAGGTATCCATAACTGAATTTAATATAAAATTGTTATATATTAAAATCATATTTATTACAATTTGTTTATTTTTAATTTAATATATATATTAATTTATAATTATTAAAAAATAAAATATATTATATTAAATTATTAAGTTTGATTCGTAGTAGACACAAGTGTAACTATATATCTTCATTCATATCAATAATTGTTAAATATTAACGAACCGATGATTATAGATGGTATGATTTTTCCAAAGTCTGTGAATGATAGAGTAAACACTTATGGATTAAACAATGTATGCCATTTTGGATCATGTTTCGAACCACACTCAATGATTCATCATATGAAGAGGATAATGAAGAATATGATTGTAGAAATGACCTTAAGAAAAACTAAGTGGTGGGAGAGGGTAGGGAGGGAGGAGATTGGAAAGCGAAGTAAAAGTGAAAATAGATGAAAAAATGATGAAAACATAAGAGAAGAATGAATAATATAGTAATTTGATATAACACAAATAAATGGATCAAAAAAGGTTAAAGATTAAGTGTCTTAAACAATGAATTTAACTAACTCTAATAGAATTATAAAGATGAATTATGTAACAAAATGATTGAGGAACAATTACCAAAATTATTTAAAAAATGAAGGAAGATATAAAGGAAAATATACTAATTTAACTTAAAACAATAATAATTTAACCAAAGAAAAAAGAAAAAAGATGAGATTATATGTACTAGCAATCACACCTTGGTGTGTAATAGGTACATTGAAGAAGTGTAGAAGGTCAATTGGGGAATTTTTGGGTCTATATTTTACATACATAGAAAATGATGTTTGTGCAACAAAGGTCTCAATGAAGAAGTGATAACTTCAAATCAACTATGCATCCACTTATAGGGATCCCAACACAACTAAAACAGAACCTTTGAATAAAAAAGATAATAAGGATTCATTACCAATAGGCTCATCTTATGTTTGTAATAGGGAGAGAGGGAGAGAGGGGGATATGGGATAGAAAGAGGGAGAGATATAGGGGGAAGAGAGAGAGATAATGAGATAGAGATAGAGAGAGGGATATGGAGAGAAGGAGAGGGAGAGAATAAATAAAGATAACAAAGGGATATATAGATATGGAAGAGATAAATATATAGAGATGGGGAGAGAGGGAGAGAATGAGAGAGATATAAATATAAAGATATATGAAGTGATATAAAGAGGGGTTAGAGATATGGAACGATATATGGGTAGAGAGAGATGAATAGATAATGAGATAGACATAGAGGGAGATATGTAAGAATTTAAATATGGAGAGATAAAGATAGAGATAGAGATAGAGATAGAGTGAGAGATAAGAACTTGAGAGAGAGAGAGAGAGAGAGAGAGAGAGAGAGAGAGAGAGAGAGAGAGATGCAGAGAGAGCTAGATTAGATAGAGAGGGAGGCATATAGAGGGAGAGAAATAGATATAGGAGAGAGTAGAGAGATATAGAAAGATGAAGTATTAGGGAGAGGGAGATAGGGAGAGATAGAGAGACATATAACTTGGGAAAGATAGAGAGGGTGAGAGAGAGACAAATAAAAGACAACAAGATAAATATATAAAGGGAGAGATGGAAGGAGAGAGGGAGAGGGAGAGATAGAGATAGAAAGAGGGAGACAATGAACTTGAGGGGGAGATTAAGAAAGAAATATAAAGATATAGGAAGTGATATAGAGAGAGAGGTAGAGAGAGGGATATATATAAAGAGAGAGTAGGAGAGATGGAGGGAGATATGGAGTAAATGAGAAAGAGAGATAAATATAGAGGAAGAGGCAGAGATGGGAAGATATAAATAGAGTGGGAAAGAGTGAGAGATAAAAGAGATGGAAAAGACAATTAATAGAGAGAGGGAGAGAGATAGAGAGAGGGTGGAGAGAGATAGGGATAGAGATAGAGATAGAGATAAAGATAGAGATAGGGAGGGAGAAACAATGTGTGTGTGTGTGTGTGATTGAAAGATATATAGAGATAGAGATAGGGAAGAAGAAACAAGTGTAAGGAAGCTAAGGTAGTGGAACAACTTCCTACACTAATCTTGTGAGGAGAATAATGCAAAATTTCATAGATATTTAATAGTTACAAAAACTTAAAAAACATAAACATAAATATCATGCATACCATGACACAATGATTCACATGGGGAAAACCCTTTTAGGAGAAAAACCCCACACTCCAAAATCCACCCAATATATTATTCAAAAATCACAAAGATTACAATATACTTGTAGAGAAAGCTTCTCACAGGAGTATCACCACCAAAGATCAAGAGACAACATGACCACTATCAGAATCTCATAATACATCACAATTTACCACAGTCGTAATACAATGCCCTCATAAAATAGGGTTGCATTCTAGGGAAAGACATGCCAACAAAATATTTTCCATTAGATCTAAAACCTAATAATGAAAAGTACAAATTTACATTATGTCATTATTTAATGTATGTCATCCATTTAGGAGTTTTTGTTAACCGCTCACATTTCACTCTGTGCTACCAATGTATACACCTATCAGTGTAACAAGGATATATATATACACATCCTATCAATAATAAACCTTATATAATTGCAAGGTTGAGACACATTTTCCCAAAAAATCTCCCACTTGTCGAACACCTTGCAAGAGCAACAAGAGGGTGTAAACATCATCTCTTTAATTGGTAGGGGCCGAAAGGCTCATAGTCTCTTAACACCATTTGAACTTCTCTGTGCTCACAGGCTTAGTTAAAGAATCAATAACATTCATCAAAGATTCTACCTTAACCATCTTCACCCTGCTATTTTCGACCATATCTATAACAAAATGATACTGTACATCAATGTGCTTAGTCTTGGCATTAAATGTCGGGTTCTTGGCTATACATATCACACTCTGACTATCGCAATAAATTGTCACTGCACCTTGTTTTATTCCAATATCTGAACATAGCCTCTTAAGCCAAATGGCTTCTTTACAAGCATGAGTAACTATCATATACTCTGACAGTAGTGGAAAAAGCAACCACAACCTGTCACTTACTCATCCAACTAATCACACCACCAATTAAAGTAAACACATAAGCACTGGTGGATCATTTGTTATCAACATCACCTACCTAGTCTTAATCCACATAACCATGAATATCAAAGGAAATCTCATCTTCTGTCATATTAATATGATAACACAAGGAATAATCTGGGGTACCATACAAATATCTAAAGACTCTTTTAATTGCATCCCAATGAACTCTACCAAGATTAGACATATATCTATAAATAACTCCCACTGCTTTGGCAATGTATGGTCTTGTACAAACCATAGCATACATTAAACTTCCAACTGCACTCTGGTAAGGCACTTTGCTCATGTCTTCTATCTCTAATGGAGATGTTGGACAATTTGAAATAAATAAATTTGTTCCAATTGAAAAGGGAACACATAATGGTCTACAATCCTGCATGTTAAATCTCTATAAAATTAAATTGACATACATACTTTGGCCAAGCCATAGCTTTCTATTTACTCTCTCTTTTAATTTCCATCCTAAGAATGTGTCTAGCTGCACCAAGATCTTTCATTTCAAATTTAACAGCAAGTTGAGATTTCAATTATGAAATCACACCTTTCCCTTTTCCAATAAATAACATATCATCAACATATAATGCAATAAATAAGAAATGATCACCATTAGTTTTGTAATAAACACAATGATCTGATTTAGAACACTAAAATCTCAAACTCAACACATATGTATCAAATTTATGGTACCACATCCTAGGACTCTATTTTAAGCCATACAAATATTTCTTCAATTTGCAAACCAACTTACTTTTATCTTTCATCATGTAGTGATTTGGCTATGTCATATAAATATCCTCCTCCAAGTCACCATGAAGGAAATTAGTTTTCATATCCACTTGCTCAACCTCTAGATCATAAGCAACAACAATAGAAAGCAAAAATCTAATGGATGTCATTTTTGCAATAGGAGAAAATATCTCACCATAATAAACACCCTCAAATTGTGAGTAACCCTTCACAATAAACCTTGCTTTGTACTTCTCAATACCTCCATCTGAACCAATCTTTTTCTTGAACACCCATTTACAACCACCATGTTTTCATCCTTCAGAAAATGGTACAAGATCCCACATATCATTCTTTTTCAAAGATGCCATTTCTTCATCCATAGCAATCTTCCAAGATTCTACATCATTCATACCTAGTGCCTCTTCTACAGATCTAGATTCATTTGGATGTTAGTATTCAAAGAAAAAATACATCTCCAATCATCGGGTGAATACCTTTCAGGTAGTTGTCTATGTCTTGTAGACCTACGAACAAGCCGAGTTGGAGGTTCTTCCTCCTCTTCTGAAGATTCAGAGCTAGATGAGCTCTCCTCAACTTCTTGTCTATCCATGGGCCTCGATTCAAATTTCTCAGGTGTAGAAGGAAATTGAATTGCATCTTCCTGTTTACTTTGTTTTGTCTGCAATGTAATAGAAGAAGGCTTAGTTTCTCTAAAAATCACACTTCTACTATATATTACCTTTTGTGCAACATGATCCCAAAGCTTGTATTCTTTCACACCATAACTATATCCAATGAAGATACATTTCACAACATCTTGTCTCCAAATTTTTTCGCTACTCCTTTGGCACATGAACATATGCCTCCCAACCAAAAAATCTAAGATGTCTTAATGAAGGCTTGCGACCCGACCATGCCTCTATAGGTGTCTTATCAACAAGAGATGATGTAGGAGACTTCTTAATCAGCTAACCGGAAATGGCGATAGCTTCAACCCAAAACCTTTGTTCTACACCAACACCATTCAACATACTCCTAGCCTTCTCCATCAGTGTCCTATTCATCCTTTCTGCAACTCCATTCTGTTATGGAGAATACAGAGTTGTCTTTTGTCTATGAATACCACAATATTTACAGAATCTATCAAAATTATTAGAGAAAAATTCACTGCCATTATCAATCCTCAAACAATTTATTTTCTTTCCATTCTACAACTCAACCATTGCTTTAAATTCTTTAAATCGACTAAAAACTTCAGATTTACTCTTTAGAAAATATACCGATGTCCTTCTACTATAATCATCAATAAATGAAACATAATATGTGGATTTACCAATTGAAGGAACATCTATAGGACCAAACACATCAGAATGAATAAGATCTAGTACACCACAATATTTATGAGAACTCAAGTAAAAATGAACGTGGTTTTGTTTTCCATAAATGCAGTGCTCATAGAAATCAAATTCAATATTATAATCAGACAAACCTTCAACAAGGTTTTTATTTTTCAAGGTCCTTAGACCCTTTTCTCCAATGTGGCCAAGTCTTTGGTGCCATAACATAGTTTTCTAGATGCAGGTAAATTTGATTCAAAATAAAGAGCACCCTTGGGTACCCAAAATCCATGACCATCTGTTGAAGAAGAAATCCTCACCTCTTCCACAAACTTTCTTTTCATAGAAGTACTATTGCACTCAATAGTGCATGCATCAAGCTTATACAATGTGCCATATCTGACACCTCTAGCAATCACCATAACACCTCTAACCATCTTGCATCCTGCATCAGAAAATACTACCTACATACCCACATCTATTAGTTTGCTCACAGATAACAAATTTCGTGCTAATCCAGCGATATGCAACACACAATTAATCCTTTTTATTCTACCATCAGGAAACTTGGTTTTAACTTTACCATGGCCAACAATATTTAAATAAGAATCATCACCCAAGTACACCTTACCTCCATCAAATTCTTCATATTCAAAAAACCAATCTCTATTAAAGGTCATATGAAAGGATGCACCTAAGACAATTAACCATGCATCATTACCTACACGAGTTGTCAAAGTTGCAATGAATGCATCACCATCTTCCTTCTCAAACTTAGAATCATAATCAAATTTCTTTTTTTTCTTCTTTTCATCTTTGTATTCTTTACAAACATTTCCAGGCTTACCACAATTCAAGCAAATAACTTTGGAATTTCTAGGAGATTTAGATCTCCCCTTGGAATTGAATTTGTCATGCTTCTCATTCTTCTTGCCTTTTTCCTTAGGTCTTCCAAAAACATTTAGGGCCTCCTTGGTAGTGATGGATACCTTCCTCCTCAACTCTTCAAAAAGCAAAGAACCCACCACATTTTTAGTCTTCAAAATAACACTACTGAATTTGACACCATTTTTCGATGGCCGTTCGTCGGTCGTTCGACAAATCTTTGTCGGACAAGTGATGAAATGGCAAAAATATTTGCATCCCTGTTTTTCTGTTGAAAGGCCGACGACGAATTAATCGTCGATCATCGACATCGTGAAATGGCTCGGACTTTCGTCGGAATATCGACGAACACTTCATGTATCCACCAACGAATTACACTAGAAGTTCATCACTAGTTTGATGAAATGGGCAAGGAGTAGTGTCGAAACAACACCAGACATTCGTCGCCATTTCGACGAAATGGGCAAGGAGTAGCGTCGAAACAACACCAAAAGTTCATCGAACGTGTGATGAAATAGGCAAGTAGTAGCGTTGAAACAACACCAAGACTTCGTCGAAATTGCGACGAAAAGAGAAAGGAGTAGCGTCGGAAGAACACCAAAAGTTCATCGAAAGTGCAACGAAAAGGGAAAGTAGTAGCGTGGAAACAGCACCAAAAGTTCATTGAAATTGCAACAAAATGGGTAAGGAGTTACGACGAAACCTTCGTCGCAGCTATAGCAACTTCGTCGAACCTTTTCGTTGATTTGTCGGTGGGTTTCGTCAAAATTGTGACGAAGCATCATTTTTTTTTTTATAAATATTCGTGGAAATGTACCATTGCGGAGATTGACAACTGATCATACATACAGACTGCATATTGGTTTGATGCTTCAAATGATGCATTTATTATATTGAAAAGTGCATTACCTTATTGAGCTTCTCTTTGTTTCGAGAATAGTTTAATATTCTCTACTTAACAGGGCCAACCACGTGACGGTGGAAGCTCATTTGGCCCCTCCCCCCCCTCACATCACTCTCAATTCCCCATACCCAATCATATAACATTAATCATTCATTCATCCATTAATAACATATAACATTCATTCATTAACATATAACATTCATTAATTAACATATTCACATTCATTCATTAACATATAATATTCATTCTTTTAGTTTTTACATATTATCAAAATATGGTTGTCATGATATGATTACAATCACTTTTTTTTGGTTTCTTTTTTAAAGCTACATAAAGCTGAAGTGGAGTATCATTTTCTAAATCAATATCTGTCCCCCCTTTAGTTGTTTTACCCTCTACTCATGATCTTAATGTACGCCTAGTCATCTGCTCATGACGTGGACGCCGCTGCAAGGGGGATCTGCTGCAATAAGAAAGAAATGTTAAACTAATATGTTTTATTATTATTGTTACAAGTATTTCATTAATTAAAAGAACATTAGAATGGTTCTCTTTACCTGATGGGTCCACATCATGTTCCTGAACTTTTGTTATAGACTCATGCT
>VDFB02000017.1:458412174-458496397 GCA_007258455.2 Sequoia sempervirens
CCTAAATATAATATTTCAGTCAAACTGAACTCACATTTAGATGCCTTGGTGTAGAATGAATTTTGCTCAAGTATGCCAAGAACTTCGTCTATGTGCCTCAAGTGATCCTCCCATGTTTTGTTGTATATCAAGATGGCATCAAAGATGACCAACACAAATTTCCTCAGCTATAAAATAAATACCTAATTCATGCATGACTGAAAGGTGGTGAGTGCATTGGTTAACCCAAATGGCATGACCAAGAACTCGTACTGCTCGTAGTGACATCTGAAGGTTGTCTTGTGCACATCCTCATCACGAACCCTTATTTGATGATACCCCGATAGTAAGTCAATCTTGGAGAAGTACCTCGCACCATGAAGCTCATCTGTCAATTCAACAATCCTGGGTACGGGGTAGCGATTCTTGATTGTCTTTTTGTTGAGGGCTCTATAATCAATACACATCCTCATAGTACCATCTTTCTTCTTGACCAACACAACTAAAGAAGCAAATGGGCTAGAGCTTGGTCGGATGTGTCCCATGTCCAATAGCTCCCTAATTGCCTTCTCAATCTCCTCCTTGTACCTCCTAGGATGTCAGTAAGGTTTAGTAATGACTGGTTTTACCCCCTCTTCTAACTCAATCACATGCTAAAAACCCTATCTGGTGGTAACCCTAGTGGAATTTCACATAACACCTTGCAACGTTTGTTCAAGATAGACTGGATGTCAACATTATAAGACCTCTCCTCCTTGGATGGATCTACATCTATAATCAAGCATTCCACTGCCCAAGCCACTTGGTCTCTACGAAATTTTCTCTCCATCCTCTTAACCGAAATACTGATAGAACCTTCGTTGGAAAGGCCACAAAGTACTACTTCCTTCCCATTAGATTTGAATTTCAACTCCAAGGTTTGATAATTTTATGTGTACCCACCAAGTGAATGTAACCATTGCACTCCCAAAACCAATTTTGTCTCACCAATGCCAATCACATAAAAGCATAGTTCCACGGGGACGCGTCCCCCTCGAAAAAGTGGCCGTCTCAGAGACGAGGACGTTTCCGAGACGCGGGGACGTCAGGGAAACGTCCCCCCGCCGTCCCCCCGTCCCTCCGCTGTCCCCTGGGCGTTTCCTTCACAGGGAGTCTTCTTCGCATCTCGGAGTCTCCTCGGAGTCTTATCCACGTCTCCAAGTTTCCCGCGTCCCCTTATTAAAATAATTTTTTTTTAAAAAAAATCAAAAAACAAAGCTTTAGCCTTTAAGTTTTCATTTATCATAAGACATGAAATATTTTAAAATTTTAATATTATATTACTATAATTAAAATTTAAAATATAATATATTATTAATTATTATATGATTAAATTTTATTATTTTTATGACTTACTCTAAAGTAAGTCTTAGACTCTTAAGACTAAATGAAATTTTTTTTTTCATCGAGCATTTTTCATTTTTCATGCCCTCTGTGCGACTATGTTTGGCAAGTGGCGTGAGACTGAGAATCGGAGCCAGAACTCGTTAGTCGTTATTCAACTGATTCAACTTCAAGTCTTCAAGCGAATATTATTTAACCAAGTAGGTTTTCGTTTTTTATTTTTTAATATTTTATTGTTTTTCATTGTGTAATGCGGCTGCCAGAGTCCCAGACCCGACACACGGTAAGGGCATTAGAAATAACGGATGCCTCAAAGAGGTGTCCGCTCATGGACTGCGACCAATCCATGAGTGGACACCTCTTTGAGGCATCCATTCCACAGTTCCGTGGAACTGTGGAACGGATGCCTCAAAGGGGTGTCCGCTCGTGGACTGCGACCAGTCCATGAGCGGACACCTCTTTGAGGCATTCGTTCCACAAAAGTAAAACCTAAAAAATTAAAAATTTTAATTTTTTTTCAAATTTTTTTATAAATTTCAATTTATAATTTTAATTTTATTATGCCTGCTCTGCAAAATGTGGAAGCACAAGCAAGGCATGTGAACTGTATGACAAAAAATGTGGAAGCACAGGCAAGGCATGTGAACTGTTTGACTGATTTCACATGCCAAACAGTTCACATGCCTTGCCTGTGCTTCCACATTTTGCAGAGCACAATGAGCCAAGAGGCATAATAAAATTAAATTCATAAAAAAAATTAAACAATCAAACAGTTCACATGCCTTGCCTGTGCTTCCACATTTTGATTTTGCTGCTTGCATATCTTGCAATATTGCAATTCATGAGACCACATTTCTTTCTAACTTTTAGACTTTAGTTTATAGGTCTGATTTTTAAATTTATTTTTTTACATCGTAGGTCTGATTATTTTTTATTTTTTAACATTGTTTTTGCAGCATCATCATCATAATGAGTTCACACAACAGAAGTGATGATGAACCAGACATTCAAAGTGCAAATGATTCATCAGATGATCCTGACTTTCAAATAAGAGGGGAGGCTGAGGGTGACGTTCAACCACAAGTACAACATGGCTCAACCTCAAATACTCAATCTACCACAAGTTCCATTGGTAGTAAAGATAATAGCTGCCCTTCAAAACTCCTTCAAGAATGGGCCAAGGGCCCCTTTGATCCAAAAAAACCTTTAAAACAATTTGCATCCAAGGTAGCAACAAAGCTTGGGGCAACTGGGGGCACTAGATTATGGAAGTGTCACATGTGTGAGCTTACATGGTTTGGCAGCATTACAAGAACTAATGCACATTTTCTTCTTGTTTGAGGCAAAGGTGTAGATGTATGCAAAGCTGTGGCAAGTAATTTGAAGTACAGGGCTGAAATTTTAAAATTATGGGGTTGTAATGAGGATGAAGTGCCTACATCTGCTACATTGCAACATAAGAGTATGGGTGATCAAATTTCAGCAGTGTCTACTTCTACTTTGCAGAGTCAAAGACCACCAAATCCGTTCAGTTCAAGTGCAGCAAAGCCTAGGGGGAAACGTAAGATGGCATCTTCACAACCTTTAGCAAGTTTATTCAATGTGCAGGCAAAGGATGAGGCAGATGATGCTATTGGAAAATTCTTCTTTGCCAATGGCATTCCATTCCACGTGGCTCGCTCTCCTTATTATAAGGAAGCTGTGTCAAAAATAATAAGGGCAGGACAATCATATGTGCCACCAGGGGAGAATAAATTGAGGACAACAATCTTGGATCAAAACTATTCCAAGATTAATATTTTGATGGAGAAGATGAAGAGAACCTGGGTCACAAGTGGATGCAGCATAGTCATGGATGGGTGGACGGACATTAGGCATCGTCCACTCATCAATATCATCGTCACATCTGTAGCGGGCCCTTATTTCCTTAGGGCTATTGATTGTTTAGGGCATAGCAAGGATGCCCATTATCAGTTTCAGATCCTCAAGGATGCTATAGAGGAGGTTGGGCCACAAAATGTGGTGCAGGTAGTGACAGATGCGGCCCATGTGTGCAGAGCTGCAGGGAGGTTGATTGAGGCAGCCTATAGACATATTTTTTGGGCTCCTTGTTGTGTGCATGCTATGAATAATGCACTTAAGGACATGGGTAAAATCAGCTGGATCAAATCCATTGTCAGTGATGCTATAGATGTGCAGATGTTTATCTGCAACCATCATCATTCACATGCACTTTTCAGGTCCTTCTCCAAGAAGGAATTCCTCAAGCCTGTAGAGACTCGGTATGCATCATACTTTATTCTCTTGGAGAGGATGCTTGAGTTGCAAGAGCCATTGCAACTAATGGTAATGACAGCAGAATGGAACAAATGGCCTGAGTTGAAGACACAGCAGGGATTGAGGGTTAAGGAGGTGGTGAAGAATGATGTTTTTTGAGTTGATGCCAAATATATTGTCTCCATCATTGAGCCAGTCTTCAAAGATATTAGATTTGGGGATTCTAATGCACCTTCCCTTGGAGAGGTATACGAGTGCATTGATTCCATGCTTGATCAAATGAGGGCTAAAGTGCAAGAGAAGGACCCCACAATGCAATTCTACACCGAGCATATTTATCCAATCATTCAGCATAGATGGGAGAAACTCAACACTCCCTTACACATGGCTGCCTACGCATTGAACCCAAAGTGGTATGTGCCACGTCCCGGTAGAGTGACACCTATGGAGGATGTTGAGGTGAAGGAAGGGTTCATGAAGGCCATTGACAAAATGTATGATCCTATAGAGGCCAGCTTGCTTCGTACTGAGTGGACAAAATTTGCTACTCTTTGGGGATATTCAGAGGCAGCCAAAGTAGATTTGGAGACTATGTCACAGGAGGACCCCAAGTTGTGGTGGACTATGCATGGGCCTAGATCTTTGATTACTACTCTAGCCATTCGTTTGCTGTCCCAGGTTTCTAGTTCTTCTGCTTCTGAGAGGAACTGGTCCACTTATAACTTCATCCACTCTGTTAAGAGGAACAAGCTCACTTCTAGGAGGGCAGAGAAGCTTGTGGCTGTCCATAGTGTCTTACGTCTCATTGATCGCAGCACAACTACATACAAGGAGAGTCCAGCAGCCACATGGGATGTAGAGCCAGAAGAGCCAGCACAGATAGATGAGGATGCTACACAGACAAGGCTGGTTGGTATTGGTTTAGATGAGCTTGAGCATTTGGGGTCCTCGTCCGATGGTTCCAGTGATGAGGAGATTGGCATGGAGCTTGGAGTTGGAGATGATTAGATCATTAGAGGCATCAGGCCATTAGCTATTTAGTATTTACTATTTTGTTTTTGAAGTTTGAAGTTTGAACACTGTTGTGTTGATAACTTGATACTTGATTGTAATTATGAATCATGACTAGTTCTCGTTCCAATCACAATGTCTATTAAGTTGCAACTTACAAGTATATTTTCATTTTGATTTTCATTGTTTCAATGTTCACTAGTTCAATGAAATCATTGCAATGTGTTTAAACTCTAAAATTTACTTACTCCTTAGGCTTTTACAGTTATACATCTTTTTATAACTAATTTTTCAAGTACTATATGTATTTCAGCGCATCGCCCCCCGCCGCCGTCCCCCCGTCGTCCCCTCGCCGTCCCCAAACTTAGGCTCCCCGCCCCCACGCCCCCGAAACCCGTCCCCTACCGTCCCCTCGTCCCCGTCCCCGAAACTCGGTGGAACTATGCATAAAAGTCATCTCGCATCTTGTGTCCTAACGTCAACTCCAACTGCTGAACCATGCAGTTGCATGGAATAGTATACGCATCTACCATTGTCACCTAAGTCACTGGGTTTGAATTTGAATTCGAGTTCGACAACATTGAAATTCGAATGAAGTTCGACAAGGAAAAAATTCAAAAAGTAAAAAAGTCAGATTAAATTCGCCTTATATATAGTAAGTTAAAATTATTTAACATAAAAGAATAATATAGTAAATTTAATTTAAATATTTAAATTTGTTAAATTTTATACATTAAAAATTAATAATATAAAACATAAACTAGATATTTTAAAATACTAAATTTTAATTTATTAGATGTTCACATTAAAAATAGAATTCAATAAAACAACAAAAAAAAAAATATTGAATATAATATATTCAATCTTAAAATTTTAATAAAAATTCAATTTAAATAAAATAATATTTAATATTAAAAAATATCTTTTATTAGAAATATAAATGACTCGTTACATTTTATAAAGTCATGAATTTAAAAGGAAACCTAATCGACCCATTTTGGTCCGATTGGAGATGCGTTTTTACATTGACTTCTTTAGGCGAATACTTTTTTTTGTAGCAAAAAAAAATCATAGTAAATTGCAACGATGTGTTTACAGGTAATGGACAAATCTTGAGAAGAGGCCAAAATTTTTGCAAGAAAGTCGCGGCGCCGAAGACACAAAGATACTTTAGGAAATGCAAAGACAAGACAAGCTAGCACAAAAAATTTGTAAATTTGTAATGATACTAAACGAAGGCCGAAGAAACTAGAAACGCGGCGAATAAAAAGCCTTCGTTCGCCTTCAAAACTCTGTGCTTCAAGCCTTCAATAGCCTATGATAGCCTACGTTTTATGAAAAAAAAAATAGGTCAAAGACAAAAAGCCTAAAACACAATTTAGAAAACCTAAAAGCACTTTTAAAAATCCATATTTTAATGGAAAAATGACACGGGTTTTCGTACAGGCGAACTAGGCAAACTTTAACGAATTTGAAGAAAAAATTTGAGATTCACCTAAATTCGAACCTCATGCTTCAGATTCGGCGAATACAGTGACTTAGACTGTCACATTAAATCCCTCAAAGTCTTTTGTCCTTAGGCCCATCTTAGCCACCAATCCTTCATCAATGAAATAATGGGTGGCTCCACTATCTATTAAAATTGTCACCCTTTGTTCGTGTAGGACCCCTCTAATACGAAAAGAATGATATCTAGGTGCTCCTGAAAGTGTTGCAAGAGTGCCTCTGGAATGCTCTCCTTCTACCTTCTCCTCATGCTCAACCTCGTCTGTAACATCCTCGGGCTCAACTTCACCAACCTCTGATCATCATTAGAAACTACCTCTATATAGTGGATTTGTCCTTTTCCCAAACACCTGTGACCCGGTATCCAAGGCTCCCTACACATGAAACATAATTTTTTCCTTCAGAGCTCATTCTTAAATTCGTCAACCTTGCTAGGCTTTTGAGGCAAAATCTGTGATTGGGGAACATTCTTGTGAAAGGGCTTCCTCTGATGCCCCATTGGTGCACCCTTGGAAATAGATTTATTCTTCACGATGGAGTCCTCTCCGCTTAAGACCCTTCGAATAGCATCCTCCAAGGATATTGGCTCAAAAGCCCTCACCAACCCGCAGAATGACTCTAATAAACCCTCGATGAACAAGAACATAAATCTCTTATTTGTCACATCTAGAACCATAACTACAAGTCTTTGAAATTTTGTGACATAATCCTCCACCGACCCATGTTGCCTCAAATGTGTCAACTCATTGAAATACACCTCCAGATCTCTTCTATCAAATCTTTCTATGAGTTTTTGTGTGAAATCAGCATATGTCACAATAAGGTTAAACCCTTGTGTTATAAGACCATGATGCCACCATTCATGAGCCACGCCCTCCAAATGTAGAATGGCAAACTTGATCGCGTCATCTTTGGTCATAGGGCTGAGTGAAAAGTATGTATCGAATTTTTGAACCCAAGCCCAAGTAGTAACATTTCCAAAACCATCAAATGTAGGAAGTGTCAATTTACTTACTTTATGCTGAAGATCTCTATTAAACTGCTGCATAAGTTGCCTCCTGTCATTCCTTGATCCACTTCTTGATCTAGCATTACTGTACTGCTCAAAGGAAATCTCTCTTTTAGCAATCGGATCAAGTCTCATATATTCATCTACAATGGCAGTGAAATCATTTTCCGCCTGATTCTGCTTTTCTTCTTCATGTGGTGTTCCCATTCTAGGAAAAAAGGTGGGCTGGAAGGGTCTGAGGATTGATCCAGCTAGGGTTCTGCTCTGATTTCCAGCCCCAAACTGATCTGAGTTACTCCCTTTAGCATTGTTTGGTGTAGATCCGCTATGAGTAACTTTGTTGGTTAAATTTTGCATCATCTGCACAAGCATTTGTGTCATTTGTTCTTGCCTTTGCAAGTATGTCTTCATATCATCAGATTGCTCAGCCATTTTCTTCTTACCTCTGCCTCCAATTCCACTGTTGTTTCTTTGTGGGGTAGCTTCTATTTTCTTCCTTTCTCTCTCTAAGGCTCTCTGATCTCTTTGACTTAACTGCAAGCACAAAATTCACCCCAGCAGACTGGCAGGACAGCCTGCTCTGATACCAATGTAAAGTTCCTAGGATTAAGCCTCGGGTTTCAAATTTAAAACTCAACAATTAATCACTGTCACTGATTGCTAAACCCTATTAAATGATAATTAGAAAACTGAATTGGAAGGGATTATTAGATCTGTGACAATAATACTCATCCAAACACTCAATTGTAAAGTGATCAGATCATTACCAATTAAGCAGATAACTAACAGATCTGTAGATAATCAAATGTCCTTACAACAATGTCCTTTATTATCAAGCCCTCACAGTACAACAGTAGCATAATGGGCCATGATAAACTTCTCTGTGCAAAGGAAGATGATACCTCCAGAATGGATGAGTGAGGGTCTGTTTTGCATCTGAGTGATGCCCTGAGCTAGGTCTGATTCAGACTGGGTCAGCTACTCAGAAAGTACCTTTAGTCCTGCTCGTCCTTCAGGTACCACCCACTTCCATGTCAACTTCTAATGGCTCTGATTTGCAGATAGTCGCTTGGATCTGGAGTCGCTTATATCCATCTGAGAATAGATCCGTGCAATCCTCACAAATTGGCGTCCTGGGATCGTCTTCTGTGGTGGTGTTGGATGGTGATAATTCCTCTGATCCACTTCTTGCTAGATCTGGTTTAGATCTGCATGAAACTGCTCTCATTTATCATGCTGGCTTGTGTGATTTGAATTTCCTGCTAGGCTGATCTGGAGTGACTGAGAATGAATGTGCCTCCTTATGAGGCCAGTTCAGCTGTGCGCTGGCAACATGGACACCAAAAATGGCGCCTAATGATGGCCCAGCCTGGACTGTCTACTTAGTACGCCAGACATGTATTTCTGCTCACAATGGCCTCTAAATTTGCCCAGAATACCAAGGAACTGATTAAGAATTTGCAAAACAGAATGTTTGAATTGATAACAGGTTAGAGTTTTGTCCAACCTGTTCACACTTCACACTAGCAGGGTTTCCATCCTGTTAGTGCTGCACATAGGAACTTTTTCCAAAAACTTCATAACCTCTCAAGCACCCAGCATTGCAATAAATATAGCCCCCCTACATGAGGCCTGTGACCTATCTTAGGTGCCAAAATTTAAATTTTAAAATTAAACGTATTTATAAATTTTTAATTTTTTATATATCTTAATTTTATTATTTATTTATTTATTTAAATATGTACATTATTAAATAAGGTGTTGTTAAGAAACACCGTGTCTAAGTCAGCTGTGGCCGACCTATTTTGATAGGGTCATGACAATGGATAACCCAAAAAAAATTGCCAGATGTCTTGAGGCTGACCAAATGTTCCCATGGACATCTGGCTTTTTCTCATTTGATTAAACTAGCAGTCGCACCTTAGTGTGCAATGGGTACGCCAAAAAAGTGTGGAAAGTCAATTAGGATAAATTCTAATCTATTTTTGTACTATATAAAACTATAATAATTATTAATTATAAATTTTAATCATTTTATGTAATTAATAGTTTTATTTTAAAATATAATATATAATAATAATAAGTATAATTAAATTATTTATAGTTTATTTTTTATTATTAAAATATAATCCACATTTCATATAATAAACTTATAAATCAAATTTTATATTATATATATAAATCAAATTTTACTTTAAACAAATTATAAATCAAATATTATATTAAGTAAAATATAAAATAACTCTTTCAAATAAATGAAAAACAATTATTTAAAAATAAAAAAATAAAACAGGATGCCGTAATGTTAAAACCTAAATGCGTTCATTATTTAGGATCTGGCGGTAATTTTCATTTCCACGCCTTGTGTTCTAAACCTTGCCTGCATTCTGAGAGAAAAAATATGCTACCATACTCTTGTGTCACCTTCGTAAAAAATTGTCAAAAATGAAAAAATAAAATATAAAAATTTCACTATATTATTTTTTACGCCGAATTCCTAGAAATTTGTGAATGCTGACATCACCATCATTATCTCGCTAAAATATAAATGCATGAGTTTTTCCCGTACGGGAGATCTAGGTCATAGATAATCTAAAAAATACGGCATCGCATTCTATTGCTTCATGTGGAGATCAAAGGTCCTACCATGTCAGCATATCGTTTCAACTAACCCCATGGACTGTATTCCATAGATATTTTCAATCAATGGCTGAAAGAATTTCAATAGTCGGTAGACGATAACAGCCATTTGATTCTACTTTTTAGCTTTGTCTTGTTGAAATAGGATACGCCTTCAGCGTAAAATATCATGTATTTTCTGGCAAAAATGTGCCCATTATAAAAGTTTCAGGCTTGAATGCTGATTTCCACTAGGGGTTGGATGAGAATGTAATTGTTCAGATGGATGATGTTAAGAATGATATTTGTCAAGAAATTTGTGTGCTATAACAGATCTTAGGACATTCCTGCTTTGTAAAAAATTTTGAGGTAATAAGTGATATATGTCTGTTGTTTTGAGATATACTCAAACTGCTATTTGTATGCATTCTGTCACTGGCAACCATTCTAGTGAGAATTCTAGTAGACCTCCACTGCCAGTAACTATGGAGTAGGTTCTGGATTCTCAGCACTATGTTCATGAAAATTCAATTCATGACTTTGCTTCTAGAGGGCTTGTAACTCTCTGTGTGGGGTTTCTTGTATTTATCATTCCAAAATTTTAGACATGCTGCACTGCACAATAAGGAAACAAAGGATGATGTGAATGGTAATGTGACAATGCTTGCATGTTCAGGCCTTCTGTCATCATATATTTAAAATTTGTAATTGAAACAAGGAAATTTTGATTGCTACCATACTTCAGTCAATGAACATTGAACATTAATTCTCAAATTTGTTGTATTATGTGAATGTCTAAACTTGAATCTTAATGCCATGTACAGCCAAACTTGTAATTTATATTGTGACCATCCCCAAACAATGGCCTCCCAGCTGATAGCCCTCAATATGCATCCCACCATCCCCATCCCAGAAACACCATGGAACATGGAAAATTAACCGAAATGGTACATGGCATCCAAAGTCTTTAAAACGACTTCCCTAAAGAAGACACCCTTAAAAATCCAGTTTTCTTCACTATAGAAAATGTTTGTTTCTGCTTTCTGATTTCTGATATCCCTGTATAGTTTGATGTCTGTGTTTGAACTTTGAAGACATTTTTTCCATGGAGACAATTATTTCACAATTAATCACAAATTTTTAAATTTTTGTAATTTTTGGAAACATCAGCAATCTTTTCAAAAATCAAAGATTTTCAAAAATTTTAGAAAATGACACAAAATATTAAGTAGCAGCTAATCACAATATTGAGTTCAAGTAGATATTCTTTGCAATTAAGGATGGAGAGTTATCTCAATGGTATTCTGAGAGGCATCAAACATTTTGAATACTGGCTGCTGCTCACAGAATATCCATCACGCTCCGAAGGACCTAATGTTTGGATGATTACAGCTACGGTGCTTGGGGTGAGCTTGCCAGAGGAGAGAGATTATAGCTACAGAATTTCATTGCAATGTAAATTAAGGATCAAATGCCATTTCAAGTGAATTCATTCTGAAAGGCATTGAAAGTGTTGAATATGGGCAGATGCTCGCGGAATAGCCATCATGCTCCAAAGGACCAAATGTTGACTGATTATAGCTATGATGATTGCGGTGACCTTGCCAGGGGAGAAAGAAAGGAGGATAGTTAAAGCTTTGGAGTAGATAGCCAGAGTCGGTTATGAAAAGGTTAACACAAAGCGTGGTAGCTCCCGCATAGTCCTCTGCCCCGTACACATTAGAACACAGTTCACCAGTTCCGATGAATGCCTTTCGTAATCTCCGTAACAGTGATTCCTTCCTTTTCCAAAAAATCTACCTAAAAGTTTCCTGAACCTGCCTGTTCCCCACTTTAGATACCTGCGATTATAAAGCTTCCCCGTACCTGTTTCCTATATTTGCTATAGCATAGTCACATTCTCTAAACCCTTAAAGAAGGTATCGTTCACATACGAAAGTGGATTTACAATAAGGGAGGAAAGTTCACTTCCAGGTGACTTTGAATTTTTTAACTGAGAAAATGAACCTTTGCATCTTGTTTATAACAAAAGGTTAAACTTACGAAAATTGAAATAATGCAGGAGACTATTAACCAGGGACATGAAACAATCCACGAATTATGAACAGTCGATATGATGTGAATCACGACATTGCAACACAATCAATGCCATCATGTACGTAAAACAGTAAGAACAAGGCATTGAACAAATTGGAAGACGGGGATTGCCATCTTATCCAATCAGCGCGTTAATTTCATTTTGTATTCAATGTGTGGGAGGATTGGCAAGGTCTGGTTCACTCCTGATGGCAAAATCAAAGGTACAAAATATGGACAATATATACGGTAAAAGGAATGCAATCTCCTCATCAGTTCACACAAAAGGAAACCTGTAAGCCAAATCAGCATCTGGCTTGGGGCCGAGACCTTATAAAACAGAAAGAATGAATAATTAAAGAAAAAGTTGGACATTCATACAACAGAATGATGAAAGCAAGATAAACCTGGCACAGCGCCCCACGACGACATTAGCAAGGGAAGAAAGCTCTGAAATCCACTTTTTGCTAGGCGAGTGAGACGCCGATGGGGAGCCTTGATTTTCGTCATCATCCTCTGATTTCCTGCTACTGCTGAAGATGGTTTTAAACGAATTTTCCCTTGCGATTGAGGCCATTACACCCTTGACTTTGCTGCCCATTCTCACCGCCCATCAAAAGAACCCATTAAACAGTACACAAGAGGAAAGTCGAAAAGAGCTTATTTCTGTGCAATGAGGAACGGAATTTGGGCTGGCATTGGTGATCAAGTCTTGTTTTCTTGATAAACAGGTTTAGCGAGGGGAAATGGGGCATCTGCAGGAAAGGATAAAGATCTGATCGACAGCTTTCGGCGTGAGTAGACGGGGCTATAATCCTGTTCGATGATGTGGATCGTTGTGTGGTGGCCCCCACTCATAATTAGAGTTGGTAAGCTACGATCTGTAATTAAAATCATTATTCCTCTTAACACTGTCGGTATAAGGGGTAATTAAAAATTCTTTTTTAGTATCTGCTTTTTAGCGGTTACTGTTGTACCTGTCAACAAATGAAAATAGATTTTTATGTAAAATAAATATTTTTCTTTTATAAAATTAAAGATTTAAATTTTTAAATAAGAATATTGTAAAAATTAATTAATGGTATTTATTAATATTTTTGTTGGATGGAATTTTTATATGTTATTGGTAAAAATTTATATAGGATAATATGCATATTTTTCAAGCATTCAGCCACACCAATGTTATATTTTGTATTGTTCTTTTCATAAATAAAAAATTAAGTACTCAATGATGTGACACAAACACAGTCATTGAATAACGATAATACAATCTTCAAAGATTGCAATAACATGTATGCTTACTAAAACTCTAAAAGAGCTAATGGAGTATCTTGCTTGTTCGTGAAGTATTTCTATTTTCTGAGTCTCTAAAGCCTTGGCAAAGTAGCACCAAAAGGAAAAATTAAAACCATAGTGCAATGTTGAAGGAGAATAACAACCTAAAAAATGGCCTCACTTTACATGTGGTTCATCTAACATGGTCATTGGTAGCATTCTTACAAGCTCTACAAGTAGAGCTAGCTTTGTGATTTCATTGCTATATTAATATATAAGTGAAATGATAAGTGGGCATTTCCCAGTTTTTAAGGTATATTAAAGGTAATTTAAGGGGAAGACTATGGCAAGGTAGTTGAAAGACAAGAAATTCAAGAGAAAGGGGAAGCAACATGCTCATAATGTAGAGATAAATGCTACCATCTTTATGGGAGTCATGGCTCTAGTTGTGGTGACCATTGCTACTACAATGACTCATGGTCAAAATGGTAATGCGAATGGGAAAGGGGTGTTGAAAATGAAGGTGAAATTGTAGCTTAAAACTTGTAAACCTATGTGACTGTAGATTTAATTAAGTGTTCTTTGTCACAATTCTTTGTGTATGATTAATCTATTTAGATCAATTTTACCAATTGTAGAAAGAGACAAAAGATTGTAGAAGAATGAGACAAGAAGATAGAAGTGACACAGCATATACATGGAGAAACCCTTTCGAAAAAAAACTCCACCATCAGAATCAATAGTGCTTGTATTATTTAACCTTAGAACAAGATTACAATAATACTGTATCAATCCTTGATTGATATGCTTTCTTGCCTTCAACAATCTTTCTTCACAACCTGAACAAAACTTTCATACACTTTTTGAAGCACAAGCTATCCATGCATTCCATGTGACCAGGCATGAGTCCACACGTCCCATGTCATGCTTCAAACCCTCATGCATGCACAAGCTCAACCTGCTAACCTGCTATAAACTTTGATGCAATTATTGCAATAAATAGACAATTAATGAGCATGTAAACTCATAAGAGTTATCAAATACAAGAATAAAGCTCCTCTCAAAAAATCTACACCTGGATTGTGCAAGTAGAGTTCCACACTGTAACATGAAGTCAAAACCAAAGTCTTCTCAATTTAGGCGCCCCAAACTGAACACTTAACTATCGTTGGTCAAGAAAATATCTTGCAAGCATCACCTCAAAGTTGGCACCCAAGAATGGGCCCACTTAACTAAGCCTTGTAAATATCTACTCATGCAAAAGGTGTTAACTGAAAGATGCCAACTTGGGCACCCAAGGTGGGTCCAAGTCAATCTTAATTAACTGAAACATATCTCTCCATCAATTCATGCAAACATTATGCATGATTGATCATCCCCATTTAATTGAATGTATCCACCTGTTATTTGTCATGCAACTAAAGTCAACTAGCATTCAACTCAAACTAACTATTTGCAACTGAAGATAACTGAACCATAACTGAACTGAACTGATATTGAACTAAACTAAACTAAACTAAACTCCACTCATGTAAATATCAATCCCTAACTTGTAGGATCTAAACATGCATTACTGAAGTGTTATCAATCCTCCAAATAGTTAACTTAAGAAAGGTGGGTTCCACCTTCCATGTGGGTGCCCCATGTGCTCCTATCTTGTAGGAGCTCTTCTTGGACACCCCCACATGTTCCTATCATTTAGGAATAATTACAAATGTCAATTTACATGTTCATTTCATTCGAATTTAATCTCTTTCTAATCCTAGTGTTGGGGAACACTTTTCAAGGACTTGGGAGATACATGAAATGTGTTTAGGATTGCAATTAAATGACGTCATGTTCCCAAGAAGGGGAAGAGTCAAAAAGGTGGATGAAAGTGGCATCATTTGTTGCACTTGTAGCACAGTGTATGGAGATGGCTATGTGTATAGGAGAAAACTACCATAAAGTGGCTTCTCTTATTAATTCTCTTATAAATATCAAGATGCTTAGAGATGTCATCACTTTGATTACAATAGTAGCCTTAGGTCCTCTTCTATCCATACTCAATTTGTATTCCTCTCATTATATAGTTATTTTCCCAAGTAAAATGCATGTATAACTAGACAAACCATGGGTAATCTAGCCTTCTTGGTGCTAGTGAATATAGAGCCTCTAGGCTTTCCTTCTTTGAGAATTTTATGTAACAAGCCCAGTGTTTTACCTATTGTTTTCACCTAAGTTTTAACCCATATGAGAAAATTTCAAGTTTACCAACACATAGCAATGAAAATTTTCCAATTCAATAACAAAGATGCATATTCAAAATAAACCCATTTCAAATTTCTATTACATAAATAAGGTAACATTACATAATCCCATGTAATGATTTTATTATTCAAATAACATTACATAAACCCATGTAATGACTTCATTTTTCAAATACATTTTCCATAAAGATGCACGATCATAATTGCATAACATAGCTTACAAGAGCTTACTTGGCTTCCACGAGCTAAATGGATCAAGAGTACAAACGGTTGAGATGTCCCTTCTTGGGTATACATCCTCAATAAGCTTACAAGAGCTTACTTTGCTTCCACAAGCTAAATGGATCAAATTACAATTGATCGAGATGTCCCTTCTTGGGTAGACATCCTCAAATTTTGATTATCAACTGCATGAGGGAGAGTATTACCCAAGTGCTTTTCTATTAACCACGAACTTACTACGATTCCCTACACATCTACCAAACTGGTAAGATGGCCCTACCCTTCAATGAAGAGGTTAGTACAGTAACCCTCATAATAATAATAATAGCTTTCCTGAGCTTGGTGTTGTTTACTACATATCTAGAGCTTACCATACAGTGGATACCTTCCTACATGCGTGACATTCCCAGCCTAGTTATGCAATCCTAGCTCATAATGAACCAACAATGTAATCAATGGCAACTTACACTAATTTGGCCAAAGATTTGATCATTACATTCAAACTCACTTTTTAAGGAGTGGTGTCTCACTTCTATGAAGTGGACGTCGTACGTTCACCCACCTTATTACTTGATTTGGTAAATAACATGACCATAATAACTCTTGACAAGATTATTCCATAACATGATTTCATCCCAAAAGGTAATGTATTTTCAAGTGATCCAACTGACTATCTAGATTACTCCCAACCTTGGTTTATCCTGATCCCAAGAATAAACCTCATTCCCTATACAGGTTTACATAACATCACAATTTGACATTTCCAGCATGGGACTTCTATATCTTTCTATTTTCCCCAATATTACAATTAATATTGTCATATATTTGACTTATGATAACCTAGATATTATAATAATACCCTGTAGTTGTCACTATTCAACTATGACCATCAAATGCTACAAACATGCCCATCAAATAAGTATGATTTCTCACATCAACATGCCCTTTTAATTATTCTCCATTTCTCATGGATCTTTCCAAGTTATCCTACAAGGTTTATATGTTTCCATGTTCATAAATAATCATAAATCTTTTCTTTCAATGAGACTCAAATATTCACATGTGTACAATGTACACTAAATTCATATCTAATCTAGAGGACATTTTCAGCTCGAGAGGAGTTTGTGCCTCTACACCTTTAAGTCCCCTCATATTACGGCTTTAGGTTGTCGAGACATAAAGTCCCATTCTCTAAGACTAGAATATCGTGAAAAGGTATAGACTCTTGGTCAAGTATAAGATAATAGCATGACTATATATATATAATACGCTTTTCAACCCTATTGTTGAAACCAATATAATCATATTCAAATGTATACCCTAATCCTAGGGAATAGATTTTTCTCCCACACTCAAGGAAATATGAGTAACCATCAAGGATAAACTACCAACATGGTTTGCATAACATCATATCCTATCAATGAAGGCATAATACATCTAACATGTTACCATTCTTGTTGCACTACTAACATCATAATTCATGTAAGAATATAAGCAACATGCAATAATTTGGGTATCATATACATACACCTTCTAAATAGTTTAATATAACTACATCATACAATCATGACAATCCTTATAATTATATATGTATCGTACTAATAAGATACCACAAAACTACTTATATCCAATCTAGCTTTTTGCACAAGCTTGATTCATTATCTATGATAAGAATCAATATCTTGTACAAGCATTGGCATTCAATCAGCAAAAACATAAGTCCAACATAGAAAGGAGTAAAGGTTAGAATAACTAGCATTCTTCGAAATTTAGCTTCCAATGATGAATTTTCCTTCTAAGCTCAATACCAAAACTCCGCTTGCTACTCCTCCTTTTAGCTTTCCCACAATTCTAAACTCTATCTCCAAACTCTCAAATCTTACAAGAAAATGTCTTTATGTCTCTCAATGATAACTCTCTCTCACTCCTCTCAACTTACACTCAAAATCTCAACTTTCACAAAGAAAACTACAACAAAATGGATACGAAATATGGAATGGAATAATGCAATGCCAAAACCAAGAGGCTATCCTCTTATTTATACAAAATATTGAGAAAATTAATGCTACAATTTATCTCCTCAAATTGCCACCTTTTCCATCCTATTGACACCTCTAAATCTAAAAACATAAATCCAAAACCAACTTCTCTTCTAAACATATTGACTAAGCAATATTGAGTGAAATATGGCTGCTAAAAGATTCAGAATTCAAACACATATACAGTCCCAACAAACTCAGCTTCTTATTAATGGTTGAGTCACCTCCAAAAACTACCAATAATGGTTATTTTACCAAGTCACATTGCAATGGTTTCCTACAGGTTTTCTACTTCCATCGTGTCTTTTGTTGCTTGCCACATTTTTCTCACGGTGCCTATATTAGTGGTTTCCATTCAAATACAATACAAACTCTTGTTTACCTTGCTGCCAACTCATGGCTTTGACCAATTCAACTCCTCTTTACTCTTGTTCCTACGTGGCATATTACTCAACATTATTTTACAAACAAATGCATTCAAAACAACATTGTAATTCATGTGCCACCCTCTATATGGCGTGGCCATTTGACTTGTTCAAAGTATGCCTTAATTTTTGCATCTCTTGCTTGCCAACATGATAGCACTATCTCTTTATGGCATGAGACTTCAACCTTTTATATTTCTTATGAGTGACTTTCAATACATAGCAAAACTTTAGCATTTAAGTGTATCTCACTACTTTTATATGGCACAGCAAATAGGTGCAGCCTATAGTTTATTAAATTCCATTCATATGTATTCCATGTGTTTTATACTATGCACTTAATATTGCAACAATGAGTATTCTATCGCATATATAAATTTATGCATAACATTTAGTTTATGCTATGTTTAGGTTGATCGCTTTATATAAGTCTTGCATTGATCATTGTGTGTATGAATAATGTGAATAAGCAATTAAAACCTATACAACACACCAATGAAACATTATATCAAGGAATTCAAATAACAATCAAAATGAAACAATCAATTCCCCAATGGCGTCTCATTGTCCTCTATCTCCAAGGATTTTTTAAGTCATTTTGCTCTCAGATTGTTTGTGCACATGACTTTCCAAATGACAACCTAAAGAATGAGAGATGTTGGAAATGCAAGAGATGTTTCCTACATTACATGATTGCTAAATTAGTTGTAGATGATATGCAAAGATAATGATGACGTTGCTATGATGTTGATGTATGAAAATGATATGATGAAACTATTGTAATTAAGATGCTACTAATGAAAATGCCATGATTAAACTACTTGATGCTAAAATGCTAATACTAAAATGCTCACTAAAATGACAATGCTAATGAAAATTTTGCATAGTGTAATTATGCTCAGCTCTCTCTCTTTTTCTATAAATGAGGGCCTATTTATAGATTTTACAAGGCATGAGCCTAGGTGGCAGAAATCAACGGTCTGGATTTGATTTGGAGAATGGACGGTTGAAGATGAAGAGGTTAGAGAGAAAAGGGGAGTGTGTTCCCTTCATAAGAACAAACTACCAAGTGTGAAGAGGAATAAAATGGAGATGAAGGCCAAGTGTCCCAAATTGGTTAGAATTTGTTGATATAAATGCCAAATTAAATATTATAAATATTTAATTTCGTGAGACACGTGATGAGGTGGAAGGTGGGAAGAAGTTAGTAGAAATGTGCCTAAATTCAAATTTAATAAGAGGAGGTTAATTAAATAAAATAAACTAATTAAATTTTTTCATTTAATTAAAATGTAAAGAAAATGATTTAGGATAGGAAGAATTAGAGAAAATGAACTATATAAATAAATTTTTCAATTTATTTATAAGTAGAAGAATTAAAAGATCATTAATTAAATAACTTGTATTTAATTAATCCTCTAGACCAAATTTGAGTGTATACATTTTGCCCCTCTTTGAAGTGATATGTTTGCGACACGTTGCTTCAAAGAAAAATTTGCTGATAGTGCTGATAAAAAATTTCAATATGTCCCAGACGCTAATTTTCAAGTGATGATGCGTGTATGCCCCCTCAGGAGATAAATCGGGAATTTTTTGAATTTTTAGGATTTTTTGAATTTTTAAAATGTTTATGATTTTATGAGGATTTTCAAATTTTTAGGATTTTGAGATGATTTATCTCCCGATAAAGAATACTGACCGTGCCAATTGATTAATTGATGCCCTTTTGAAAATAAAAATAATCCCACTTAAATATCCTCCATTTACCCCTTTTAAAAGATAAAAAGATGAAAAAGGAGCGCTTTTGAATTCATTTGCAATTTGAGTGATTGAGCTGATTGAGCAATTTAGCAAAATGGTGATCCCATATCACACTCATCGATTCGAGCAAGTTCGACGACAAAATCGTCCCCCCGCGTATGGACCTTTGATACGTACCCCAAGAAACCAACTTTTGAAATTTGAATTTGTTTTTGCCTGTTTTTATGTTTTTCAAATATGTGATAATACGTTTTAGCGCATATAAGATCTAATATGGCACATAGGTTGAATGTTTTAGCGCATATAAGGTTTAGTGCATTGATGTCATAAAGTGGTGCATATGATGACTGTTGTAGCGCATCCATTGTTCCAACGCATAGATGCACTGTTTTGGCACATTCATTGAATTTTATAGCGCATTTAGGGTTTTAGCATAAATGCACTATTTTTGCGCATTGACCCCAAAATTGATGAAATGTTGATTTTTCTCCTTGATTTTGATGCTTGATGATTGCGTCAGTCATTGTTTTAGTGATGTTTGATAGGATAAATGATGATTGACATCATGAAGGATGAGAGTCAATGATAGGATAGATGATGATTGACCTCATGATGGATGAGAGTCAATGATAGGATAGATGATGATTGACCTCATGATGGATGAGAGTCAATGATGGATGCTCCATGAGATTTGATCGAAATATCATTTGAGCTGATTAGATTGATTGATAGGTTGATTGATAAAAATGTTGATTTGCGATATGTCATGATTATAGGACTTACGAGTTCTTCAGTATTGGGAGCGCTACTCAAAGACTTGGGATATGATTTTGCATCTAGTGTAGGCAGATTTGGATGTTATTACGCGATGTGGTGTATCTTCCTTGCTTGATATGCCCCAGTATAGGATAAACAGGGGATTATTGACTGCATTAGCTGAGAGATGGCATAGCGACCACAACACGTTCCATCTGGCTACCGGTGAGATGAGGGTTACTTCGGAGGATGTGTACCTGATATTGGGGATTCATGTGGTTGGAGAGTTAGTTGTGTATGATCACATAGAGCAGGGACGTACCAAAGTGCTGAGGAGGATTTTTGATGATGATGGGATTACTAGTTACGAGTTCCCGTGGCATGATATGGTTGATTCCTATGAGCCATTACCATCTGTTCTAGCTAGGTTTGTTGGAGGTTTCTTATGTCCCGACCATAGGTCGAAGGGACTGTTCGTTCTCTAGGGCAAGATATTGGAGAGGATGATCAGTCAGGGGATTTGATATGCATGGGGTTCCTATATGTTAGCACATTTGTATCATGATCTACATCAGGTGGTGTATCTTGGAGCTATTAGTTTATCATCTGGAGTGACATTGCTTCAGATTTGGGCTTGGGAGCATATAGTTGTTACTCGTCCTGTAGTGGAGAGAGATCATCAAGTTGGTAGGCCATATGTCTTCGGGTACTCAGGTGGTATTGTCCAGCACAAGTTGGGAAAATTGGAGTATTGGCGGCGAGTGCTTGATGATTTGGAGACTGTCACATGGCGACCATACTTAGATTGTGAGCAGTGGCCTGAGGATGATCTGGAGATGCCATATGTTTGCACATCGAGATATTTGATTAGACGGACCCAGTTTGTTATTAAGAGATTCATGCTCATGAGGGTGCTTCGTCAGTATGGTTGAGTTCAAGGGATGCCCAGGGAGTTGTGTTATATTCTCGGAGACAGCAGGATATTCCAAAGTGGGGACCCACCATATCTTATGATACAACTTACGAGGAGTATTTTGGATTGCAGGCACAGGTATGGGATTACTATCTAGAGATCATGACTAGTGTGATGATAGATAAGTATGTTGAGTATTTCTTGACACATGTTGTGCTGAGGATATCCAGTTCAGATGAGCCAGTACCGTCATTTAATGATGATGAGAGAGCGCCACCGCGCACACCAAGACAGAGGAGGGACGAGGGAGACGGTGATGATGAGGAGGGCGATGGTGGGGATGGAGGGAATGATGGAGATGGAGGGGATGTAGGTGGTAGATAAATACTGGACTTCAAAGTACCCTAGAGGAGGAGATCTATGGTTCCCTCGAGATAGTAGCAGACAGGACCATCCCAAGTTCATATTCGTGTACCTTCCCATCAGTAGCAGGCATAGATAGATGCCTTATAGTTACAGGTGAAGGGCTTGCAGGGACAACTAGCATAGGCATAGGAGCAGATTGCCTCTCTGACAACAAAGAGAGATGTCATGAGATAGAGGTGTGAGCATGCAGAGGCCCTAACCGAGAGATTGCAGAGAGTGTCTGAGGGGACTACTACAGGAGGTATGCTCAGAGAGGTTTGACATTCAGCCCGAGAGACAGAGTACTATAGATCATTGTATTATTAGGCGGTTCCTATAGAGCGGTGTGCCCCTAGTTATGTACAGTTTGCCAGTGCTAGGTTAGGTCAGAGTTAGTCACGAACTATGAGCAGGGGTGTGACTAGGCCACCTCCTAGAGATCCATCAAGCAGAGATCTAGGTGCAGGTCCATCTGGTGGTGCAACAACAGGCACAACAATACCTACAATGTCTGGGGGGAGCAGCACGTAGTTTTTGTGCTTACATTTAATGTATTGAGACTTGATGTATTCACTTATTTAGTCGGGGACTTTATGATTTCCTGCTATTTTGTTGATGTATCTCTCCACATTTTGTGATATCATTGTACACTTGACATTGATTATTTTGAGATTATATGAGATGCAACAAATACTATTGATAGATATATGTTGTCTACATGCTTTGATGATGAATGCATTTAATTTTTGCTCTATATGCTATGTGATGTCTATATGATTATGTCATGGTTGTGTATGGATGCAATAATGAAATGATGATGCATGGATTATGATTCTATATGGATTTATGGATGATGCTTTATGGTATATGAGATGGATTTGGTCATGCAGATAAGATGTGATGCACTTTATTTTTGTATTTTTCTAATGCAAATATATGATCTAATGCATGGAGGGATGGCCGATGTTAATACTTTCTAATGTATGTATGATATGATAATGATTATGCAACGACATGATCTTGTATTTGTTAATGTCAAATGTACTCAATCCTTTAATGAAAGAGATAAAATCATTTTGAAATTTTCCAACCTTGGAAAACCTAAAATGCACATGCAAAACTAATACGGATGCAATCTATCTTAACCATGCAAATCTAAATATGCGATGTTGTCATCTTTTCAGTCGATTTGTTGTGCTTGTTATCATCATTGAGCTTTTGATATGTTGAAAGTTAGTACAAACATCGATGGTATAATTAAACCATGATTACCTAAGTACAACTTCCATTGATTATTAATATTGCAAGGTAATACTAGCATCTAGGCATAATTGAACCAAGATGACCTGAGTATTGCTTGCGTAAAACAGACAAGAATTAATCCTTTTCCTATGCAAATCCAAAATGTCATCAATGATACATTGTAGATCACGTCCTGTAACAAATATTTACATACTAGTAATGATCAACTCATAGATAGCAGACAAATAAAAATATCATACTCCATCGTAGCTTCTTTAGTCCATGACATCCTTGAGTTGCTCCAGAGAAATGATAACAAAAATGAAGATACAACAGTTGAACGTTTATGCCAAAGTGATTAAACCATGATTTAGAAGAACATCATCCAATGAGATTTGTTTTACTAATCTTGCTGGTGATTTGGATGGTTGGTTTTCTAAAAAATTGTGATTGATGTTCAATGTTGAGTTTCATTGTGATCATTATGTTTGTTATGTTGTCGTATTGTTGCTTGTCTGTTGTTTTAAGCTCAAAGTAGATTGCCCCCAGTGAGAACCAACCATTTATTACACAATGATCGCTAAGCCAGAGTGAGACATGACCGTGACACTAGGATATGTACATGAGGTTTTTATGATGGACAGGCATAATGATGGCGAAAAGCGGACGACCGACACACGTTCCAATAGATGGAAAAGCCAATCTATCACAAATAGAATATGTTGCTAGGTTTTCACTACTTGTTTTTATTACACTTTTTTATGATTTTTTACTTTTTTTGTATTTTTTCTTTTTTGCTTCTTTTTTTTTTCTGCTTTTTTGCTTTTTGGATTTTTCTACTTTTTTACTTTTTTTGATTTTTCTTTTTTCTAGATTTTTATTCTTTTAAAACCGCAGAATCGATGAGTTATGTATAAAACTTCTTGAGATGAATATTGTTGATAGGTTCTTCAAACAGGTCCCCTTCGGGTGTAGATAACTGATATGCTCCAGATCCATATACTGATACAATGACAAAAGGACCTAGCCAATTAGGTTCAAATTTTCCCTTCTTTTCCTGATCTTGTTGATTGCGAGGATTCTCTTTTAGTACCAAGTCGCCAACCTGAAATGTTCTTGGTCTTACCTTGTGATTATAGCTCCTTGAAATTCTTTGTTGATAATCTTTCAGATGATCAACAACATGCTGACGACGTTCATCTAACAACTCTAACTCCTATAGTTTGGATACTCGATAGTCTTCCTCTGAAATGATTCCTTTCAATGATACCCAGAGTGAAGGTAACTCAACCTCAATAGGTAATATGGCTTATGATCCATACACAAGGGCATATGGTGTGGCTCCTGTAGGGGTGAGGATGCTAGTACAGTATGCCCATAAGGCAGAGTTTAGTTGAACATGCCAATCACGTCCAACATCGTTGATAGTTTTCTTCAAGATTTTCAAAATGGTCTTATTTGAGTCTTTTGCTTGGCCATTCCCTTAAGGGTAATAAGGTGTAGAAAATCGGTGTTGGATATGAAAATTTTCACAAAGTTCTTGTGCATCTTGGTTTTTGAAGGGTCTACCATTGTCAGTGACAATGGAGCTAGCGATGCCATACCGATAGACAATGTAGTTCAGGATGAAAGAGGCAATTTGTTTACCAGTGATCATGGTTAATGGGACGACTTCAATCCACTTTGTGAAATACTTAGTGGTTGTGATTATGAATTTATGTCCATTAGAGGAAGATGGATGAATCTTACCCACAATATCAAGTCCCCATTGATAGAAAGGCTAGGTCGATGTGAATGGTTGCAGCTCCTGCGCTGGTGGATGTATGAGATTTCCATGGACTTGACACTTCTTGCACTTCTTACAAATTGAAAAGATTCTTTCTCTATGTTCGGCCAATAATATCCCAAGCATAGGAGTTTCTTAGCTAGACTAAGACCACTTGAATGAGTACCACAAATACCTTCATGAACTTCTCATAAGGCAATTTCAGATTCACCATGTTCAAGACATCAAAGGAGAGTACCATCGAGACCTCGTTGATAAAGTGTATCAACTATCAGGGTGTGTCAGGTTGCTTGACGAATAAAGTTGCAATTTTGGTTCTGGGATAGATCAGGTGGAAGGGTATTGTGTCTCAAATATGTATAAATCTTCCCATAGATTGAAGAATTAGCATCAACTAGATGGCACACAACTTGGGATTAAGGATTGTCATATGCGGGAGTAAATAATTTTTCCACCATGAATTCATAATGGCTTCATTTTTTTGGTATTTGTAAAAGAGAAGCGATGGTTGCCATGGCATCTGCAGCTTTGTTGTCTACTCTTGGAATCTGTTCAAACTTGATCTCAACAAAGTATTTATTGAATTCATCTACCATTCTCTTGTATGGCATCAACTTGTCATCTTTTGTTTGATAATCATCATTAACCTGATTGATGATTAATTGAGAGTCTCCATAAACTTGTAATTTTGTAATTTTCCATTCCACTGCTACCTTGATACCAATGATTAGTGCTTCATATTCAACCATGTTTTTTGTGCAATGGAACATCAACCTATAAGATTTTTGGATAGTGTGTCCTTGAGGAGTAACAAATAGGATTCTAGCACCCGATCCATGTTGAGTGTAAGACCCATCAAAGTATAATATCCAATGTTGTAATGTCATTGTGAGGACATTTGCATCTAGAAATTCAAAGTGCATAGGATGGTCATCTTGCAATGGTGCTTCAACTAACTAATCTACTATTACTTGGCCCTTCATTGCTCTTCTATAGACATATTAAATGTCAAATTCACTCAATATCATCACCCACTTTGCTAATCTTCTTGTTAGAGTGGCTTTGTTGAGTAGATATTTTAATAGAACTATCTTAGCTATTAGTTTGACGGTATGTGTTAACACATAGTGTCGCAATTGTTGAGTAGCAAACACCACTGCCAAATAAGCTTTTTTAATGAATGTATAGTTAAGTTCATAGTCATTTAGTGTTCTGCTGATGTAGTAGATGGCCCTTTCTTTTCCTGTAGAGTCTTCTTGTGCTAGCAAAGCTCCCAAAGATACCTCAGTAGTTGTTATGTAGAGTAGAAGTGGTATTCCCTCTATTGGTGGTACCAATATAGGTGGATTCATTAGATATTATTTCAATTTATTAAAGGCAACTTCACATCTTTCATCCCATCTGAAAGAAACATTTTTGTGTAACAAATGAGTAAAACGATGACTTTTGTCTGCTAGTTGCGCAATGAATCTTCTTATAGATTGGAATCTTCCTTGTAGAGATCTTAGTTGGCTAATGTTCTGAGGAGGTGGTATTTCCATGATTGCTTGAACTTTTGCTAGATCTACTTTGATGCCTTTAGTTGAGACTATGTATCCTAAGAGTTTTGTTGATGTTACTCTGAATACACACTTCTTTGGGTTTAAACACACATTGAACTTTTCCAATCAGTTAAGATTTTATCCAAGATTTCTAGATGTCCTTCCCTGGTAAATTATTTTGCTAGTAGGTCATCCACATAGTCCTCCATGAATGTGTGCATCATGTCATGAAAGATTGTTGTCATTGCACGCCGATAGGTGGCTCCTGCATTCTTTAATCCAAAAGGCATGACATTCCAAAAAAATGTACCCCATGGGCATGTGAAAGTTGTTTTGTCTTGATCCTCTAGTGCAATCTTGATCTGATTATAGCTTGAAAAACCATCCATGAGTGATAGCATAGCATGTCCTATTGTTAAATCCACAATGATGTCTATATTGGGCAAAGGAAAGTCATCCTTTGGACAAGCCTTGTTAAGATCCCTAAAATATGTGCATATTCTAATGTTGTTGTCTATTTTGGAGACTGGTACAATGTTTGAAATCCATTTTGCATAGTCGATTGGTTAGATGAACCCTGCATCTAATAATTTTTTTAATTATGCTTTCACTAGTAGGGCAATGTGTGGATGCATTTTTCTCAATTTCTGCTTTACTGGCTTCACTCCAGGTGCTATGGATAAATGATGCATTATTAGATCCGGATCTATTCCTAGCATGTCAGCATAGGACCAAGAAAAATTATTTGTCTTTCTTCAGAGAATTTGGTGAAATGTGGCTTTTCTTGCTGTCATTGATGTCGCTAGGTGTATAGTCTTTGTTATTTCTGCAGTACCGATGTTTATGGATTGTGTAGGCTCAACCAATACTAAAGATCTTTCTTTATAATGCTAAGGAAGAGTGTCAAATCTCTCATCCTTCAATGCCTCGAAGAGGTTTTCACCGTTGGATACGCTCTTTCTTTTTACTTTTTCATGATCTAATACTGCCATTGCATGGTTTTCACCATTAGATCAATTTTTTGTATTCTTTATTTTGTAGCTAAGAGATTTGGCACTCCCTTGATTTGAAGCTTCATTATGAAATTCATTAGTGGCACTTGTTTCTAGATTTTTAGAACAAAGGAAATTGACAATGACATCATCATCTGAAAAGATAGGGATATCAAGAGGCTCGGTTTCTTTCCGGTCAATGAGTTTGATATGTATCAAAGGTAAGGAATCATCAGACTGGTCAAGATCAAAGGCAGTAAGGGTCATGATGGAAACATTTTCGAGGTGTTCGCTAGCAATGTCAAGGTCTATAATGTTACTCTCCTCTGAATGATCTATCGAAGTCAATCTTTGATCTTCCTCACTAGAGTCATCGATATGTAGTGATCCAAATTCAAATGGTCTAGACCCTAAACTTTGTCCCTCCATACATATGGGTGCATACCTGTTTATCACATCGATTTATTTGTCTTCACAAGATTCTTCAAATAGTGAATCCCATTCATATTTGTTTGAGTCTGTTTCAGAACTAGCTTGAATTGGAGGATTTGCTCACAAATCTGTTGAGTGGCTTCTTCTTTTGTCTCTTCTTTGTATCCTAATCTTGTCTTGTCGTTTGCATTGATTGTGATAGGCTGAGTTGGTTCCACAATACCTTCTTTTCGATTGCCAATAGGACCTTTTCCTTTGTATCCCATCTTTTCTATGATTGTAAACCCTTTACCATATTACTCTGTCGGTATATTGGAAGTTTTTGCTTGGGATTTTTCTTCATCTTTTTAAAGCCAATTTAGAATGTCTTTGTTCTCATATTCATCAACTAGAGTACCTAATTTTACAAATTTACCATCAAAGATCGTGACGGGTTGTGAAGATTGTTGTCTAGATGTTGATGGTTGTCCATATGATTTTGGAGAAGGTAGTAGCTATGAGAGACATAAGGACTGCTCAAAAGAATACTCACCCATGCCTTTATCTTTCAACTGAATCTTTTTCTCAAACTGTTTTGACAAAGAATTGAGTTGGCGTTCATTGCTTGAGGAAATAGAATCACCGATGCCTTTATCTTTCAACTGAACCTTCTTCTCAAACTATTTTGACAAAGAATCGAGTTGGCCTTCATTACTTGAGGAAATAGAAGTGATATCTTATCTATTGTGTGGTACAAAAACATCTTGGATTGTCTTGAGAGTGTTGCAATATTGGGGACTATTAGAATCTGTTGAAATTGTGATCTCTTGTCCATTGTAAGGGAATTTCAAGCATTGATGGTATGTTGATGGTACTTCTCGCATTTCATGGATCCAAGGTCAACCCAAGAGTATGTTGTATGTCAAATCTTTGTCTAAAACTTGGTAGATTATATCCTTTTGAACTGGTCCCACTTGAATTGGCAAGACTATCAATCCTTGAGAGGATATTTCTTCATCATCATAAGCTTTTATGGTGATCTTTCTTCTGGAATCTATTGCATTTTCTGAAAAATCCCAATGCACGGATAAGCTTTAATGTGCAGATATTTAGACCAGCTCCTCCATCTATTAAAACACGTTTGACCCGATGTTTATGGATTAAAACCTTAATGTGGAGTGGAGTGTTGTGTGGACGAGTGAGGGATGCATCATCATTTTCCAAGAATGATAGACAATGGGGTGCAGTCAAATGTCCCACCATGGCTTGGAATTGACAAACTTCCAAATTAGTTGGTACTATGGTGGCCACCAAAGCATTTTCCAGAATTTCCTTATGGGCTGGTGAAATTTTAAGAAGTTCTAGTATGAATATCTGTGTTGGAATCTTTTGCAATTGATCTACTATATTGTATCGATTCGAAGGAGCAACAGGTGTGTTAGATGTACTTCCTTTCAATACAAACTTGGGTTGCCCCCGTGTAGTCACATTTACTGGTAGGTTGTCTTGTTTATCATTGATTTTGATGTCATTGATTTGATTATCAACTGTAGCAATGTCTTGTTTATCCTTGCTTTTGATGTCATTGATTTGATTATCAACTGCAACAATAACTTGTTTATCCTTGATTTTGATGTCACTAATTTGATTATCAGCTGCAACAATGTCTTGTTTATCCTTGATTTTGATGTCATTAATTTGATTATCAACTGCAACAATGTCTTGTTTATTCTTGATTTTGATGTCATTTATTTGATTATCAGCTGCAACAATGTGAAGGATGGTATTATCATAGACATAATTCACATTCTTCCCTTTATTTGTTGAAGAGGATTCTCCTTTTTCATAGTTGGGTAAAGGGTTTTTAAATGCTCCATGATCATCATTTGTTTTATGTCCTTCTATCAATATTTCACCTCTATCTATTAAGTCTTGCACAAAATGTTTTAGTTGCATACAATCATTTGTTTTATGACCTTGGTTTCTATGAAAATCACAGTAATATGCATCGTTCCACCATGATGGTTTGACCCTTGGTTCAAAATATCGTGCATCTGGTAATGTTATGAGTTTGTGTGTAAGAAATTCTTTTAACACTAATTCAAGTGACTACCCCAAAGGTGTAGATTTTCTTTGATGTGGTGGTGGAGCTTGTTTAGATTCACTACTATTTTGATTGCTTTTGGGTGGCGTACCTGATAAATTGAAGTCTGGTTTTACGTTGTGTTTGTCAGCTACACCATCATTACCAACATTCTTGTTTCTTGTCTAGAATTAGGATTTTTCATTGTTGTTATGATGGTTAGAAGAGTTATCAGAGTTTGTCCCTTTGTTGTAGATTTTCAATACTCCTCTTTTAACCAAAGCTTCCTCAATCTTAAGTTTGTTTTCAATCATCTTTTCAAAGCTAGGTGGACACTGTAATTAGAGTCTATAACTCATCTCACTATTAAGAATATCAATGAAGATATCCATCTTTTCTTTCTCAGGTATAGGGCAAGCATATCTAGCAAATAATCATCTCCATCTTTGTAAGAATGTAAGAAATGACTCACCATTTTTTTTGTTTTGTGTTACAGAGATCTTTCATGGTTATTTCATGTTGAATGTTGTATGAATATTGGGTGATAAATTTGTTTACCAGCTCCTCAAATGATCTAATACCTAGTGGGAGTTTTGGAAACCATTCCATGCATTGACCACCCAAACTTCTTGGAAATAATCTCATCAAATAGGTTTCTTCATGTGCAAATTCCAGACTCATGGTGCAAAATTATCTTACATGGTCTTGAGGATCAATTTTTCCATTGTATTTGTCATATTTTGGAAGTTCACAATTTGGTGGAAAAGGTATCCTATTCATACTTCTATCAAATGGATAAGGACAAATGTCTTGTAACACATATCTCTTTGTTGTTCCGCTTTGCATGTCCAGGATTTGTTGTTGAATATTTTGCATTTGATGAGTTAAAGCATTTAATGGATCTTTGATTTGTGAGTCAGCTTCTATTTTCTTGGGAGCTCCCTTCAATTGGTTGACATCAAAATCATTGGGTAATTTTACACCTTGATTTTCCAACATCAAAAAGTATTTCTCTCCATCCTTTTCTAGAATTTTTTCCATGAACTTGTGAAATTTAGGGTCTTGTTGAGCTTGTTGAATGTCCTCATCAGTTATCTCATTTATTTCAGGTTGATGAAATCTATGAAAAGGATTTTCTTCTCCTTCTGTCATGATGGTTTGGGTTTCTATTTCCTTTTCTCTGAGTTTTTGTTTTTGAGCTCTTGTTAAAACGAGCATGCAAGTGATAGAGTTTTTACTACACTTTGATCTTTGTTTTCGGAGTGCCAATGAAATACCTAAGTCAAATAGGATGATAGATCCTATTGATGAGACTAGGCTAAATCTAATGTACAACGTTTGTTTCGTGATAAAGGATGATAGATCCTAATAGTGAAACTCAGCTAACAATCAAAGATGAGATTGGTGATTGGGCACTTTAAGTTGTTTGATCTAAGTTTAGTTAAAGGGATTGTACTTGCAAAACCCAATTTCTTCAAGTTTAAACCTATGTTTGAATGAGGAATGATCTATGCTCTAGAAAGGGTCCCTAAATATGATTCTGGTTATCAGACAAAAGTTCAATTTAGCTCTTTGTTTGAGTATCAGATGCATGTGCTAAAATAGGGTGTATATGCATTGAAAAATGGGGTAAATGCACCAAAACATAACCTATATGCGCTAGACTATCAGTTAAATGCGCTAGAACATAAAGCTTATGCACTGAAAGATGTGGTGAATGTGTTGGAATAGAAAGCTTATGCGCTGAAAGATGTGGTGAATGTGCTAGAAAAGAAAGCTTGTGCGCTAGACTATGAACCCAATGCGTTGAAAGAGGAAGTTTATGCATCAAACTGGAAATGTCATCGTTTTGAAAGTTTTCCTTTTTTTTGTTTTTGAATCAGTGAATTGAGTGTTTTTAATTGGATGATCTTCTGAACAGTGATATCAAACATAGAAGCAAGTAGTAAAACAATTGTTTCATCCTATGATCTAAACATCAAGTGTATGTTCTAGGATATGGTCTGATCCCTTTGATTTCCATTGGTATTGAACAATAGCAAACATATCAGTTAGACTCTTCTAATGTCAAGGGTCATTAATAACATCACAACCCACATCTTAGAACTACGACAACTCACACAGCCCTGTCACCCCTAGAGGGCGCCTGTGTTTTTTCCTTTTCTAGGTCTTAACCAAAGTCAAATCCTCTACTTTTGGCCAGAAATCCCTGGTAGTTATATGGTGAGTATCTTGGGGGTAGATTCTTCCCTCCCCTTGCACTATGAATATCATAATTTTCGGGAACTGACTCAGCTTGGCTACTACACTTAAAGTTCTTAGTAAGAGTTTCCGTTCGGTGCAACAAATGATAAACTCCCTCAGGAGGCCTCCCAACCTTTAAAACAAAGACTTTGGGGATGGCTATCAATGCACACTACCGTTAAATGTAATTTCCATTACAATTCACGTTTGATTATAGTGGTTTGGAATGCTTGGCTTTAGTTGTACCCACCTAGGTCATTCCCTTAGGGTGATTACTTTTTCCCACTAAGGCAAGCCTGCTAAAGGTGCTATTGTAATAAAATGAAAGAGTGAGTCTGACATTTTGGTCACCCAATAAAGGGGAGAGTATAGGCCTATCACTTTGCAAACACAATATACATGGTGTTCTTTAACGTTGTAATTAAACTAGATGCCTAATTTAATCAAAGGAAAATAACTCCAGCCCCTGCAAACATCATTAGTAGTTTCAAATATGTCTTTGACAGCGTATAAAGTACCTGTAAAATAGAAAGATAAAGATTAGTTCCCCAGAATTCTAAATTTCTACAAATAAAGGTGTATGCGCTAAAATAGAGAGCATATGCACTAAAGTTCTCAGTATATGCGCTATAAAACACATTCAATGCTCTATTATGGAAAACATAAAAGGGAAATCAACTCTTGTATATGCACTGAAAGAGGAGGTAGATGTGCTGGTCTGGGTTGTGTATGCGCTATAACAGAGCTTGGATGCACCAAAAGTCACCAACTATGCGCTGAAAGAGGCCACAAGTGCACTACATTGAAATTCACAAATGAACTTGTTGACGAAAAAATTGCCAAAAAATGTTTAAAATAGAGTAGGCCCCATGATGGGCGCCAATTTAATGTGTATGAATAATGTGAATAAGCAATTAAAACCTATACAACACACCAATGAAACATTATATCAAGGAATTCAAATAACAATCAAATTGAAACAAATAATTCCCCAATGGCGTCTCATTGTCCTCTATCTCCAAGGATTTTTTAAGTCATTTTGCTCTTAGATTGTTTGTGCACATGACTTTCCAAATGAAAACCTGAAGAATGAAAGATGTTGGAAATGAAAGAGATGTTTCCTACATTACATGATTGCTAAATTAGTTGTAGATGATATGCAAAGATAATGATGACGGTGCTATGATGTTGTTGTATGAAAATGATATGATGAAATTGTTGAAATTAAGATGCTGCTAATGAAAATGACATGATTAAACTACTTGATGCTAAAATGATAATACTAAAATGCTCACTAAAATGACAATACTAATGAAAATTCAGCAAAGTGTAATTATGCTCAACTTTCTCTTTTGCTATAAATGAGGGCCTATTTATAGATTTTACAAGGCATGAGCCTAGGTGCCAAAAATCAACGGTTTGGATTCAATCTGGAGAATGGACGGTTGAAGATGAAGAGGTTAGAGAGAAAAGGGGAGTGTGTTCCCTTCATAAGAACAAACTGCCAAGTGTGAAGAGGAATAAAATGGAGATGAAGGCCAAGTGTCCCAAATTGGTTAGAATTTGTTGATGATAAATGTCAAATTAAATATTAGAAATATTTAATTTCATGAGACACATGATGAGGTGGAAGGTGAAAAGAAGTTAGTAGAAATGTGCCTAAATTCGAATTTAAAATTAAAATTTAATAAGAGGAGGTTAATTAAATAAAACAAACTAATTAAATTTGTTCATTTAATTAAAATGTGAAGAAAATGATTTAGGATAGGAAGAATTAGAGAAAATGAACTATATAAATAAAATTTTCAATTTATTTGTAAGTAGAAGAATTAAAGGATCATTAATTAAATAACTTGTATTTAATTAATCCTCTAGACCAAATTTGAGTGTATACAATCATTATTTCACATTACATATGCATTGATATCTTTTCGTATTATTCACTATATTAAACATTATATATATATATAATATTTTATTATTATAACATATATATATATTTAAAATATTCAATTACTAACCATATACATATATATTTTCAAATATACGTATATATGTATACATTATCAAATACATACATATATATGTATATATTAATATGTACACACACACACACATATATATATATCAATAAGTATATATACAAAGTGTATATATCTATATGTCCAATCAATTTCCCCTTGTATATGATGTATCTATGTACGAGTATATGTAAGTATTTCTACCTACGTATGCACACACGTGTATATGCTCATATACATGAGTTATCACATATATATACATATACATATATACATTTAATCTATATACTTATTAATTAATATGTATATAATACACGAAGAACATATACCCAAAACAGAGATATAGTCATTTTTAAATCAACCAAAGAAGTAATTAAAGAAAATCAAAGACAATCACACAACATTCCAATCATCCAAGGACTATGACCAAGGGTTTACTTACCGGATCCCGAACTGACTTGACATAACTTGACCAACTAGATTGTGAGTGTGTGATAGCTCAAGTAGGTACATTAGGGGTTACCATACTAAATTCCTCTCCTGGGTGATACTCTCCCTCTCCTCACTAGAGGGATTGATTCTTTCTTGCATCCAACTTAGTGCATCATAAACGTAGTTAGCCAATCACATGAAAATATTATCCATTATATATCATTTACATCATTAAAGCATTAAAAAGCAACAACATCATAATGCATATTCAAGTATTTTATTCACCCATTGAATAGATTAAAGTCATGATTTTGCATTTAACATCATATTTACTCATAAAGGTAAGAGTAATCTGGTTACTGAGAAATGGGTTGTAATATTTTGTATATAAGAAATGCAATAGAATATGTTCCTCTAATCTCTTTATCACTAGTTTAGTAAATAAATATCTTTAAAATCATTATAATAAATTATATTATGGGAATTTTTCCTCTTCTCCATTGTTGGAAACGCATGACAATTCATGCCTTAATGATGAACAAATATTTTTAGGTCAAAAAATCAAATTAGATAGTTGTAGGGGCTTATCAAGTCATTGATGGCAACTTGGGATGTGTAGGGAGGTAGGTTGGAGAAAATAGTGAAAAGCATGAGATTTTTGGGAATCAGGATTTGAGGATGATAAGGAACTCATACTATTATGGTATGCAAATAGGGTGGTGTCCAAAAAAGCAATATTGATGAGTAACGATAGTGGAAAGTGTCAAGGATAGGGATTTATGAATGATTCGTACCTTATACCAAATTAAGAATATGCTCACACCTTCGATTTTGATGGAACAAATAAAGAATGTTTATTGAGTGTCAGGGTTTGGGGATGCTCAGTAAGAAGTACTTGGATAAAGATATGAGTGAAATTCTAATTGTGAATGTAGACGCCTAAAATATTCCCTAGGATTTATTTCATCACTAAACCCATCACCTAGTCTTATTAACCTAGGACATATCCCTTTCACCTAAAGTTTCATACTTTATTAATTAATAATATTATTTAATTAACCACCCTTTTTCCATCTCATCATGATAAATAAATAATTAATTACATATTCCACTTATTATCCACCTCACCGATGTGGCTAAAGTAATTAAATAATATTAATATTTAATTAAGTCATTATCCTCTCAACACTTTCCAAGAATAATGAGGACCTAAGAACACTTGTCCTTGTGCTCACATTATTCTCTCAACACATTTCAAGAATATTGGGCACCTAGGAACACTTGTCCTTATGGTCTCCTTATTCTCTCAACACATCCCAAAATTATAGCCCCTCTTTTTGCACATGTCCTTGATTTACCTCATCCTCACAACTACTTACTAAATTTGGTAAGTTAACCCTAGCCATGCACATTCTAACTATATTCATCTCCACCCTTCATCCTCTCCTAGATTCTAAGGAATTCCTCTCAACCATTCTCTACCCTTGATCTCAAAATTAAGTCTTGGTCATCCATTCCTTATTCCCAAAATCTATAAATTCAAGCACTCCATCCCTCATTTTGAATACGTTATCATTCAAGCTAGGTACATGCTATCAATATGGTGATATTCAAGCAAAGAGCATCCACATTCCAATACATAAAGGGGAAAATTAAACACAATAGAGATTATGGTAATATCTTATGTTGATTTTGATGTTATATTTTGTTGAATTTCTCTTTTGTATGCTCTATCTGAGCTTTGTGATACTTTTGATAGGTTTCTTTTACATTGCATTTGGTTCCATTTCAATTTATAAATTAGAGCTTACATTTTGGCGACTCTGTTGGGGGAGAAATTCTCCTTTTTCCACATTTTTATCTTTTCTAACTTGTTTTTTTAGCGAGATTATGTATATAGATGCTTAAAAGTCTAGTGGAAGTTATTCATTTGGAAGGAATTTAACTTATTTTGTATTTTCAATTGCATCCCTAATGAGTAACACTGAATGAAAATTTAACCACTAAATTTGCATTAAATCTATTTTAAATACAAGGTATCATGGATTTTTATTAAATCTACCTATTAAATATGAGCATCATAACTCATCAGTTTAGCTCATATTTTTTGCGAACAAGCTTTTTATCCATTAAATGCATTTGCTCAATACAAGTGGATTCAAATTATTTGTTGTAATCTTGCATTCCTTGTAGGTGATATTCATTATCAAGAAGTTTAGGTATTCGCAAGTGGTCTAATATTTTGGATTCCCATGAATCCATAGCTTGTAGTCCCTATCCTCAAAGTTGCATACAATCATTGGCATCAACTAAAGTATCTATTGTTTCTCGTTATGTATGGTGTTCATAATTGATTGACTTGATCCATTTTCAAAATCTTCACAAAATTGAGAAACCCTTTCCACATTCTTGTTAGTGTTGTACATTGTGTGAAGTACGTTTCTCCTCTATGGTGTTATTATAGTCTCATTTGATGATCCCATGTATATGTTTTCTCCTTCCTTTTTCCAACAGATTGATTGCCTCATAAATTGCTCATAGTTTAAATCCGTAGTCTATGCTTATACTAATAATAAGTGTCTATTCTTTCATTGTTTTAAAGTGCTTATAGATGGCATATCTTATGGGTTGGTACACAACTGCTATACTTCAAAGAGATCTCCATTTGATAAAATAAATCCAACACTAAGGGAGAGGGCTCGATGGTGGTGAGGGCTATGTTGTGTAAGGGGTCCACATCAGCAAAAGACACGCCAACCAAAAACTTGAATTGCACGGTGTAGAGTGTCCAACTTGCAACTCAAAAAAATCAAATTGGGAGAAAATTACGCATGTTTTCCAACTCATATCGAGCGATTTCCGAAAAAAAAATTACCAAGCAAAAGGTGGCATCAACCATTGAAGGATGTATGGTACTTTCTTGCCTATTTCCTGCCACACCAGTCCCTACAAACTTAGTGCTCATTTACTTTGTATTAACTTATCCTCTCCCCTCTATCATCAACCTTTTGGCAACCACATTGGTGTGATTTTCACAAACTAGGGTATCATTTGGGTTCTCTGCAACACCATTCAAAGTTGGTGTCTACACATAACACTATCTGTTGAGGGACTAGTGGTGATGTACTTCATGACCGACTATGGAGACGTTGGGAGTGAGTAATGGTGATATTTTTTTTCATTTCTCTTGTGTTTATGAACACTTTGAAATCATAAGGAAAATAGTAAACTTTAGTCATCATAGGTGAGATTGTCTTTCAACCTTACAACAACAATGAACCTCCATTGTATGTGTTTTTCAATTAATTTTGAAATGTTCTTTATAGTATTGTAAATATTGTTTCATTTCTAAGATACTTCATGTAGCTATCTTTTGACCAACTGTGTGTCTGTATACACACACACACAAAGTCGACCAAAAGATATATTGATATATCTACAATATCTATAAACATTGTATACATCTACGACATACATATGTCTATCTCTGCAATCCCCATATATATTGAGAGTATTAGAGGGTATCATATACTCGACAATTAAGTGTTTCATACAACTATCTTTTAACTAACTATGTGTATATATATATACACACAGTTGGCCAAAAGATATATTGATATATATGCAATACCAACAAACATTGAATATATCTCGGACATACATATGTCTATCTCTACAATATCTATGTATAGCATTTGATGGTATCATATACTCGACTATTAAGGGTTTCATGCACTTATCATTTGGTCGACTGTGTGTATATATATACATACCATTTATGGGTTTCATAAACTAGACTATTAAGGGTTTCATGCACCTATCTTTTGGTTGACTCTATATCCTTTGTTGTCATGTACCCCTCATATAACATCGCCCACAACACCACCATCCTCTCTACCTTTTTGATATTGCATGCACCTCTGCTGCTAGTATCAAGGATATTTTGATAGCAATTGAAATACATATAACACATTTATTGTCATTGTTATTATTATTATATAATCATTAAACCCTAAATTGATAATAATTATATATATAATATATATTAAGAAAAATATGTAAGTATGTATATGTATGTATGTATGTCAAACATACATATCTATATATGCATGTATAGATATGTATGTATGTATATGCATATCTATGTATGCATGCATAGATATGTATGTATGTATGTATGTATGTATGTATGTATGTATGTACATACATATCTATGTATGCATGCATGCATACTTATATATATACACATCCCAGTTTAGGGGTTATATATAACTTTGAATATCATTATGCTATAAATTTTTATAACCCTTCCTAAAACTAATATAGTTGTAAAATCTTATATATAAATTAAAACAACATTTCCATACATGTAAGAGTCATTATAATTGAAGAACAAACAAACCATACATATAATTCACTTCATTGTAAATGAACAAGGCTATATGCCAAATATATATATCCACTTGCTCACAAATGCCTATTTATACAAGTTTCAATTTTAGACACCTATTGTAGCTTCCAAAGTATGTATATTTCAAAGTTGTTCTAAGATTACAATTGTATAAACTATTCAGTGTATGTTTATTAGTACGTATCATGATTTTCTTTAGAAACATTTGCATACATACATATCATTCCACCTATCATCCTTAGTTTACAATTGCTTTAATAATGTTAAATTAACTATGGAATTTGCATACACGCATTCAACCAAAAGATAGGTGCATGAAACCCTTAATAGTCGAGTATATGATACTCTCAAAATACACACTCACACATTGCAAAGATAGATATATATGGTAGAGATATATAAATTGTTGTTTCATATAGCCTTGTTCATTTACATTTAAATGAATTAGATGTATGATTTGTTTTTTCTTCAATTACAATCATTTTTACATGTATCATAATGTTGTTTCAATTTATATCATAATGTTAATTCAAGTTATATAACCTCTAAACTGATTATATATATACATGACATACAACCATATAGTGATAATGGAATATATATGCGCATATATATATATGTGCATGCGCACACACACACACACACACACACACATATATATATATATATATATATATATTTTATATATGTGCATGCGCACACACACACACATATGTGTGCGTATATATATATATATATATGTACAACCCTTAACTTAAAATTATATATATATATATATATATATATATATATATATATATATATATATATATATATATATCATAAACTATTGTGTGTGTGTGCATATATATATGCATGACATACAACCATTGGTGATTATATATATATATATATATATATATATATATATATATATATATATATATATATATATATATATATATATATATATATATATATATATATATGAAGAGGAGAAGCTCCTAAAGTCTTGAATAGGTTGAAATCTACGAAGGCTTTCTCCCCTAATAAGAGAAAGGAAATTTTGTCTGTTGATGTTATGGCTGCTGAGGGTAAGCTGATTGGGGAGGATTATGTTGTTGCTAAGGGTGTTGCTAAAGGTTATGTTTTGAGTTGTGAGGTAAAAACTGGTGGGCCTGGGGTTAGGACTAGAAATAGACTGAAAAATCAAGCTGGGGCCTTGGGTATGGAGGTTTCTGATATTGGGGTTAAGGGATAGAAGCTTGCTGCTAGTGAGATGGAAGCTATTGAAATTCTGAACAATATGTAGTGGAGTGTGTCATTTTTTGGCTGCTTTTTGGCTGGTGGTTTGTTGTCGTTGGGTTGATGGTTGTTTTTTGATGTTTCCTTTTTGCTTCAGCTGTTCCTTTTTGTAAAGGGTTTCGAGCCCCTTCAAAACAAGTTTTTTACCTCTAATCAAAACCATTGAGTAATAATATATATATATATATATATATATAACCCTTAGCTAACAATTATATATATATATATATTCCATTATCACTCAATGGTTGTATGCCATATATATATATATTTCATGATCAGTTAAGGGTTTGATACCTTTCACAACGAGATATATCCTTAATGTGAATGTATAGGATTAAATATTAAATATTAAATATGGTGAGAGTTAGAATTGGGAAAAAGATAGTTTAACATGCATTGCTTATTTCTTTTTATATGTTTATAAGAATCATTCACTATTGATAGCATAAACTCAACTATATTAGCTTATTACAAAAAAAAATAGGCTATGTTAAGATGGATGTCCATTGTAGGGAAATAACAAAGATGAACATATTAGTATTGTGAAAAATACATTAGTTAGACACATTACATATCAGTTGTTCAAGTTCTTTCTATGTAAATGGAACACCTTCAAAAAATTGACAAAAATATTTTTTGCAATCTAACATTCCAATTATGAAATAAAAATTGGAAAAGAGAATTAAGATGATGGGAAGCAATATGTTGATGTATTGTTGGTCTCTGAATCTTACCTGGCCAACTGCTCATCCCTGTTTGTGGCCTTTGAATATGTAGGATTATAACTTGATTGTCTTACAAATATAAAATTCATCAAGAGTTCTATGTTTCATTAGTTTACATCATTTTAAAATTCATAACATAAAGACCACTTTCATGTGGTTGAAGTTGAAATATTTTATTTGTGCTGGCCATTTCCGTTATAAAGTTTGACACATGTTTGTGATTTTACCAAGCTATTTACATGTTATTTGTACACCTCCATAAAATAAAGGTCAATCTCATATAATTTCTTCAATTCTTCAAATCTGACTTCCTTCATTCTCATATTGTTAGAAATTTTTGTCTCCTACTCAATTGAGACCTACAACCTTTTTTATTTTCCACTACTATGATTCAACAAAAAAGTACAAATGTGCATGAACTCAACCCATATCGCATTTGATTCAAATTACCCTATTTATTTAAATATTACAATTCTTGATGATCAATGTACACCTTAAACTCCTTTAGAAACAAGTAATACCTCCACCCATTCAATGCTTAGATTATGTGTAGAATTCTTGATCATAAACTAAATACCTCCTCCTTTTATCATTTAAATTTTCAATCAAATAATCCAGTAGTATACCTTCTTGGCCCAAATTTTCTCCTATTGAATTTGTTCTTGCATCACAATCCACCCAAATTACCTTGTTAAAATGTAGTAATGCTAATATTAGTTGTTATGTGACCTTCTTTAGTAACTCAAAACCCATATTTTCTCCTGATGTCCTCATGAATTCCTTCTTATCCCTGGTAGCGGTGCACAAATACCATTAAAATTTCTAATTCATTTCTTATAGAAACTTACAAAACCATGAAAATATCTTACCTCTCAAATATTTACCAGTGTAGGTCATTCAATAATAGTCATAAATTTCTCCATATCCATCTTCAATTCTTTATCCATGATTACAAATCCAAAGCATACCAATTATTTCCTTATGAAGCTACAATTTCTTCACATTGACCAACAAATTATCTTCCCTCAACATATAATATTAATCTTATATGTTATAGGTTCTCATCCCTAGTCTTACTAAAAATCAAAATATCATCTAGGCAAACAGTACAAACTTGCTCACAAATTTTCTTTAAGACCTCATTCATCAACCTCATAAATTTACTTTGTGCATTAGTTAACCCAAATTTCCTCACAAATCATTCATAAATTCCTCTATTTATCTTAAATACAATTTTCCTCTCATTGCCTTCTCTAATTCTAATTTAATGATAGTTGCTCTTCAAATCAATCTTAATAAAAATACTTTCTCCACTCAAGCAATTCATGATGTCGTTCATTTTTATAATGGTAATCTATAATTTATAGTGATTTTATTTATTACACTAGACTCTGTACACATCCTCCACTCACCATCTTTCTTAAGTTCAAGGATTCTAGGTTACACACATGGGCTCATTTTTTTTTTATTAGTCCTTTCCTTACCAATTCTTACACTTGTCAATTCAAATCTTCATTATTAGTTGTTGTCATCCTATGTGTCACCTTATTTGGAAAACTTCGCCCAAGAATTAGATCCATGCGATGATTTATACTTCTTCTTGGTGGTAATACATTATGCATATTGTTTGATATGATATCATTATACTCTTTCAAAAATTTAATCTCCCTCCTATGATATCTCCCATATATGTTTGTAGTGGTTCCTATAATGCTTAGGCTACCACATAAGGAATTAATATAAAACAATGTTGGATTTTGTGGTTGTGTTGCTGATATGTGGTTGTCATTGATGTCAACACTATTAGAATTAATTCATTTGAAGTTGTATATGTCGAGGATATTGAGAAAATTGTAATAAATGAGTTGCAAGTTGTCAGTGGTGAAGTGAAGTTCAGTATGTCGGTAAGTTTTGTACATTGATGATAAGAGGTTGTAGACTAAATAGTTTGTTGCTGAGTGTATCTAGTTTATCCACGCTGAGTTTTAGAGATCTGCGTGAAGATTTGATCGAGTTATGAAGATTTTCATTCTAACAGTTTTTTTGTTGCTTTAGTTGGTGTTCCTGATTGAAGATGATGCTATTTCAGTTAGTTCAGTTGTTGAGGATGCTTCTCTAGTGATTCGTGATGTTTGTGGATGTTTCTAGATCATGCTCTATCTTTGTTGCATGGCTGCATTGATCGTTGTGCTTGTGGTTGGCGATTTTCTCTTGCGTATTCATGTTTTTCTTGTTCTTGGCTGACATGGTGTTTGTAGTGTTGTGGATCCTCGAGGTGAAATTAATTGATGTTTTTTCGTGTTGGAGATGTTTATTTGGGTCTTCACTAAGTTATGTCTGACCTTGGTTGATTCACATTAATAATCTTTAATGTTTTGGGCCGATAGTTTATATTCATTTTATTATTTTTGTCGAGGCTGACATGTAGGGGTGGAATTTCTTGTTGCGGATATATAAGAGAAATTGTTTATTCAAATTGAAGTTTGTGAGTGGATGCCAAAGTGTGCTTCTACGTGTATATGTGCAAATATTGATCTAAATCATTCAAAGGCAGAGCAGAGTGTGAAGAAGAGTGAAGAAGTGTTCATGCGCTTAACAGAAACTATGATTAGGCATTAGCATATGCTATTCTATCAGTTCAAATCCTTGCAGATGTAATCCGATTCTTTCTGTAAGACAGTGTGTCTTCCTTTAGATGGTTAGCCCTATTGTAATTGAGCAGTCAGCTGTAGGCATTGTGCCTGAATGCAAGTGCATTCCACATATTTTCATTTCTTATACTTTTAACAGGGTATAATCTTATGGACTGACCTCCACCGTGGTTTTTCCCCTAACAGGGTTTCCCCGTAAAAAATCTTGGTGTTATGTGTGTTTCTAATTTGTTGATGATTTATTCTTTCATGGTTGTTAATGAGATAAGAGAATAATGTTAATGAGTTGAATAAGTTTTAAATTTTGTGACAACTAATTCACCCCCCCTTCTCAGCTGTCCACCCTTGTGTTGCCAACAAACACATGTTATCATGCCTCAATCCATTCAATAACTTTCTTCCATCTACCAAAAAATTATATTATTTTTGTAGAATTGTCCTTCTTTTTCTTTTTTAGTAGAATAAACTTGTCTCTTACAATTCATGATTAGACTATAAATATCCAATCTTCCATCATGTATAACACTTCTATCACAAATCACTTTGTGGAAGCTGTTGGAACTGTAAAAATATGATGTTTTCACATGTTGGTTTTACTCATAAACTTCCAGATTTGGTCCTACCGTATGCATATTCACTCATATTTTGCCATATTTCCCTTTTGAATCCTTTGAGTCATTCATTTTTTTCATTATGGTTCCTATCGGTGTGAGAATACCATTGTCTCCCCGACCCATGTTGCGTTTTCTGCTAGCAAACATCTGTGTTGCCTATCGGCAAGATGTTTCTGATGTCTTGGCGACTGAAATTTACTTACTGGCAGTTATCGGCGAGATATTCACATGATTTCAGCGACTTAAATGATTCATATCGGCATAAGTTATACCGTCGATGAAAGGTCATAGCGAACGTGCTATGTCTTATCGATTTGCTCGTGTGGGTCTGCTTTGGCCAGAGTCATAGTATTCGGCAAAGTGTCTTGGCAAGGTCTTCGTGTCTTACCAATTGATAGTGGATAAATTTCTTATCGGTGTGAGTTAGGGTTCTCGATGAGAGGTCTCGGTGAGTGACCTTTGGTCTCGTTGATGGAAAGTGATGAAGGACCTTGTTGGAAAGAGTGTGATCTTATCTCAGCGACTCAAAATGCATAAGGCCTTTCAGTATAACAATGTAATCTACGAGATGTCCCCCCGACGGTGAAAAGTCACAACGACATACAAAAGGCAAAAGGGGCTTTTGGGGAAAGGTAATGAAATCTGCAAGAGGTCTCCCCGAGAGCGATAAGCTACAGTGGCATATATGAGGCGGATGGACTCGTTGGCAAGAAGAAACAAGTGTCACAGCGACTCAAAATGGATGAAGACTTTCGGTGAAACAAGAGAATTCTATGAAACGTCTCCCCAATGGTTGAATGTTACAGCGACAGTGAATGAAAACAAAAGCGCATCGGTAAGAAACATCCTGTGTCTCAGCAAATGGAAAGCACGTAAATATATGCATATCGGTAACACTTGGGGTGTTTTGCGAGAGGTCTCCCCGAGAGCAATGAGCTACAGCGAATAACACATAGCAGAGGAACACGGGATGACTAACGATTGACGATTGAATTGCCTTCGACATGCTTTTTGGTTGTCTTAGCGACTATTCCATTGGCGATTAACTATTTTCAAATGCTGTGGGCCAACATAAGTGAATTTCTATAACCATTGCAAGCCGACATGAATTTGGGCCCGAATATTGCGGTTGGCCGACATGGACTATGAAGCGATTTGTTTCCTGATTGCTGGTGTATATATATGCACCCTGATTGTAATTGATTATCATCAAATCTTAGAATAGATACAGTAGATTAGGAATGGGCACAGTAGAATAAAGTTCTCATTCCAGAGACTATGTTGCATGTTTTCAAATGGCGTTTTCAATGAAATTCAGCTGGTGTGGTAGGTTATTTCTGGTGTCAATTGTCTGTTGAGTTTATTGAAAAGTATTGCTAAGCTGTCTCCATGATTGATTCTTTCTGCTTGTTTAAATTGATGTAACAAGTTTACTTTCAGTTTATCAGTGCACATTTGTTGTATCTGTGTGATTAATCTATTGGTTCTCTCAAGCAGAGATTAAATTCTTTTTGTTGATCATAGTAATCAGGAAGATTCATCTGGATTATTGAAGTAGAGCTTAGTAGTCATAATCTTGCATGTTTATACAAGTTACAAAAGAAATATATGCCAACAATTTGATTTTCTACCAGAATAAGTTGTCCACTTCTGTTTCATTTGACTCCGCATACCCAACAAGGCACTGGTCTCTAAATTTCATCATTTGATTCATTCATTTTCTTTACATCTGTTTATTAAGCATTTTAGGATTTAGATCAGAAGATTGCTATTAAGTTTGATCTCATTTGTTCACTTCCATTTGCCATTGTGGACAAAGCATTTAAGAAGGATAATCATAAGATAAGTCTGCTCAATTCAAAAGGTACACCCACCCAAGTTAGCAGCACCTAAAGAGTAGAAGGTTGAGTTCTCTTGACCTTGTCTGTTACCCTAAAGCGTATCAAGAGATTGGTAGCCTCTTGAGGCATTCAGCCTACATTTTTGAGAGCTAAGAAATTGGTGACTCTACTGGGGATTACATCAAAAAATTCGGTTGAAGACCACATTATAGAGTCATTGGAGGAAAAGGTTATAATTTGAGAAGATTCAGAAAGAGTGATTTCGCTGGGAAGAAGATCAGAAAAGAATCATTTTCCTACTTTTGGAAAAGTAGGTGGCGACTCTGAAAGAAATATTGCATTTGTTCAAGTATGAATGGAAGAAGATCTCAGTTCAGGGGAGGACATACTGGAGCTCCTCCTGGCAGCAGTAGGTTGACACACAATGATATGAAAATGGAAGGTAATTAGGGTGGACCTATTGATCATGATACTCCTCAAGTTGATTATGAATCTTTAACTTATGAAGAGGTTAAAGCACTATATGAGTCTCAGAGAAAGGAAATAGAAGAATGGCAAAGGAAAAGGATGCAATTGGACCAACAACCGTTACAATTAGGAGAATTCTGCAATGAAGATGAATACACAAATGTGGGAAGGTGTTGGGCCCCTCGAGCGCTTGATATTACAAATGGAAATTTCTACAATGGAGGCGATACATATCATGCACAACAGAGCACTTATCCTCTACAACCATCAAAGCAAGTAACTGTGTATCTAGTCCCTCCTAGACAAAGATTGGCAAGTTATCAAGAATGTCAATGTGATCAGTGTCAAGTGTAATGTCAATGTGATCAATGTCAAATGCAGCACAAATCTAGCCCACTTGGAGATTTCAGTCAGAATTTGCAGCAATATGTATGCCAGGATCAACAACTTGAAGCAAAAGAAGATGAGTATACTCGAAGCCAGGACTCCATCATAGAATCAGATTGTATATTTTCCCCTTTGGATGCATTTTTTGACATAAGGATGTATGAAGGAGAGGATTTGGGTTCTCTGTACAATAGAATGACAGATATCTGTTTGCAGATACCTTCTCATTGTAGGCCAACAAGGGCCATGTTTGTTGAGAAATTTGTAAGAGCATGGGAGCCTGAATCAGCCTATTGGTTTGAATCGTCAATACAACATGCCTTTGATGTAGTGAATAAATTCATCGATGCCATGGAGGAGAAAAGGTATGAGAAAACTATCAATGTTGAATCCAATAGTTGTATTTCTGATGAGTATAGAATTGATCAAACAACACATCTAGTAGAAGATGAAACATGTGCAAGTCAAGATGATTCTTGTGATTGCTTGCATAATGAAGATGGAGGTACAAGATATCTCTCTTGTATAACAGATTATGACATAGAGGGCAGTGTATGTTGTGAAGGATTCAGTGAATATACAGATTGTGAAGATGAATTTGTGGATTTTAATCTGCAGCAAGGTGATTCTTGTAGTTCTTGTGATGATCAAGAGGAAGATGCAATGGACAATATGTGTTTATTTGATAATGAGTATATAATACCTCCTACTACAGTTGAAAGTCATGAAGACTCATTTGATGAAGAAGAAATGATATTTTGCCAAGGTATGCCCAAGAATGAATTCCAGATATTTTCAGATACATTTGATGATGAGAAGATATTTTCAGAGAAACAAAATGTCGGAATAAATGACTATGTTGGTAATCTCTCTTATTTTTCATTCTCTAACGATCTTGGACCTCTTTTTGATGATGACAAAAGTGAAGAATATAACTGTAGTGATGAAAGTGTAGAAGCATGTTCACTTAGCAGTGAGCAAATTTCAGATTTGCTAACACTTGAATATCAGAGGTATACACATGAAGGTGATTATGAGGTTTTGTGTCCAGCCTGCATTTGTTTTGATAGTGAGCGATCTTTGTGTAAAGATTTTTATGACACCCAGTGCATTTCTTGGTGTGATGGTGAAACTTTTCATTTTGATCAAAAGCTTGTGTCCATTCAAGAAGAGGTATGTGATTTTGAAATTTCAAATTCATGTGGAGAAGAAATTTGTCTGCATACGAAGGATGATAGTGTTCCAAATTTGATTGGTTCATATATGCTTAATATTGAAGATTTGAGTCATAGGGGTATCAAAGAGGTGCAAAAGGTTTCAGATTTGTATGTTTCAGACAATGTTGGTCTGACATAATTTTTTGATTCTCAAGAGAAGCACTTTGATGATGAATTTTCAATGCAGCTGAATGAGTGTTTTACAATACACAACAGTGAGAAAGATAATGAGGAATTTTGCATTGAATATATGTATATTTTGTATGTTGGAAATAACAGGGGTTTGTCCCAAGATGTTGAAGAATTTGAATTACAAGATGGTGTAGGGATTTTGGGCCAAACCGAGCATGATGATACTCTAAGAACTTGCAATAATAGTGACAGGAAAGATTGCATGAGTATCTTCAAGAAGAATTTGATGAACTCGACACAAAACCAGGTGTTTGACAGGGGAAAGCTTGGTTTGAGTTTCAGATTGTAACAGCTTAGGACAGGAGAAATTAAAACACAGAGGATTAAGGGTTTCCAGTGCATGGACAACTCTTACTTATCCTCTCTAAATTTATTTTCCATGCATAGTAGTTTTGGGTTGTGGTTCACCTTCATTTTTCATCCATTTCGCTTCCATCTTGCATTCTTTTTGCATTCATTCCTTCATGCTTCATGCTTCATTCCATTTCCATTTCCATTTCCATTTCCATTTCCATTTCCATTTCCATTCTGCTCACTGGCTCATCATTTTGTGTCTGGTCTACTCTTCATGAGGTCCATAGCTTGAGATTGTCCTCTTTATCGTTTCTCTATTAATATGTCCTTCTGGGTCACATTTCCTAATAGAGGCTACTTTCATCCTTAGGTTATTGACCATTATACCAAATAGCTAGTACGCCTCCTTTGCTGACACAACAAAATTATCAAAAGAAAAGCTTGATGCGATGATGGAGGCCTTTCAGAACAGTCTAAAGTTCTCTACATCAGAGCAGTCCATTTGCCACATTATTTCAATGAAAGCTAATGTATCAGAAACAAACTTGGGTAGCAAATGTGGTGCGACAGGAGTCCCATAACATCTGATGACTGTGCAATCATTATATAGGTACTAGTCTCCTCAATTGTATTCATAATCAGGGTCATCGCCAAATTCCCTCAGCCTCAAAAATGCTTGAATTGTTTTGGAAATCCTTTTAGTGGGTGCAACACCCATTTGTACCAAAATGGTATGCTTTATGAGGTTGCAAAATGTAGCATAGTTTGAAGTTGAGTAGTGTAAATCCCAAATGTGTGTCCACATTTGAATAGGTAGCTCACAATTCCTTTCATCCACTTTCCTCAGTTGCATGGACTTGCCAAAGACTTCCTATCCTTGATATAATATCATGTACATCAATAATGAATAATGCCTGAATGTTAATGGCTTTCTCCTTTCTTTTAATCTTACCAGATCATAATGTAGCTGCTTTGCAACTCTTTGAGCATAATTAAACCGTGTGTACCTTTTCCTATGCTAAATATCCAGAATCATAAACAATAAAGGTGAGGTTATCCTTCCATCACATTTTACTCCAAGCACCTGACACAACATATAATATGTATATCTGATGTATTCTGCAAACTTCTCACAGTCCAATGGCTCAACTTCTTTGAGTGAAAATGCAGTGTCCTTTTTACATCATGTATTGGTAGTTCACCCTTTCGGATAGCCACCCTATGTCTCTGATATTCTTGCTGGAATTTCTCAAAATTAATCTTTTCATTGGCATCAGGTCTCATTCTGAAAACTTCCACAACCTTACAACCTTACTTTCCTTTATTTCCAGAATACTCTTTCCTTCAGTGTCTGTAATTATCCTGTTTACTTCATCATATTTGTCTGCCAAATGTAGCATCAGGTCCACTTCGACAAAGACATTGGGGACAACTAGTTTTCCCAAACCATAACCCTATACATTTTTACCAGGATGCAAAACATTTCTTCTTGTAAATGCATATAAAAACAACTCCCATCTAGTCTTTGAGACTACAGTATCACCAATTTCCTCTGCAAGGTCTTTGAAATTGGTGGTTAGGATTCCCTCCCCTGTAGCCTTTCTACCACTTTCCTTAACATCCGGTGGTTGGAATTTGTCCTTGAAGAGAGTATAATCCTTTGGCTGGCCTCTTTTCTTCTTAGGGGTTTCAGACGCTGGAGGAGGTTCATGGGAAACCTTTTGCTTTTTCTTCTTAGGAGCAGGTTTTGACGACGATGACTCACCCGGTTGACTCATTCTAGCTTCTTTAGGGTTTTACTCAATTTGGAGATAGACTAGGTTTGAGGTTAATACCCTATTTCTAAAGACTCAAACTTAAATTCAAAACTAGTTTTATCCAATTAAGAAATCGTGCTAACACAAGAGAAATTGGAAACCCTAAACAATTCCTAGAATTAACTCAGACATTCCTCGATTTGGTACAATAATTATTGGGAAGCAATAAAATAACTAGTGGGAGACTGATGGCAACTTACCCGATAATAAACTTCCTGCAATTCCTTCAGCTTCAACTCCGACTACTTCGAAATCTTCTTCGGCTCCTCAGATGTTCAATTGAAATGGAAATGTGAATTGTAACTTCTTTCACTGAATTTAACATAGTACATATACCATTAATGGTGCACGAATGCTTGCGCGAGTGAACAACTACATCTCAGGTTGGTTGTTCCTATTTGAATTCAGACCATCGATTCACTCGGGTGAAAATTTCATCTGACGACTTGCATTGTTTCCAACTCCTGATGGGGCCCTACTAGTGACTGGATGTGTACTCGATGAACCAAGAGACTAACATGCGTAATTCTCCCACCTTTCATGAGTATCGCTCCCCGCATGTTCCATTTCTTTATTGGGATCTCATCGCGCGATGACTAAAAAGCCAGCAATGAGATATCCACCCTTGATCATGAATGTGAAGTAGATCTCAGCTGAAGATATGAGTTGTATCGCTCATCACATGCCTCGGGTTCATCAACCAATTCCTACTCACGATAGCACAAAGCCGTGTGATGGGAAGATAACCCGTCCATCAGTGATCGCGGGTTCACTTTAGAAGAGTCGAATATAACCGATGATAGTATAAGAGCCAGTGATGGGTCAAAACATTGACTGCATCACTCATCACGAGTTATCTTCTCAAAATAACAACACATGTGATGGGTGACCGACCAAATCCCAATGATAGACAAGACATCACTCATGGTGGGTTTCAAGAAAAACTTCACACAATAGCCCACGATGGTAAGGTGGGCAACGATAGGCAAACTTAAATGATACTGAGCTTGACGGTAACCAAGGCATTGGGGCTGATTGAATAATGAAAATCCATACCACAAGAGCACACATAAGTGATGAGTAAACCGGTTCAGCAAGTCAATGCAAAGACATAAAAGAGATGATTTCCAAGGGTAACAAAACATGTCAAGCTCATAAACCCTAAACCCATACATCATAAAGCACAAGTGACCAGTGACATGACTAGGAAACCAATGGAACCCAAAAAATTTTATGGGTTCCACCAGTGGCTCTAACTGGGGATATATGCCCCCATGGGCATAACAAGATCTCAGATCTCCGGTTGAGCAGACCAAGCATACAAGAAACAAAAGAGACCAGGAGCTTGTCCAGGCTAGACAAGCAGACACAACTGAAAAGAAACACACCAAACCTATTTACAACATCTACATGACTATACATTGTACATGGAATAGAGCCTATTTTAGGAGAAATAGGGTTTCAGGAACTGTCCATGTATTGGCAATTCAAGAACTTCACCTATTAGTAGGAAGTATGAGTCTTCACTATGTAAGTCAACAATTGTGTAGGGACCTAGCCAGAGAGGATCGAACTTCCCATATTTACCTTTATCCTCCATTCGAGTGTTCCATATCAAAACCATACTTCCAACCTCAAATTTTCTTTCAATAGCATTTTTTTAGTAAAAGTGTTTAACTTGCAATTGCAACTTTTCATTCCTTTTGTGGGCTTCTCTCCTTGTTTCATCCAGTTTAATCAATTCATCCACTCCCTGTTGCATCTCGCCAAAGATATCATTATCATATTCTTATACAAATTTATACATCTTGATCAAATTGTTATGTGGTATTCTAGCTTCAACCCCATACACTAAATTAAAAGGAGACTGTCTGATGGCCTTCTTCATAGTTGTTCTATCAGCCCATAGCGCAAGCTACAACTTTGAATCCCAAGCCTTCTTGTTTTTCTCAATCACCCACTTAATAATCTTCATAAGGATTTTGTTGCTAGAATCGGCTTTCCCATTCCCCTAGGGATGGTATGGGGATGAGTGATATATTTATGCCATGTAATTTACAAAAGTCAAGGAATTCTTTAGATCTAAAACACATAGCATTATCAGATACAATTCTTTTAGGGACACCGAACCTGCTCAAAATATTTTTCATTAGAAAATCGATGACAACTTTGCTAGTTGCCTTCCTGGTAGGAATGGCTTCAACCCACTTTATGAAATAATCAGTTGCTACTAGAATCCAAGCATGTCTTCCAATGGATTTTATAGACATTTCACCTATAAAATCAATTCCACATTGCTAAAAAGGTGCATGTCTTGATACTGATCTAAGGGGTAAGTTTCTTGAGAATTTTAACTTACTAGTAAACCTTTGGCATGCATTGCATTTCTTCACATATCTGTGTGCATCTTTGAAAATGGTTGGCCACTAATAACCTACTCTTAATAACTTATGGGCAGTAGTCTTGGCTATGTAGTGGCCTCCACAAACACCTTTATGCATCTCAATCAACAGATCTTCCACTTGGTCACCATCTACCCACCTAAGAAGTACACCCTTTGGGCTTCTCCACCAGAGTTCACCATTGATGATAACATACCTAATTGCCTGTAATTTTAGAGTCCTCTTTTCATTGTTAGGCATGCCATCAGGGCATTGCATAGTCTGTAAGTACTCCACTATCCTTCTATACCAACCACATGTCTGCATGTCACAAATGGGAGCAACATTTTCTAATTCAACTTCATTAATTTGGTTTGCCTCTAGATTAGCCTCAACCATAAGCTTGGCTAAGCCTTGGCCTCTGACCAGTTTCATTATTTGGACATCTATGTTGAATTCTTGATTTTTTTTAATCCACCTACATCTTCGGGTTGTAGTTTCTTGTTGGGTAAAGATGTCTTTTACTCTAGTTGTTGGGACATAAGCTACCACTGTAGCCCCAGTCAAATATGTTCTAAAATTCTTAACGACCTTAACTAAGGCATAAGCTTGCTTCTCAGTAGCATCATACTTGAGCTCGACTGCTTGCAACGAATTACTAAAAAAGGCAATCGGTTGTTCAAAACCTTCATCATTTTTTTGTAACAACACTCCCGCTATAGTATGAAAAGAAACAATGTAAACAATTGGAATGGCTTGGAGTAATCGAGAGTTTTCAGGACAGGTGCAGCTTTGATAGCATCCTTGATAGCTTGAAAGGCTTTGAGGGGCTCCTCTACCACACCACCTTCTCACCTTTCTTAAGCATTTTTGAAATAGGTCTAACTACCTCTGCAAAGTTAGTGACAAACCTCAGAAAATTTATCTGTCCAAAGAAAGACTAAATACCTTTAACGTTCTTGGGTGGTGTAATTTTATCTATAGCTGCCACTCTTTCAGGATCAATCCAGATACCATATTTTGAGACAATGTGTCCCAACAACTTGCCTTCTTTAACTCCAAAGGCACATTTCTTGGGATTCAACGAAATACCATATTCCAGAGTCCTAATGAAATTTTTCTCAAGATGTGAACAGTGATCCTCTTCCTTCTTACTATGAGCAATGAGGTCGTCTTGGTAGATAACGAGAAAAAAATCCAAGAAATCAGCGAAAGCCACATCCATAGCTCTTTGAAAAGTAGCTCCAACATTTATCAAACTGAAAGGAATTCTCACATAAACATAGGTTCCCCATGGTGTGGTAAATGCTATTTTATACTGCTTTGACTCCCTTACCATAGCCTGGTTATACCTTGAGAATCCATCCATCATGGAGAGCAATTCACAACCTGTCACCTTTTGCAGCATTGCTTCCATGTTTGGTAAGGGGTAGTTATCTTTCAAAGATGCAACATTAAGGTTCCAAAAATATGCCATTCTTTTTTATTACTGGGACCAAGTTGGACACCCAGGAGGAATGCCTTATAGGTTTAATAATTCTAGCATCACTAAGCTTAGCGAGTTCTTCTTGAATTTTGGGTCTCAAAGTAGGATTAATAGTTCTTTGTTTCTGCCTGAAAGGTTTTGTGTCAGGCTTTAAAGGGATCTTGTGTTGGAACAAATCTTCTCTGCAGGCTTTCAGATCATCATAGGACCAGGAAAATACATGTTTGTATTTCCTTATTAAGGCAATTAACATAGTCCTTACATGGGGATTCATTTTTTTACCTATAGACACCTTTTTAGGGGCATCTTTTGTTCCTAAGTTGATTTCCTCCAAGTCTTCCTTATATGTGGATGCTTGTTTGGTATTTTCCATATCTGGGCCATCGAAGACCCTTTCTAATGCAACTAGCCCCTTGGGAAGCTTATTTTTCTTCAACTAGATTATCTCGTTCCCAAACAATGTCTCTTTTCCATCAACCTCCACCACATATGAGCTAAAGTCAATTTCTTGACTCTCATACTTGTCAACACAATACAAGAATCTCAAGATGTCATCATCATCATCAAACACTTGCCAATTGAAAATGTTGTCGAGTACTGCAAGTCATGTCTGTACCTCCATTCTTGAGACCCCATCAAAAGTCACATCATCAAAACTGCTATGTTAGCCAATAAATCTGCTCTAGCATTCTGCCCTCTTTCTATCCAATCTATCCCAAAGGCATCGAATGCCTCGATAGTATCCCATACCTCATTCCTATACTGTCTCAACCTCTTATCTTTAGTGACAAACTTAGACCTAACTTGGGAAACTACAAGCTCAGAATCCCCAAACACTTTTAACAATTTTATCCCATGCTTAGAGGCCAACCTTAAACCAAGTAATAAAGCCTCGTATTCAACAACATTATTGGTACATGAAAACTGTAGCAAAAAAGAGTACTTGAAAGTCTTACCTTGGGGAGAAATGAGAATAACCCTTGCCCCTGAACCTTCCCTAGAGCAAGTACCATCGAAATACATAGTCCATAGGATCTTCCAGTGGTGTCTATAACACCTCTTTAACAATTAGTGCAGGCTTATCTTTTGATTTTTCATGCTCCAACTCTTCTACACGAAAAGTGTCTATGCATGTGTCCATAAAGTTAATTATTGGGAGTTCCTCTGACTCTTCAACATGCTCAATCATGTGTCTGAATCTTGACTCCTTGGCAATTTTAACATCTTTATGATCAATCGAGAACGTAGCAAATGACAGGTTGCATTGCATGCTTCCTCCCATGGAGGCACACCAATTCCTTGACAGTAACATCCCATAAGTTGGTGGGATATCCACTACCGTAACACTCATGACCAACTCCTTTTCAAGGAATGCAACCAATCTATATGGGACCTTATGAATCACCCCAATAATAGTGACCTCTCTAGAATCCATAGCGTAGCACTTTCCATAAGTGCTATTTACCTTTAGGCCCATTTCCTCCATTATCCTAACAAGCATGACATTATTTGAAGCACCATAATCTATCATACAATTCCTAAGTACGTTTCCATCAATAATCAAACTCAAAAAGAAAGGATTGACTAGGTTAGGATTTGCATTGATAGTAGTTCCCAAATAAATCTTAGGGTTCTCATCAACTACTGCCCCTACCTCAGTGTCTCTTCCTTGACTCGTATTTTCCCCAGGTGTGTTAACCTCTATTTTATCTTTGCTACCCCCAAAAATGCTATTAATGAAAGCTACTGTTTTTCTCTTATGCTCATCAATCCTCATCATTTCTAGAAATGGGACTGTGACTCAAACTTGAGATAAAACTTGAAACATGTCAATAGGGGAATAACTTGGAAAGTTAGGGAGCACTATGTCTTGAGGGATTACCTTAGTAGTTTTCTTGTCAACCTTCTCTGTTGCAGGCTTCAAATCATTAGCCTTCAGGTCCTTCGGTGTAGTCTTAATAGTAGCCTTTATTTTGTTGCCTTTCTTGGCCCAAATTCTCATCTCCTTAACTTCCTTGAGCTTGGTGTCTTGTTTCTTGTTTCAGTCTTATTTCCTTTACCCTCTACGTTGCTTTCTTTAATAAATATGCCTCTAGGCTTACCCTGGTTACCACTCACTACCATGTTCCTTAAGTGGAGATCACTCCTCGCTTGAGCTCTAGTAGCTAAGGCAATTGTATACTTCTTGATTTCTTCATTCGAGGGTCTCCTTAGTGAAACATTGTCATACTCGAGGGCACAAGCAATATATTCATCTTCCCTTTCTTCATATGAAAACACTTGCTAATGGTGTAGGCTTGCTTCCTGTCTCTGCACATCTACATTGTTTGTGTCAGCATCATCACTGGAAGAATAATCACCACACTCCAAATCGGACCTAGTCATGAACACATTCGCTGACTCATCTGGATTATGAGGAAAATTAGATTCCCTTTGATCATCTTGATTTCTTCCAAGGATCTTGCCACTGCACATTGTTGTGACGAGTGAGGCATCTCACATACTTCACACCATGGTAATTCTTCAACAACATTTGTGGTGTTCTTATGCAAAGGATTGGGTGTAGCTTGATAGTTCTTTTGATTATTTGGAATCGGCTTTCCGTTATGCCAATTGGTGTGATAAGGAAAATCTTGAAGCCTTGGTGGTCTATCATTTCTCTGGAACTGAGGTTTGTCACTCTTTGCATGCTTCTGTAGCAGAGTAAGGACTTGATCTAACTTTTCATCTGGAGCTACAACTTTACTCGATTTCTCATTTTGAGCTCTTGAGTTCTTTGGAGGCTTAGGTTCATCCCTTCTTCCAACCTTACCAGAGGCCCTTCTATTGTTTTCAATATTCATAGCCATCTTATATGCTTCTATCAAGGATTGTGGATTCTTATCCCTAAGTAGATAACACATCTTAGAGTCATATGCATTGCAATATGTCACCAAACACGCATCAGGATTAGGCCTCAAATAGGCAAGCACCCTATTCATAAACTTTTGAAATCTTGTGTTAAATTCAACAACTGATTCATTATATCCCTTAGTAATATTATTGAAGTCATTCAATATGAACCTGGGATCAGTTTGATCCTGATATTGCTCTCTGAATGCTCAATAGAAAGACTCTTTTGAGTCAATACTCGCATCAGGTAACCCTCTATACCAGTCCCTTGCATCTTCAGTCATGGATTGCATAAAGTACTTCATTGCTACATCATCCTCGCATAATTCAAAATCTTCAACGAAACTTTGGAAGGCTTTCAGGTGATCTTCCCCATTGAAAGAACTATTACTGGTGAATTTAGGGAGATGCTTCTTGGCATTATATGGGATATGGTTTGGATAACGAGGGATATTTTCAAAAAATAATTGCCTATATTGATCATTTTGGGGTGGTCCCCTAGGATGTCTATCCCTACAGGCATCTTTTTGCTCATTATTTTTCTTGTTGTCCACTTGATCTACATTTTTACCTTTCCCACTTCCTTTCTTACCATCATTCTTCTTTTTGTCTTCTTCCTCATCCTCAGAGCAAGAATTACAATCTTTATTACTCCCACCTCCTCCACTAGGAGTATACTCTCATGAGATCCACTATCACTTTTCCTAGAACTTGAAGGCTCCGGGGTTAGTATTGAAATTTTGAGGAAGACAATCTTCCTAGCCATTTATGCATTGGCTGCTTCTATTTTAGCCTTCTTTAAATCTTCTTGCAATTTTTCATTCATAGTTGCAATTTCATGAGTTCTAGAGTTGGAGGTGCAGTAGATGGATTTGGGTCAACTTTGGGATTATTAACAGGAGTTTTGGTAGCTGCGGTATGGGTACTTGGGTTGGTAATAGTGTTAAAGGTGTTGAAGGTATTTTTCTAGGAATAAACCATAGGTTTTTTCCCATGATCTACGAAGGATGCTTTCTTATGAGGATCAAAAGTCTTAGTGGTGGTGATGGTTGTTGTATATGTACTAGCAACAAAAGTTCCCATTGGGATTGTCACCTTAGGAACTTAAGGAGGAATTTTAGATGCTATTTTAGCAGCCTTTTCTTTAGCCTTATGCCTAGCAACATTCTCTCTCATCTTTTCTACCCTTTCTCTCTTAGCATCTCTTTCCAACTGCTTAGCTTGAATACTATCCTCCTTTTCCTTCATGACTTGTAATCTCTTCTTTTCTTCTTGTTCAACAAGCCAATTTTCCTCTTCATCCAAGGCTTGCATATCCTTGTCAATATCCTCCTCATTCTCGAGGAAATCCCCATACTCACTTGGGGCCAGGGTGTGAAACGTTTGATCAACTGGATCTTCCTCAAGGAAAGTAAGTGATGGCGGGCTAAGAGTTTCTCCTCTTGGATTAAAATTTCCTCCATGAAAAACAGACCCCACCCCAGGTGTTGGTGGTTCTAGGAGCACTTTAATTTTACCCTGGAATTCCCATTTGTCCTCCTCTCTAGAAATGTCGAGTTCATTATCAAATACTTGCTCAACAAGGAAACTACCTTGTCCTCCCTCAATTACCCCACCATTATTTGAATTATCAACAATACTCACACTGTTTACTTCATTGTTAAAAGTGGGAGAAGCTCCAACAAGAGTTTCAAGGGACTTACCGGATTCAGTAGCCTTCTTTTTCCACAGAGGTTGTTTGTCTTTGGCAGGTTTAGATTCCACCTTATGTTCAGGATTCATCTTAGTGTGACTTCTGGTTTTCCTCATGGTGTCAACCGAGTTGTCAATTTCTTTCTCCTTAGGTTCTTTTCAAAATGTTATTGTTATACTAATACGAGAAACTTTAGAGTTGCCACCTAGAAGACTTGGAAATAAAATTTGACTATATCATGACTTGTTAATTGCAACCCCAGAGAGAATTTTAAACATAACCCGAGACAATGTGAGAGAATTGACCAAAAGTTGACGCATGAACAAAATATGACTTATGTGATATAAATGCAAACCACTACTTCTTCCAATGAAGAATAATGAAACACCTGACTCTGACTATACTAGATCTGCACTAGAGATGCTAAAATTTAATAAGGCTTCCCCAACAGAGTTTCCATTGTGTTGGTAATTTTAAATACCAACCAGATCTTCAAGGTTGCCTATGGATTTTCCAATTCCAATGATTAGCGACATAAAAGAGGCTGAGCTAACGAATGAGAGAAAGAAATTATGCTTTTCTCCTGCACTTTGGGCTCTGCAAAACCTAGGAGGGTGATCCCACAATGCACCTATAATATTATTTCAAAAGGGTCTCCATGTACATTGCACATTCAACATATACATTCCCATATTAATGACTCAACAAGTAATAATTTTTGAGGAATTGGTAGATCCTTCACACCATTATGACTTGGAGCAAAGAATGGAGAATAAGAACGAAATCCATAAGAAATTGCCACAATCTTGAAAATGAATTTAACTATATAAATGGTTCTTTGATACGATCCAACTGACCCGATATATTTGGAATTGTTCAATGTAAAGAATCAGTGCATTATCCTAGCATGACAGAGTCTAACTCACAATGAACTATAATACAATAACTAAAGCATTCAATAACTATAAACCATCAAGGATTTGCATTGCAAACTCATGAATCGAGCTTTCCATACAAAGCATACTTATGAATCCTATGAATTAACCCATAAACCAATGATCGTATTAAAGCATTTTAATCAATTACTTGAATTGAAGCAACAACACAAACACACATCCAATCACACAAATTGGAGACCAATGGGACAATACTTGATTATTTCATTGCTGATTTATGAACATGTACATAGGAGACAGTTTGTATGAAATTTTCCATTATCGATTTTCAAATGCTGTAATTAATGCAAAACATTTAAGCTAATTGTATATCCTAAGACTTAGTAAGTTATTCTATACTCATTATATGCTTGTACTCATAAAAATTTGCAATGACTATAAGAGATCAACCAAAACTTCAAAGACCCTGCACAATAGCCTTGAAATCCCTTTTATATGATCAAGGGAGCAAAACAAGCATTGGGCTATTGGCTAATTACATTTCATTTCATTCAAAATTTTGAGTATCTTTCATTTCATTCTGACCCCCAGGCAGTTATCTTTACATTTTGATGAGAAATGGGGGAAAACACAAAAGGACAAAACTTGCAAAGGCTGATGGAGCTCATATCCTCATACTTCAAGAATTCCACATCACCATCCCATCGGAAAAAGGTGCACAACATAATAGAAGAGAAGAATAAAATGAAGAAAAGGATTGGCCCAATTACCACATGCATCTTCATACTAAGGGGATATAGATTTTCTTTACACAGTTGTTTCAAAGGCCGGACCTGTACTATACTCAACCATATCCTATATCACTCTTGCCACCTTCATAGCTTACTCAACATATTTTTCAAGCCATTCTTTATATTCATCCTCAGTAGGCCAATCCATATCAAGCAATTTCTGCACCTTTGTATTGTATGCATTATACTTAGCATCAATTACCACTCTGGCTTCTTTCACAAAGGTATCCATGTCTAATTGGATTCCAATGAGAGTATCAATAACACCATTCAGAAAAGTTATGTCCAAATTATCATCAAAATATTGTATTAGTGGACCTGAATCCGTTTGATGCTTGAAGAGTTCTCTCCATGATGCATACTCCATAAGTGTCCCATCTTCATTAAGGATCTTGGGCATACCACGTACTTCTTCCATGCCCCCAAAGGCCTTGAATTTACCTTGTAGCTATGCTCTGATTCGTTCATGAGAACCTGTGATCTCACCAATCATCTCAATTCCCACTATGACAGCTGGGAGATTTTCCAGAGATTCAGGATCATTCTTTATATTTTCTTGAATTTCCTTTAAACTATTCAATCTGCTGCTCCATTTATTCCATGTGTTTTGGAAAACCCCCTGAACATATTGGAAATTTTCAAAATCCTCATGTATACCTTTATATGTGGACCATGCATCTTCTGCTTTAGATGTTGCCTTTGTCGTTGTATAGCCCAAAATATCATCAGCCATATCCTTGGTGAACTTATTCATATCCTCCCAGAGCTTAACATTTTTAGACTTGATTGTTTGAAGTTCATTCTTCATGGCAGTGACCTTTGCTTGGAGGGATTCCTTTTCCCGAGGTGTGGTCTTCGTTGAAGAAGTAGGTAAAGTCTTATGACTTGCACTAACTACAGTAGCCTTTAATTTATTGTATTCCTCAACCAATTTGTTATGCTTCTCTAAGAATTTCATGTACCTAGCCTAAGAGATTTTTTTAGTATCCACACTTAAGATGGCTATGTGCATTGTTAATCTTGTAGCTTGTGGGGCTGTCATCTCTGAAGCCCTACCTATTATCAAATCTCTTGAGAGGCCGGTCATTGCTCTACTGAGTCTACACCTTCTAAAATCTGGTGTCAATTGCCAAATAGCTAATGCATGTAGACTGGGACTAAACGCTAAATCGAAAGTTTTGTCATCAAAAGTTTCTTCTGACACCACTACATTTGGGTCACCTCTAATTGCGTCCAAGGCAATTATTGAAGAAAAACTCCAGCTAGGAATTACCATCATTCCACTATCCTTGACCAATCTTCTAGCTTCCACATGATTCATTTGTGCAATCTCCTGAATAATTTCCTCTTCAATTTTCTTTTTTACTTCCTCAAGTTGAGAAGGTTCTACTCCCTCCTGAGCCTTCAATATTATATCATTTATTTCTCGTGCTTTAAGTTCAACCACAAATTCCCTAAATTCTCTTGTTGTCATAAAAGAGTTATCTTCTAGAAACTTAGCAGAAGCTAATACCCTTGCATCATTATCTCGACTTTCATCATATTCCCAAGGCACTGGCCTATCATCTAGGACAAAAGGTTCCATTACATCCCCAATATCAGGGTGTGAGAAATCAGACTCTGATCCTTGTTCCACAGGGGCAGATTTAGTGGATGGTTGTGGCACATTTTCCTCAAAACCTTGTGCTTCATCAACACCCTCAATAGGTACATCACCAACATGGATATGTCCCATATCCACTTGCTGCTGCTCTTCTGATGCAGTGACCTCCACTGGTTGGCTACCCACTTTTATCAAATGCTCCTGTAGAGCCGCTTGAGCCAATTGTTTAGCTTGTTCCACCTTCTCCAAAAAGGTACCATCCATGAAGTCATTGAGGACCAACTTCGTCCTTTTATATTTTTCAGTAATATGTTTGTAAGGGCTCTGATAGTAGGAGTTCTCATGGGAAGCCTTAAACTCTACCTCAACAATCTTCATCCATATCTTTCCCCTATCCAGGACATCAATAGGTGATAGCAAATTCCTTATTACATCCTCCCTATAGTAAAATTCATGAGGTCCATAGCCTGAGATTTTTCTTTATCTTTTCTCTATTAATATGTCCTTTTGGGTCACATTTCCTAACAGAGGCTACTTTCATCCTCAGGTTACTGACCATTATACAAAAATACCTCGTACGCCTCCTTTGCTGACACAACAAAATGATCAAAAGAAAAGCTTGATGTGATGATGGAGGCTCTTCAGAACAGTATGAAGTTGTCTACATTAGAGTGGTCCATTTGCCACATTATTTCAATGAAAGCCAATCTATCAGAAATAAACTTGGGTAGCAAATGTGGTGCAACAAGAGTCCCATAGCATCTTGTGACTGTGCAATCATTATATAGGTACCAGTCTCCCCAATTGCATCCATAATCAGGGTCATCACCAAATTCCCTTGGCCTCAACAATGCTTGAATTGTTTTGGAAATCCTTTTAGTGGGTGCAACACCCATTTGTACCAAAATGGTATACTTTATGAGGTTGCAAAATGCAACATAGTTTGAAGTTGAGCAATATAAATCCCAAATGTCTGTCCACATTTGAATAGGTAGCTCACGGTTCCTTTCATCCACTTTCCTCAGTTGCATGGACTTGCCAAAGACTTCCCGTCCTTGATATAATATCATGTACATCAATAATGAATAATGCCTGAATGTCAATGTCTTTCTCCTTTCTTTTAATTTTACTAGATCACAATGTAGCTGTTTTGCAACTCTTTGGGCATAATTAAACCATGTGTGCTTGTTCCTATGCTGAATATCCATAATCATAAATACTAAAGGTGAGGTTATCCTTCCATCACATTTTACTCCAAGCACCTAACACAACATATAATATGTGTATCTGAAGTATTCTGCAAACTCCTCACAGTCCAATGGCTCAATTTCTTTGAGTGCAAATGCAATGACCTTTCTACATCATGTATTGGTAGTTCACCCTTTCAGATAGCCACCCTATGTCTCTGGTATTCCTATTGGAATTTCTCAAAATTAATCTTTTCACTGGCATCAGGTCTCATTTTGAAAACTTCCACAACCTTACTTTCCTTTATTTCAAGAATACTCTTTCCTTCAGTGTCTATAATTATCCTGTTTACTTCATCATATTTGTCTGCCAAATGCAGCATTAGGGCCACTTCGAAAAAGACATTGGGGACAACCAGTTTTCCCAAACCATAACCCCAGACATTTTTATCGGGATGCATAACATTTCTTCTTGTAAATGCATATAAAAACAACTCCCATCTAGTATTTGAGATAGAAGTATCACAAATTTCCTCTACAAGGTCTTTGAAATTGGTGGTTAGGATTCCCTCCCCTGTATCCTTTCTACCACTTGCGTTAACATTCAGTGGTTGGAATTTTTCCATGAAGTTGGTATAATCCTTTGGCTGGCCTCTTTTCTTCTCAGGGGTTTTAGATGTTGGAGGAGGGTTATGGGAAACCTTCTGCTTTTTCTTCTTAGGAGCAGGTTTCGACGATGATGACTCACTCGATTGACTCATTCTAGCTTCTTCAGGGTTTTACTCAATTTGGAGACATAATAGGTTTGAGGTTAATACCCTATTTCTAAAGACTCAAACTCGAATTTTGAAATAGTTTTATCCAATTAAGAAATTATGCTAACACAAGAGAAACTAGAAACCCTAAACAATTGCTAGAATTAACTCAGACATTCCTCGATTTGGTACACTAATTATTGAGAAGCAATAAAATAACCAGTGGGAGACTGATGGAAACTTACCCGATAATAAACTTCCTGCAATTCCTTCAGCTTCTGCTCCGGCTACTTTGAAATATTCTTCGACTCTTCGGATATTCAATTGAAATGGAAATGTGAACTGTAACTTCTTTCATTGAATTTAGCCGAGTACATATACCATTAATGGCGCACGAATGCTTGCACGAGTGAACAACTACATTGCAGGTTGGTTGTTCCTATTTGAATTTAGACCATCGATGCACTTGGGTGAAAATTTCATTTGAAGGCTTGCATTGTTTCCAACTCCTGATGGAGCCCTACTGGCGACTAGATGTGTACTCGTTGAACCAAGAGATTGATATGCGTAATTCTCCCACCTTTCATGAGTATCACTCCCCACATGTTCCATTTCTTCATTGGGATCTCATCGTGCGATGGCTAAAAAGCCAGCGATGATATATCCACCCTTGATCACGAATGTGAAGATCTCAATCGAAGATATGAGTTGTATCACTCATCGCCTCTCCCAGGTTCATCAACCAATTCCTACTCAGAATAGCACAAATCCATGCAATGGGAAGATAACCCATTCATTAGTGATCGCAGGTTCACTTTAGAAGAGCCGAATATAACCAGTGATAGTATAAGAGCCAACGATGGGTCAAAATATTGACCGCATCACTCATCGCGAGTTATCTTTTCAAAATAACAACACACACGATTGGCGACCGACCAAATCCCAACAATAGACAAGACACCACTCATGGCGGGTTTCAAGAAAAACTTCACACAATAGCCCGCGATGGTAAGGTGGGCAGCGATAGGCAAACTTAAACAATATTGGGCCTGACGGTAACCAAGGCATTGGGGTCGGTTGAACAACGACAATCCATACCACGAAAGCACACATAAGTGATGAGTAGACCGGTTTAGCAAGTCAATGCGAAGACATAAAAGCAACGATCTCCAAGGGTAATAGAACATATCAAGCTCATAAACCCTAAACCCATACATCATAAAGCACAAGTGACCAATGACATGACTAGGAAACCAATGGAACCCATAAAATTTTATGGGTTCCACCACAGTGTATTCCTTCATGGTCATATCATTTCTCTTTAGATTATGCAACTCCTTTAGCAACTTTAGTTAATAATTTATAAGAATAAACTTGAATTTTAGTTTCTTCAGTGCCATTTTTTCCCATATCCAATACTAGGATTATTTTTCCTCTTGATTTCTACCTAAAATTTATTCCACCAAATAGATCCATGGCCTTGTAATTTACTTTTAGAAAATTTTACCTTATATAGGTTCTCAATATCTTCATACTCAAAATGTTCTTCTAAACTAGTTAGATCCAATTTATCAATTATTTAGGATTTAAACTACAAGCATAAATTGGAATATCTACTCTTGTTTTCTTATCAATACTTAATATAGCGTTCAATATCCCCTTTTCCTTGTTTTCTTCTTCACTTTAACTTTTATTGATAGGGCCAATTTATTATTCTTCATTACTTTCATCATTTATAGGGGTAGGGTTCTTATGTATTATTCTTTAAAGACATCAATCTAAATCTTCATAGTTTTTATAATCTCAAATATTTCTTCCATCCTATCAGTGATATTAGCAATACCATTTCCTCTCTATGGACACATTTTGGATATAGTGTGAATTGCCTTAAGTTAGCAGTATGACCATAATCACTCTTGCAATTTGCCTCATAGTTGGCACTTTTCTTATAAGATTCTAGTGAACTACCTCAATTTAGTGATCTATTAAAAACCAATTCAAGTCACATAAATATTCTACCCAACACTCTCCTACAAGAAGTTTTAGGGTGAAATCACAATATTGTGTCTCACTTTTGGGACAAGTAATTTTTTTGAGTGATCAGCTTAGATTTAATTCAACACCTTCGATCAAAGGTCCTTCAAGCGAAGGAATGAAAAAAATAATCTTTGAATGATGGTGCATGTCCGATTGAAGATTACCTTCGAGAGAAGGTCTTCCAATGAGTTTAAAAAAACATTAAAATAATACCTTTGATTGAAGATGTTACATTCGAGCAAAGGTCTTCAAGTGGGTTTAAAAAAGAATTAAAATAATACCTTTGATCGAAGGTATTATTTTAATGTTTTTTTAGTGGCTATATGAACCAACAACTAAAGTATTGTCAATTCATTTGGCCGATCATGGAAAAAGGAAAAAACTTAGTGAAGGTCTGAAGCATGACATAGGTGACAACGACCTAGTAAAAAGTGTCTCACCCTGACTTTGAGCAAAGGAGGACTATATCAAGTAGGTACCTTACCATATGTGCTCAAAATTTTCATCTTGCCAATTGCATTTGCTTTACACCTAGGGTTTAGGGTTAAAATCTATAATAATGTCACTTTACACCTACCAATTTAATTTGCTTGAAAGTTTCTAAAGCCTTTTCAACAAATCCATTTTGTGCATAACCTACAATCATTGTAGTCCATGAAACCACATTTCTTTGAGGAATTCATTCAAATAGTTCAAATTCCTTGTCTATGCTTCCATATTTTGCATACATGTCAAACAGGGTAGTTGCAACTATAACATCTAACAAAAATATTCTACCCTTTATGCTTTAATGGATGTCCATGCCCTCTTCCAAAGCTCCAATTTCGGTACAGGCATGAAATATTTTTGCAAGGTGTGTGCCCTTGGTCTCCTTGTGCTATGCAACACAACGCTCAGGTTCGTGACATGGCTTAACCTCCTTTCGTGGATTCATCAAATCTGGCGATTGTATCAGGCATTAATAGGTCAATCTTTTGGTGCAATGGCAACCGTCTTTGCAACAATTGGTATTAGATCCTAGGTCACAGGTTTGAACCCCTCGCTTACGCTAGGGGTGATTGTTGCAAGTTGTGCACCCTTGGTCTCCTTGTGTTGTGCAACACAATGCTCAGATTTGTGACATGGCTTAACCGCCTCCCATGGATTCATTAACTCTAGTGGTTGTATCGAGCATTGACAAGTTGATATTTTGGTGCAATGACAATTGTCTTTACAACAAAGATACTAGAAAAGGTTGTGAAATTTGGATTTACACCTACCCATTGCATTTACTTAAAAGTTTCTAATGCCTTTTCAACAAATCCATGGTGTGCATATCCTTCAATTATGGCATTCCATGAGACCAAATTTCTTTGAGGCATTTTGTCAATCAGTTCAAATGGCTAGATTGTAAACTACCTCCTCAAGGTTATTTTTGTCTTCCATAGGAAAATTTAATGGTTTTTTTTTTCTTATTTCTCTTTCCTTCTTGAAAAAAATACCTTTATTTTGTTCAAGGTAAAAAATCATCTTATAATTTCCTACTAGGATTTTTGATAACTATTAGAAGAAAAATACCACTAATGAAAAACCTGTCTGCATAAATATAAACAACCAACACTCCACAGAAAGTGAAAATTTGACCCATAAAATTATAATAGTCATGGAAACTACCAAAGAGATAATAGTAGATGTCTTATTAAAAACCAAATGGGAAGGAAAAAGAATGACCCATGTATGGATATAAATGACCATTAAAAGGGGCTAAATACCATCAAATTTTCCCATAAATTCCTTTTTAACACATGCCAATTGTTTTCCAAATTTTATAATGAATAAATGGAACAAGAGAAGTTATAAAAAATGAAATAGTTGTAGAATAACTAATATTCATAGCACATATAGGAATGGTTACATACAACAATGAGGAATAGTTATCAAAGAAATAAATGCCATTACACAAAAACTAGAAATTGTTGCAAAGAAACATGAATTTCTAGATACCAAAGTTATCTAGAATGATCTAAGACCTTAGTACTCAAGTAAGTGTGCCTCAAAAAACTCTACAAAAAAGCACAAATATCTTAGCCACTATTATTCTATTTTTGGTGACATAGGATTGCTCATGGACCCATATTCCCCTATATCATACATGATAGGTAAGACATTTGTGAGCATGGTATGCATAAAGTAGAGATAAGTGGTAGAACCAACCTTCTATATAATGTTCATAATTAGTATTTTTATCCATTACTAATTTTATTTTCATTCAAATAAATACCTCTCTCTTCTTCTTATAGCCTTTAGTTGGGACAAATCTCATCCTACCTCACCAATATTTTGCATTATTTTTTATCCTCTTGTTGTCCTCTTTCCTTGATAGGGTGATCTCTTCCTCCAAATTCTTCTCTTTCATTCTCCTCTTGTGTGTTTTGATCACCCACCACTATTTTTCCTCCACTATATGTGCATCCTTTCTCCACTTACTACTTAAATAACATCCTCACCCCTTCCAATTACCTTATTCAACTTCTTAGATCCAAGTTAACTACCACTGCCATTTTTTTTAAATTTTTGACTCTTGAGATTGTCTCTCAACTATTGTGTGGATTACCACCAATTTTATAATTCCATTCATAATATCTTTCACATCCTATTCTATACTTACATCCTTAAGAGGAAATTTATCTTTCACATGGTTGAAACCCACATTTGTCACTCTTTATCATTTCTAAATGACTCCTATCCATCCTTATCTATACTCAATTTCTACATCACTTGATTTGTATCCTTTATTATTGTACAAAGACTCTTTGGAATTGATCTCTTAGGAAATTTTTTGATTAACCATTTTCTTTACCTATTTGTCATGATGGAGCTAGTATTCTCACCTCTTCATCTACCCATATTTGTAACATGGATAAGGTCATATTCTACTTGCTAATCTCTTTTTATAAATTTATTCGAAACAAGATTGAGTTGATTATAGGTAAAAATTTATTATCTCATTGCCTCTTAAGGTAATTTTATCCAAAGTTCCATAGATCCATGTATTATACTACCATCCTCTTCTCTTCTCTATTCCTATTAAGACCAAATCTTCTCTCTTTCAAACAATCTACCTTTAGTATCAATATTTTAGATATCTTCAAAGTCATTATCTCCAATACTATTGCTTCTTAGATTTTTCTTAAAAAATTAGAAATTGAATAATTTGTAATGATTCATTTTTACATTCCTCTCTTTTAATCTAAATTGAAATTATATAGTTAAACCTATCATCCCCCTAAATTCATAAAACTTCTCTTTTTCAAGTCATTTTTTATGAATCTATGCCAGTTGATATGCAACTAGAAAATATTTGAGTTATACACTAGCATCTTTCAAATCATATTTAATCTTGAATGAAATATTGTGTTGATTTGTTTGGTTTCATCATAAAGAAAGGATTTTTGACCATTTTTATTTTAGATTGATTATTAGCTAGGAGATTTATGGATGAATCCTAGTGTTATTTTATATTTTTAAGAATCATTTTGACTCTTCCTATTATAGATAATATTAGGCACACCAAAATAATTTTGACTAATGGAAGGTCTTATTAGCATTGTACCTAGGTTTACCTATTCAACTAAATGAGCATAACATTCTTAGATAGCATGGGATTTAAACATGATTGGGTTTAACCAACCATTTATTTATTCTTATGGCACAACTTTCAATGTTCAACATAAGTTAGCTCCCACGTGTTGGAATAGGGTACCCAAAACTATACACTTTATAATCTACTATGAAATATAAAGCCTTAGATATAATTATAACAAACTCTTAGATAGTATGAAAATACAAGTGTTGCTTAAATTAATCATACAAGGAAATATAGGTGCTAGGAAATATTTAGAATAATAGTGACATTAAACAACATTTTCCTTGAAAATAGAGAAGAGGTCAACATAAGAACTAACTAAATCATACAGTAATTTCAAATATATAAGGAATGTAAAGCCAACTCTACTACATTGGGAGCTACCAAAGACATTCTAACTTTTCCTGAAAGAAAAAATATTATTTTTCCAAGTAATACATTTTCTTGCATCAAATGAATTAGTTTCCTTTCATAGTATTTATGTATGTTATAGTAATTTACATACATAAAAAGAGGTGAATAAACATGATATCATATATGTGTGTGTTCCATTACTTTATATGTCCCCCATGGTAATATTTTGATCTCATGTATGTGCGTGTTCCATTACTTTATAGGTTAAATTTGCATATATGCATGTCATTTCCCAATTAGTTTTGCGCCTATTTTGAAGGAAGAACTTTTATGCAAAAAAATTGGAAAACGGCTTAATTTTTGCAAAGTCAAGTCCCTTCCCCTATGCTATATACCTACCTCATTACACATGTATTACTATGTACCTACCACTCATCCTCATTCTCATGTTCACACACCCTTATATATTCATCCTATTCACTTGCTCATCATGTAGCTATGCTCACACTCATGTTTATATATGCACATTTTATCCACCAAGATTTAGCTCTTTCTATTTGAAGACTAGTTTGCAGTCATTTGATATCATCCTTGAGATCATGGAGTTAAAATTTGAAGACCTATGGTGCAGGAGCACTTGGGAAAATACTAGTTTCCCTTGAAGTTTTGTTTGATGTTATATTTTGGTTGTGTTGGTGTTGGTCATGTTGACCAGTTTGATTAGCATCTGGTGAATTAGGAATAAAATTGATCTTTTATGTTATTTGGATTGGGAGTTGGAAAGCATGGATGGGTTTTTAAAGTCCTAATTTGTATAGTTTGCCAACCTTGTCAAAGGTTAGAAAACACAGAAGGTTTTATATATTGCAAAATTAGGTCATCTAAAGCCTCGACCCAAGAAGCTTAACTGTTTGGGAGGCATATTTAAAGGTGGCCTCGACCTGTGAAGAGGGTTGGAAGAATTGAGGAACGTTTATAGTTGCATGAGAATAACAAAAAAAAAGTGTTTTTGGTGAAATTTTTGGTTTTTCCTGTTCTTGTTCTTGGAACAACAGATAGATGGTTTGAGAAAATATTTTTGTTGGATTGAATAGTATGTAGTGAAGCTTTTTGAAGCATTTATCTGGTTTAGTAGTTAGTAATTTCATTGCTTTCAGTTGTCTTGTAAATTCTGTGTTGTTTCCTTGTTGCTGTTTTGACTGGTAATTGTGATAAAAATGGAGTTTTAGCCCGCACTTCCACCGTACCAAGAAGTATGGAGATATTGGGAAGGTGGATAAACTCCATTAGTGTACATAATTTAGGGGTAGGAGTCAGTAGAAGTTCAAACAACATGCTAAAAGACTTTTCCTAGGCGAGCTTGTGATGCCCGGTTTGGAAAAGAAAGTTGAAATCAGACCCTAACGTTGTAGGGGTGCTAATACTTTTGAAATTGAGGTGTGTGGTGTTTGCAGGAAGCTTTGTGAAGGTTTGGGGAGGAGGACAAAGTCTTTATCAAAGCATTTGTGGCTGAAAGAACCAAACAAACCAAGAAAATGGTCTAGGAAACCCTAGTTCTTGCAAAATCTGGGTTGTACCTGTGTACGGACATAAAAGGTCCCAAACCCCAAAAATATTTTAGAGCTTGGAAATTGAGCCAAGGTGTCAGAAGGAAGTTTGGCACAAACTTTTGAAAGAGAGGAGTTTTGAACTATTTCTTTGAGTTGAGAGGGCTAATAGGGGGCTCAAGGCTAGTAGCCTTCCCAAACCCTAGAATAGGGTTATGTGCTAGTGATGGAGAATTGAGGTTTGTAGGTCAACCAAGGACCTTTGACAGATGATTTTGAAGCCATGTAAGTTAACACACACCCATGCAACGAGGTTAGGAAGCATTGGAGGTTAGCTAGTCTTTAAGTGTATTAAGGGCTAGTTGGTGAATGTGAGGAAAAGCACCAAGAACTGCTTGGTTAAGGCATTGTAAATGATAGCAGGGTTGGCCAGAAGTACCGGGGGTTCTATTATCAGGGATAGGACTTATAGGTCAGGGTGAAAAAGATCCCTTAGGAGTTCTCAAGGCAAGGACTCAGAGCATTGAGTCAGTGATTGACTCAACCCAACCCTGTCCCTATCAACCTAGAAGAGCCATATTTCTTGACATATTTACATATAGTTCAATTTGAGCTCAAAGTATCTAAAAATCACACATGAATCAAGAAATGTACATAACACCCTTACATATAAAGGGTTAATTATTATTATTATTTCAACTTTATGAGACTTTAGAAAAAATAGGAAGGTTTTCTAGACTTTAGAGTTTAGGATGTAAGTAGAAAATTTGGTGTCCTCAAAAGCATTTAACAAAAATGGGTGACTAAATTTTAGGGATATGATTATGAGATTATCTACACTTGAAGGATAAGAATATGCACTCTCACATCAAGATAAAGAGGCTCTATGTTATTTTCATGACTTCTTTCACACCCTAATGTTGATTCTAATGCGTTGGCTCCTTCACAATTTCCCATTTTTCCTTTTTAGTTAGCTCAAGTTCATAGCTCAATTTTACTTGCATGATAATGACGAGTTGTTCACAATGGGATATATTAATTTCTTAGATAATGGCCCCTTCATTGCTGCATATATCATATTTATTTTGGTTTTATCTAGGCTCCTTTTCATCCCCATAAATAAAAATGTAGCCTCACACATTATTTCATTGGATTTATATAGTTTGTCTTGTTTAAAATCAAGGTGATATTAGTCTAAAATAGACCTAGGTAGATTAGCTAGAATAATCTCTTTAAAACCCCTCATAAATTTTATCCAAGTATGTCAAAATTTCCTTGAAAAATTACAAGTTCATGATACATTTGCTAATTCATACATTCATATTTAAATGTTCAATCATCATGTTTTAGAGCTAATTCATTTATTATTTTATGTTGATTTATTTTGATGTATATGCATACATTTTTTAATTATTCTATTAACATTAGCTAAAGTTCATATCATACATGCACGCTTGAATTGAAATTAGAACTTAATTAATTTTTATGCAGTGCATCAATATGGAAGGGCTTTGGGCACATACAAATGTAGAGATTCAAAGATTGCAAGTGATTTTAGATGACCCTTTGACCATGGGGGTCTACAGAAGTAATTGTGAGGAGATTTTAGAGAATTTAGTTAGGATTAGATAGTCATTAGGAGGTGTGCATACATATTATGAGGACACTTTAGTAGTCGTCCTTGCCAGGATGAGGGGTGAGGTATCAGGTGATGTACCTTTGAGAATTTTCTAGTTTAGAGTGCCAAAGAAAACTATCAAAATTGAATGTTTTCCCTAGTATTCCACTAGATCTCAAGTGAGGGGGTATTAGGTTACTAGGTGCATAGATCCTAGGATGGCCCTGTTGATATACCCATGCAATTTCTTGTATCACACGGTCATTATTCGAACAATGACCAAATTCCATTATATTTTGCATAGAAATTATACGTTGAGGTCTATTTAGGTCTCAATGTCAACTATTTGGATTTATCTAGTCATTTGGGGAAAGGGCGTGGTAGGGTGTGTGATAGGGATGCATATTGACGTATAGATCGACAACGCCCAAATTATAGGGCCTTGATTAGGAAAATGATACGTGTCGCTCCATCCATTAGCCCTATTAGAGAATAGGTTGTCATTGCTTCCCAACGAGAAGCAATTGACAATATTGTTGATATTGTAGTCCAAGCTCAACAGATATCTACAGATTGTGTGGGTTAATATTTGATGAGACAAACACATAGATCATCGCCTGCTCATTCAGATGTATATGTTGTGATAGGTGTCCCACCTTATATTAATATATACCACATTGCACATGATTCCCAAACTCTAAGGGATACATGTTATAGATTGTCTGATGACCTAATGAGAGCTTATGGTGCGATCTCATCATAGTTGGGGATCCCCTTGGTAGATTTTACCTCATTCGTGGGTCGTGATAATGGAGATTTTGAGAGTCCAATAGTTCAATATCGACATCTAGATCATCTCATGGCCCGACACAAGAGCCACATATTGGCCAATCCACTGCTTCAACACATGGACATGATCCTACAAGTGCCCAGTCATTTGCTCCTACACCTGTTGGCACTATAGGTGCTTAAAATTTTGTTGATACACTCGAGGTTGTGAGAGGAGGTTTTATGGAGATGTTGGATTCACCTATGCCATCTCACTTGCATAGCCTACTACACACATCATTGGAGGAGCTAGTTCAGAGTAGGATTGCAAAGGAGTTGGTGGGTCATATGATTGTAGAAGCTGACACTCAGGATGTAGAGACTATTCCTAAGGTATATACATGCATATAATTTTTAAGTTTATTTTAAGTTCTAAATAAATACATGTAGTATGTAACTTTAAAATTAATTTTCCTTTTTATATATATTCATGCATATGTGTCTAGGTAGAGGCAACACATGTTACTCCTAGTTTGAGGGATGAGCATGTACGCACACATTCTTCGCCTGACTATGTCAGTGTATAGGTGAGTTCTTTAATTTTAATCTAAGTTAACTACATATACATTGTACATGTTCACTTATTCATGTGTGCATGTATATATATTTAATATAATTTTTAATTTAATTACACTTTTGTACATATGTATATACATGTTAAAAGGCTCATCATATTTATTAGAGCAGGATTCACACTTGAATGGTTGCTCAACTAGGAGCCAAAATGATGACCCAAAGACCAGTTGGGGCACTAGTTATGTTTGAGATGTATAGAGATCATATATGTGCATGGAAAACATTTTATATGTTTACATGTTCATTTATATTTAGATGGCATTTTATTTATATGACAAACATTTTATATGTTTGTGTTTATGTTTCCATATTTAGTTATATTTATATTGATTCTAGAGATATTTGAGTTTATGTTTATGTTTTAGATCATCTATTGATTATATTATATTTTGTTACTAAATTCAAAATTATTTAATCCAAATTGAAAAAATGGAACCTTTCCTATTAATCCCATTATTCCCCAACATATTCCCTTGATATCATCTTAAACCAATTGAATATGAAGTCTATCTTATATTAATTGATTGGATTTAGTAAGTGACACTTACTTAATGAAGATGACCAAAGTATTTAGTAACTCTTCAGAAGTGGTTAGATGTGTAATGATGATATTCCCTATATGATATATACATAGTCCTCATTGAAGCTACAAAGTCACCACATAAATGATAGTGATAATTTATATCATGAAAGTTGTAAAAAATAGATAATGTTAATTTACATATCAATTAGAACAATAATGTTGAACCTAATTGTTAAATTAATGAACTTTTATTGGTACATGTTGAAGAAGAGGAATTGTTGGTTCTTTCCATATTTTCAAGTAAATTTGGATAGCAATTTCAACTTGAAACAACTCAACAAAAGTTGATAATATAATGTATGAGAACACTTCATGTAAGTATGGGTTACACATAAAGCATTTTCCTTGACACAAACTAAAAATAATATAGAGAATAGAGGGGTAGCATAAAATCCACTCCCATAGTAAAAATAAAGATCTAATTTCTTCTAATGTTTTGCAATGTAGTGCTCTAAGATAATATTCCATGGGACCTATGTACTTTTCTTCATCACTCCATCCCTTGGAATTGCCACATTATTTTTTAAAGTGCACTCTCTTAATACTCATAAACCCTATAGGACCTTCACAACATCAAAATTTCCATTTTATCTATATATACTAAATTGTACTTATAAATGTTCATAAGATACACACAACACATTAATCTATTTAGAACAATAAGAAGATCATGCAAAAAAAGTGTACATATAGAATTTAAGCCAACATAATTACCTTGGAAGAAAGGTCCTAAAGGGGAAAAACTCCAAGAGTGAGCATTTTTCTCCTCATTCCACTATCCATAGTTTAAAATTACAAATGATATAATACCTCTAGGGAATTTAAGCAACTCCATGTGCACCCATAAAATATCTCTGTACCTTGAAAAACCTTGTTCTAACACTTACAATATCAAAAAAGAACTTATAATTAAGGGTATCATGAGATCCAACCAATAAAACATGTTCTAACATGCCTATATGACATTCACACCTCCTTCCTTGGTGCCAAAAGGAAGATCTAACATCAAAAAACTGTCACATTCCATGATCTTTTTATATATTATGGTGAATCCATCTCTTCTACCAAGGAGAAATTTTGAAATCAAAAGAATTAAAGTGAATTCACTCATTTTGAACCAAGATGTTCAAATTCATAATTATTACAATTGAAACAATTTCACAACTTGCACAAACTAGTGATTTCATCATTTTTATTTTTATACTTAGTTTGAATGCATATACCTCCATGTTAAGTCCTCTCTAAGATGATCTAGATCACCCCATGCATTCCTTTAAACAAATTATAGTCCCTTTTGCATCATACCACATCAAACAATGATGAACTCCTATTTCTAAGGCCTAAGACATTATTCTTCACTAGAAATAGCAACTTTGACTCAATTTTTTGATCACACATGATCTAAATATAATTTAATCAAAATTTCAATATAAAATTGTGACCATGATCATAGTGTTAACTAAATATGCTAGATTCAAATGAATTTAAAGCCCATTTAATTACCTAAGTCATGATCCCAATAAGATATTCAATATCAACAAAGCGAAGAAGCCATTAAAACTAACATGCTAAAAACATGAAAGCTTGACAAACATCTACTCTAAGACATTGAAATTTATCCTATTAGGGGAGTGGTGTCGTATTGATGTGGAATGGTGACCCTTTCCCAATCCCTTGGATAATTAGCTTGTTTCAATCAGTTTTATTGAAGAAAATTGATGAAATCAATGAGAGATATATGTGAAACATGATGAAAGATAATTTAACATGATGAAAGTTAAGATGTGTGTTGTAAATGTGTGCAAATCTATTCTAAATGTATGCAAGATTTAAAGATGTAAGTCCTAATTCCTAAATATGCTAAATGGATGCAACTAAGTTACCATGGAAGCCATTAATGGATGCTTTAAGCTACTATTATCAAGATTTTAAACTAAAAATGCTAAATTTATGCTAAATATGGATTCAAGTAGTTATGAGTTTCAACAATATAAGTTTTCTATCAAAAGATGGATCCATTTGTCTCCAAATAGTGATCTATTTATAGGAGAGCAAATGAGAAACCGATGGTCAAGATTGAAAGAATTAATCATGATCAGGATAGAAAGAAGATGGAGGAATGGATCATGGACTCCCATCAAGGGTTAAAAATGCAAGTTGATATTTAATCAAGGGCTCACAATTATGCAAAGAAGCACACTTTCAAAGCTTGCTCAAGAAGTTTGTTGTAAGTTTGTTACAAAGAAGAATATTCCCTTTTTTGAAAGAGTGTAAAGGGAGAATATTCTCATGCAAGTGGGTGTGAGAGGAAAAGTAGCATTTAGTTAATTAAAACCAAATTTTAATGTGCAAAGGGAAGGAATATTCTATGAGAATATTCCATTTTGGAGGAATGTGCAAAGGAGGAATATTCTCAAGGAATATTCCATTACAAGTGGGAAGGTGAGGATAATTAGCAATTTAGTTAATTAAAACTAAATTACAAATCAGAAATCAAGGGCTTAGATTGAAAAGATCAATCAATGGTCAACAATGAAAGGAGGATGAAACATGGATTGAGGATTCCAATCCATGGTCAAGGTTGAAAGTTGAAAAGGATAATTGTGGGAGTAAATGGTGACTCCCCAACACCCCCAAGAACAATTGCTAGATCAAAACTACTTCCACAAGAGAGAGAATGGCAAGAAAGGTTGCTTCACAATGCAAGATTGAATAATGGTTGAATATGGTTGAATAAGCTTCAATTGATGCAAATGTACATGAGATGCCTTGCTTATAAAGGCAAGGGTGAGATACAAGATGCATTAAGATGTTGTCATGTGTCTTGATCCAACAACATGTGATAACATGTAAACCCTAACTAGCTACCTAGGGAATGAAGAAGTGATTGAGATAAGTTCTATATGATATTCTAGAAGGAATATTATCTCCTAAATATATGGAAAGGGTAATGACCCCATTATTAATGATTTCCTAATAATGAAACCTATGACTTAATTAATAATAAAAGACCTAAGTAAACTTATGCTAGTGTAATTAAATAACTAATTACACCAACACCCCCCATAAGTGCAACTTAGGGAGAAGATTATTATGCAAATTATGCAAAGATGAAGACTATGGGTCCCGAATACTAGGCCATGTTAGGTACCCATTTAAAATTCAAATGGAAATGATGCAATCAATCTCTCACAAGTGGAGAAAAGGAGAAAACCCAATGGGACAAAACTCCTCTCTAAAAGAGAAAAAAAACAAAACAAAACATGGTGTATGGATGACTCAATGATACCCCCAAGGACTAAATCCATCATGTATATACAATCAATGACCCCCCCATAAGAGGGCAATAGAGAGATAAGATATTCCCCCCCATAATGAAGAAGCTCCAATGCTGATGAAAAATGCCTGAAAACAAAAGATGACCCAATGTATGCAAGCAACACATCTTCCCTTAGGAAGAAACAAATCCATTAGCTGATGAAGAAGCCACTCTGTGTCCAACTAAAAGGAGGAATAATGAATGCTCATGTATGCCTTTGAAAACTGAGTAGGAGTCTCAAAGCTTGAAGAAGCCACAACATAATCATGGTCAAACTCAACCAAGAAGCATGAAAAATCAAGTGAGGGAGGAGACTCATGAATGTCAATCTCCAAAGACAAAGTAGATGGTATAACAGTTGTATTGAAACTATCATCAAGTAGGAGAGAAATCCCCTCAAGTGTGTCCTCCAAATCTGTAGTATGAGACTCCATGAACAAGCTAGAGATACCTGTCAAATACTCATCCCACAAAGCAAGATCTAAAAAACTATGATCGTCTTCCTAAATAGAAGCACTGCTAGCTAAAGAAGCAGGAGCTGGAGGAGGAAGCTCAACATTGGTCTCTAGAATACCAAGATGTATATGACCAAACTTCTCCTCACTAACATGGTTCACTCAATGGAGTGTGTGATGCAGTCAAAAGAACATTATCACCTTCTGAAGAAAATGTGAAAAGGAATACACACAAGATGAATGATCAACTATCCCAATAGCAACAATATCCCTAGTCTCCAAGTCCCTTATGTACACTCTATCAGGAGTGAATTCAACTATTTTACCTTGGCCCCCATGAGTAATTTGATAAATAGAAAGGAGATTAGTGGAAAAGGAAGGAACACAAAGAAAATCATTGAATGTACCCTCCCCCATGTCAATAGAAACCTTCCCACTTACCTTCATATATGTATTGTTACCCATCAATATATGAGGTAAATTACAAGGCTCAAAAGAAGAGAACATATCCATAGAAAATTCCATATGGTGAGATGCCCATGAATCAAGAATCCATCTATGTGATTTAGGACTTGCAGAGGCCAAGAGTGTGTGTCCTTTCATCTTGTGTATCCCAGATGTAGATCCTGTGTTCTCTGACTGAGATGATGATGAGGGTGCTACCGATTGAGATGTTGAAGAAGTAGAAGACACTGATGAGGGCAACTAAATGTTATTCTTTTGAAGGTGTGTGAGTTCATTAATATTCTTATTATAATATCTATGCTCATCAAGTCATATCCTTTTACAATATGCACATTTGATCTTCTTCTTTTTAGATGAATCCTCTTTAGAAGAGGGAGTAGACTCAAGAGTGCTACATGGAGGAGAATCTTTACCTTGCTCATTAGACTTGGGAGCCTTATTTTGCTTCTTACCTTTGCCACTTGAAGCCTTTGTATCCTTTGCAAAAAGAGCACGAGATGTAGAAGACTTCAATGTGCCCATGTGCACCAACTTTTCTTGTTCCCTTGTGAGCTAAGCTACAAATTCATCAAGAGAAGGAATTTTATGTGCATTGCCAAGGGCATCCATTGAAGCATAGAATGTAGAAAAAAACACTGAATAATCAGGACCAAGCTTAGTAAGAATAGAAAGTATAAACTGTTCATCGTCTTTAGTGACCCCACAATTAGATAACTACAATCTGAGAGAATTTAGCTTAGAGAAGAAGTCTTGGATATTGTCAAAATCTAAAGGATTGAGACCCATTAATTCATTCTCCAACTTAAATTTCCTCATCTTATCTGGCTTACCAAAGAGACTCTCTAAAGTAGTCAAAAGTTGATTAGGATGTGTGCAAGATGCAACATGATATCTAAGGTCTGGAGAAATGGAAAAAATAAGAGTACCAAGAGCTTTATCCCTTCTATCAAGCCATTTTCATCTTTCTGCAACTCCATTGGGTTCTGGATCTTGGCCATAGGTGATTCTTTGTAACTTTAATTTTAATAATAACATCCCCATTTGTGATTTCCACTCACGATAGTTATATGGGGATAGAAGTACAACTTTTGGAAAATCCATGATACAATCAGATATTACAAGAGAGGAACAAAAATTAACCCTCACAATACAAGCAATTTACCCCTTTGTCCCAAACAAATTTACACTTTTTTTACAAATTTACAACAATGTATCCCAAACTACCAAATCAACTTCAAACTAAAATTATGAAAATCTAGAAACAAATTTGCAAAAAGTGCATGAGAATAATTGAAGTGCTCCTGAATACCTTCCTGATGCCACAAATTTGGGGAAAAATGGAGTTCGGAGCAAAAAGATATGAGGTTGAAGGAAAAAAATGATGATCTAACTTCAACCTAGAAAAAATGGCACAAAATTACAAAATTTCTGAAAAATACCTGCACCACTAAAAAATTGAGACTTCTAGCTTTCTGATGATATTTTGTTTCTGAAAAAATGACCTTTGTTTGCAAAAGTTATGAAAAAATGAAAAAAAGGCCTCTAAAAGGTACTTTGGGGGACATATACAAATTTTCAAAGGTTAAAATGGTGCAAATTTTTGGCACCCGGGCGCTAGACTTAGGTCACCCATATGACCTCACAGTCAAATAAAGCAAAATAAAAAACCACCCACTATATAATATGGTCGGCCTTAAACCCTTACAGTCAGCTACCAATAAATAAAGGCTTTTTAATAAAAAAGGTTTAATATAAACCAAACTTCATTGGGAAATATAAAACCTGCGACTTGATTAATATTGTACTCGTTGACCAAGTACGCCGACATAGGCGATGTGACCAAGCCCGACAGAGATTTGACAGGTACATTGACTACATCCTGCCCTAAGAGATGAATTTGTATCTACCAGATTTATAGGTGACATTGATTAATGATGTTGATCGACAAGCCATGAAATTTAATGCTTGCGGTATAAATCAACCCGCGTACCAACTAGGCCGCAAAAAAGGAAACCGATTGAAAGGAAACAATGTATTGATGTCAATATGTGGATTATATGCCTCAGAATATGTCGATCGGTGCTAGTAGATGAAAAGATGCCGGTGTATAAAGTGCAACGACCAGACTGCCAATGGAGGAATGACCAAGGTACTACCGATAGGGAAGATAGGACTGCCCAACCAATGATGGTACCATCAATAGTGCTGATGAAAAGACTGCTGACACTGACCAAGTATAGATTATGCAAATCTGACATAGGGAATATGAAATATGCCGAAATATTTTCCAAAAAATTGCCCCAAATATTGAAATATATTTTGCTCGATTAACAAAAATTTGCCCCAAATTTTTAACAATACATCGTAGAAAAATATTTTGCCAAATATTTTTTTTGCAAAATTGGAAAAATCGTACCGCTCGGGACGCTGTCCCAGCAATTTTTTTTTTTGCCTCAAAAACAACTTTACCTAAAATAGACTAATTTACAGTCAAAATTCGTCTACGCAGCCACCTGATCTCAATCGTGAGGTCCTTGAAACCCTAATTTGCACCCAACAAAAAAATTCAAGCCAAATATCAAACCCTCAGATTTGGGAAGGAATCTGCAACACCTGGTGCTCTAATACCATGTGGGAGTAAATGGTGACTCCCCAACACCCCCAAGAACAATTGCTAGATCAAAACTACTCTCACATCAATTAATTTAATCAATGGTCCAAATTAGCTTTCAACAAACACACTTCCTAAGAATTAGGAAGAGGTTAAGAGATATTTTGGAAGAATGAGTGAGCAAAAGAGGATATTCCATAGGAATATTCTTTTTTGGAGGAATGTGCAAAGGAGGAATATTCCAAGAATATTTCCTTGTAAGTGGGAAGGTGAGGATAATTAGAAATTTAGTTAATTAAAACTAAATTTAAATGTGCAAGATGGAGAATAATAGGATATTCATTAAATTACTGATTTATTTAATGAAAAGGGGAATGCAAAATGATATTTAATTAAATAGTTTAGAATTATTTAATTAAATAAGAGGACCTAGGGTTTAAATTAAATAATTTACATTATTTAACTAAACAAGATGAAATGTTAGTGTGAGAAGGGGTAATTAGGTCAATTAGATTAATAGGTGAAAAATGAGGCATTTAATTAAATAGCTAGGCTAATTTAATCAAATAGGTGAAAAGAAGATGGATTTTAGGATGAAATGATGTTAATATATCGAATTTAATTGTGTAATACCATTTAGGAAATTTTTAAGTGTCTACATTTTTCCCCTCTCTGAAGTGAGGTACCTATTATGTTGGTTCAAAGACTAACACTTTTCGAATTAAAATTGCTGCTTAGATCAAAAAGTAAAAAAAAATATGATTTTTGGATGCCCCATTGTTGCCCCAGCGGAAAGAAATAAGTTGGTACCCTGCCCCCTTGAGAGATCAAGTGAAAAGTTTGAATTTTGGGTTGATCTCTCGAAAAAGATGTAATATAGGTTCAGCTCAAAGAGGACTAGAAAACTCAGATGTCTGATGTAGACAAATTTGATGATGTATAGACAGTCATCGGCCATGGGTAGCCTCATGTATATTTTGATATATCACACAAATTCGACACTTGGATAGAAATGTTAGTTAAGATAAAAGAATAAGAAGAATGGATTTGACCATTGATTTTGAGATTGATTTAGAAGTCCAACAAGCCTATGATTCATCGAGACTTTATTAGATTACGATGATGAGATGGATGATTTTACTCATATTCAGGATTGGGATTTTCCATCATTCCTTATGTTTGATATAACACATAGACACGATGCATCAAGGTATTGATAACTAGGATGACGTATCTAGTGACATGGACTTTGACTTTGCAAACAAATAGGATAGTTCTTGTTCACAACTTGACATACGAAAACATCATCAGAATGCAGTTTAGAATTCTAGAATATCTTAGACTAAAGCATACACAATAGTCAACAGGCTATTCCAAATAACTTCCCTACACACAACTAAGCAAGTATGTGCCAAGATTATTTTACAAGAATACCCACAAACACAACAAACAAAAGATAATGATCGATGCCCCATTCCTTTCTCTCTAAATAGTTCAAAAATCATCGAGAGGTCCTTAGAATGGGTCATTTAGATAAATCATAAGAAAAGATCCAAGACAAACAGTCAATGTTATCTTTATCTCTTGCCAATTTAATATAGCTAAGGTGATTTTTGATGTTGATGTCCATTGTCAGAAGGATACATCCTAGGACAGTTTGTCAGATGTTTGATTAGGACTAGGTGTGTGATAGGTTGTTGATACAAACTCCACTGACTCATTTACCTATGATCTAGACTTTAGATTTTGACACTTAGGTTCTCACTTTACATCTTGCAACACTTGTTTTCTATTTGTGTTACCAAAGGGTGAGTATGATGATTTATTTATTATGGATGGAAATTTTTTGCAGGTGAAATTGAAATGGGATGGGTGGTTTTGGATTTTCTAGAATATTTCAATGTTTTTGATGTTTTGAAAAAATGTTTTGAGGCTATTTTTGGTCTTTTTCGAATGTTTA
>VDFB02000017.1:458496497-458549615 GCA_007258455.2 Sequoia sempervirens
TAAAATGTTTTTGAAGTAAAAACCACTTTGTGGTGCTTCTAGAATAGGTACTATAACGAAAACCTAAAAAATAGGTGCTATGTTTGAATAAAACTTGCATCATTATCTATTAGTAGTATCTAAAGCATCCACGCATTCATCCCAGAATAAAACATATGTCAAACAATGACTTGATGACTGATTATGTATTGAACATTGTCACACCATCAACATTCATCTTTCCTGGAGAAGGTAGTCCTGTCTCAAACTAGGGGAAACTTCTCAAAACAAGTAGTGGATTAGATCCTTATGCATCCCATCATGGTAAAAAACTATCAAAAATAAAAAAAAACATATGAAAAATAATAAAATCAAAACAAAGTCATAAAACATCAAAAATCCCAAAAACATGTTATGCTTTTGAGTCAAAAGTAGTCGAACTACGTGGTCTTTGCATGTATAACATAGGCAAGGCTTATCATCCCTTGAGTCCATAGGTTAGTCCACTTAGGCATCTATCATGCTTTATTTCAACTTAGTCAAAAAATACAAAATCCAAAAACATTCACAAACCACAAAATCCAAAAACATTCAAAAAACAAAAAAGATCAAAAATATGTTCTTATCAAACCAAGTGAACTACGAGCCTCTGCGTACACAACGTAGGCAAGAATTATCTGTGATGAGCCCCTGAGGCCCTAGGTTAGTCCCTTAAAAACAACAAAAACAACATCATAAAAATCTCAAAAAAAAAAAAAAGTCCTAACTCCATCATCACAATCCGAATTAAACTTTTCATCCATAATAAACAAATCATCATTTTCACCCTTTGACAAAACAAAAAAAATAGAGCAAACATCAAAAGCTATAACTTTCAAGCAAACAATCACAAAGCTTTGATTACAAATAGACGAAAACAATAATTTTTTTTTAACTACCTATCTTTTGACAATTCACCATCTTCAGATATGCCTTAACAGATCTGTTCCTACAATAGACATGATTAACAATGGATAATAGCCTGATACCTCAAAATAGATATGGCAAGTGATACAACAACATTGTTTTATCTTTTTATAGTCTTATCTTTTTGATTTATTTTATTGACTCATTCCCAGGATCTCTTGAGGATGTCCATAATGATTTAGAGAAGAAGGAATGGGGGAAATTGAGCGTCATTTCGGTTTGTTGTTTGTAAGATGTTTTTATGATACTACCATGATGAATACTTTCTTTATTGAGTGAATGGAAGTTGTTTTGAGATAATTCATGTAGTAGTTGCATGTTAGGTATTTTATACCTCTCTGTGTAACTGGTTTGAAAAGTTTTAACACAACCCAACTATATATTTTAAACAAAGTTTTCATATGTCTAGTATAAGCAAAAATATTCTTTGTATGTCGAGTCAAAGTCCATGCAATGGATACAAAGTTGCCTTGGTTATCAATACCTTGGTGCATCGTATCTGTTTGTTACATCAAAAAGGATTGTTAAAGATACGAAGCCTCTATGCAAAGCAAACGTAACTCATCAATAATTAACATCATATTTCTATTCATCATCTAACATTTCTTCTAACTAATCGCTCCATCCTGCATCACAATGTCATTAGTTCCATATCCATCTTGCATCCACAATGTCATCAATACATATCATGATGATAGTAAAGCAATAAAAACATCATGTGCCATGTATAGTCAACATCCATCATATACATAATAAAATATCGTATCTCATAAACGATATGTTAATCATCTATCCATCCATATCATATGTATATATCATAAAAGTAAAAAACATGTATAAGCATATATAAATCATGATCCATGATCATCAAATAACACACAATGAAGCCAAATCGAAACATGTATATCTCATATATATCATTACAAAAAATGAGAATGTCAAGTACATCATCATATAAACATGTGCGATATCATACAAAAAAATACATATATACTAGGCCTCAGCTGGGCTGATGAATATATATACAAAATTGACATAAGCGGATTAAGAACTGCTTGCAACCATTCAACCCATGATGATAGGGATTTACTATGAAAACATGAAACAAACGTATGATGATGAACAAATTGACTAAAATTTTGAAAAATGGCAAAGGCGAAAATATTTTTGTCAAAAGCGAACATATTTTTTGCAAAAGTGAACACTATTTAGTCAAAAGCAATAAATAAAGATGAATGCAAAAATTTCAAAAGAAAAAATATATTTCAAAAGTGAAAATTTTCAACAAGGGCGTACATAACGAAACAAAAATGTTAAAAGTGAATTTTTCAAACAAAAGAAAAAATAGATGCAAAATTTTAGGTCAAATGCAAACATCTTAAGCAGAGAAAAACAAAAAAATCAAGAGCGATCTATTCATAAATAGTAGAAGTGCTAAAAATGACTCAAAAGTGAGAAAAACATGAAATAAATGCATTCGCCTATTTTGACTTCATGCATTAATTACACAAACACAAAAAGTCAAAAATATGAAATGAAATGGTACATACCATGGTACCAACGTTTGGAGGCCGTATGAACTCATGAATCACATCCGCACGATGTGGGGCTCCTTGAATCCTCACCATAGCTCCTCGACAATCAAAAAAACAAGAAATCCAAAGGCAAGAAATTTCTATAGGCTCAAAGTGGAAATGAGGTAGTTTGAACCCTAATTACCTATTTTAACCCTCGAAACCCTAATTTTTTACCTAGGAAACCTTCCTAGGTTGAAATTAGGACCTCTCTATTGAGAAGTTGTTGAGATAATTTAGCATTGTTGTCATTGATGTCAAAACCTAGATCCGGAAGTTTGAGCTTCAAATGATATACATAAATGATCTATCCTATTGTATGCTTTGATGTTGTGTAGTGTGGATGTTATCTTTGATTTAGATATGGCAGTACTTCTTTTTGGGACATTCGTGGAAGACAGTCAATGTAGAATAATGAAGTCTAATCTTTCGACGTTGGCTACTGTGCTCAAAGCTTACTCCGGGTAACCTTGCTATCTAGACATTCATGTAGCATGTTATAAGTTTTGGTATGTCAAATTGTGTTTCTCTTGTTGATACTGAAATTGATGATAATCAAGATTTGGTCTTGGTTGTGGCATTCCCATCGGCTTCAGAATATATTTCATGTAGTTCAAAGTTTGCTATCTTTTGATAATTATGTTATGTAATGAACCTATCTTATGTATGACCTATTTATTGGTCCCTTGGTAACATGGTAAGAAAATATTTATGTGCGACCTATCTTTTGGGTCCAGTGCTAGCGTGAAAAGCCTTACTGAATATTTCAAGGTTGTTCTTTATGCCAACATGTTTTGTGGTGATCTAAATTCAAATTGTGTTTGGATGACTTAGAAGACTATGAAGAAATTATTTCTGGCCAACCTAGGAGATTATAAAGGAAAGGAATGGTATAAGTAAAAGTTGGTTTTGTTCAATGAAGAACAAGGTGTCTGCGAGCAGATACAAGGGTGTGAAGGAAGAAGTGTTTTGTTTTGCAGAGGTTGTGCGAGGAAGGTGTGCAAGATATTCTTGACCAGATCTGTTGCAGACAGTTATTATGCTCTTAACTAGAACTATATTCATGCATATGTAGATGCAACTTCATCAGTTCACTTTTGTTAGTGAGACTATTTTATAATCAGTTGTATTAATTAGGTAGTGAGCCTTACCTGCAGTGAGAAATCTGGCAGTGAGCCTTTGTAAAAATCACCTTAACCAGTGTTCTATAATTGAGAATTAGCATTCTCCGTGGTTTTTCCCTTCTTGGGTTTCCATGTAAATTCTGGTGTTAATTGTGCATGGTGTTGTCTACATTCATGTTCATATATATTTAATTATTTTCTAATTCATATATTCTTGCTCTGAATTAATTAAAGAAAATATATTTTTTTAGGACAAATGATTCACCCCCCCTCTCAGTTATCCAAACTATTCAACAATTGGTATCAGAGCTTGGTCCCTTGGAGATAGAGCTTAACCGCTTGAGGGAGATCTTGGCAGTTTGAAAAGATGGCAGGAGCTTATCACTTTGAGGAAGAACTGAACATAATGTTAGATGATATGGAAAGCATGGAATTTGAAAATGAAGAATTGAAAGAAAACCTCAAGGAAGCAAATGCTTGTATCTCAAAGCTAAGGGAGCAAATCCAAAAATTCAAAGCAAGACATAGAGAGGTCAACCGAGAATTAAAGGAGTCAAAGGAAAACATTGTGGATTTAAAGTATCAATTGGATGAATGCAAGAAGAATGAAGAAAATATCAAAGATACTATCAAACAAAAAATGGAAGAATGGAAGACGACTGAAGAAAATCTCAAAGATACCATAAAAAAGAAATCAAAAGAAAATGAGAAGTTAGATCAAGAGTTAAGAAGGTTGAAAACAAAAGCAAGAGTATGTGAAAGTAACATAATTATAGATCAATTCTTGTCCCTATAGAAATGTCACAAGGATAAGGGAGGACTTGGCTTCACCGGTGAAAACTCAAATTAGAACACTAAGGGTGAAGACAAAGCAGTTGAAGCTAAAGTGATATTTGGTGTAACAAGCAAGGTCCGAAACTCTAGAACACCTAAAAGACCTTTGGGTAGGCAACCAAATGCTCAAAGGTACTTATGATTTAATGGATATTGTTTTCTATGCAAAAATTTTGGACATAAGGCTATAGAGTGCAGAAGAAAGAAGGAACCAAGTACTCAATGATTTAACTGTCACAAGTTTGGACACAAAGAAAGTCATTGCAGAATTGAATTATCTAATCCAACTAGAAGGAATGGAATGGATAATCTCTTTCATGGTAATTTCTATTTATGTCAAGGTTATGGTCACAAAGCTAATGAATGTAGATCTAGGGTTCACTCAGTGAAGTCAGGAAAAAGATGTTACAAGTGCAGTCAACCTAGACATTATGCTAACACATGCAGATATGTTGCTCTGAAAAAGCCAGAAAATAAAAAGAAGGTTGCAGAATTAGATGAATCTAAGAAGAAGATTGTCATGGTTTGGAAGAAAAAGGAAATGAGTGTGGAGAACTCTTCTGTGGTACCAAATCCCGGTACAAGCTCTTCCAGAAACTGATCCAACCACCTTGGCTCAGGGGGAGTATTACTATGCATATCCTATTGGTTCCCCCTCTCCGAAGTAATATTGATGTGTTTTTGACATGATTAAGTTTGATCTGGTTGGTGATATATGATGAAGCTTAATCCGACTGATTGAAAAGTGAAGTACAATTGATGGCATCATCGATGTAAGTTTTTGGCAGCAAGTTCATCATGAAAAATTAAGGTTAAAAGGTGGAGTTTTCAAAACATTTCTCACAATTTGTAAAGAAGAAGAAGTGTCACGGAGTGACAAAAGATTGAAGAAGATAATCATGACGATGGAATCCATTGATAGAGAATCAAGTGGCGGTATTCTGCTAAGGCTAAAGGGAGTAGAGTTGGATGAATTTGATTATCAGGAGATGAAGGAAATGGAACTAGGGTTGAAGTCTGATGAATTGCGGAATGTAAATGCCCTGGGTATGGATTTATGGGGAAAATTTCCTTGGTTTGCCGATAGAGAATCTATCTTGTTCCCGTTGAGTCGATTCAAGGATGGCAACATTGTTTTGGACAAATCCTATCTGATCACTAAGGAAGCCATTGAAGTTATTACTGGATTGTGCAGTGTTGGTGACCTCCTTGGGAAGAAAATGGTGAAATACAGAGACATGGAGGAACTTACTGGTATTGACAAAGACCCCCAAGCTCTACTGACAAATACCATTGTCGATCCTATAGTGAGGTATGTTGCTTACGGTATCACTTACAAAATCTATTTCCAAAATCATGAAGGATCTACTTCGGCTATTGCTGTATATCTCACACATAAGATGGTGAAGGAAAATAAATAGTTTGACTTGTGTAGCCTCATAATGGAAAACCTAATTAAGAATGTTAGAATGTCTTTGGTTGAGAGTTATCCTTTCTGATTTGGGTCTCTGCTCATATGTTTAGTATTTTACTTTATGAGTTCACTACCGTCAAAGGAGAATGTTAAGTGGAAGTCTGGCATCCCTATCAAAAATCAAGTATACAGGTATCTGGAATGTATGGAAGATAAAGAAAATGCATGCAAAGTTTATTTCTCATCCTTGCAGATGAATCTATGCTTCAGTGTGATAGTGTCTAGTTATTTTGAGGAGGGTTCCTCCTCCAGTAAGAAGGAGTTAGAGGTTGTCATTGGTGGTTCCCCTCTAGAACCTAAAAGGAGGAAAATTAACACAAAGGATGTCATTACTATCTCAGAAGAAAATGAGAAGTCTCTGCCTAGATTTGACTCTTTTGATCTAGATGAAGTTCGTTCGATGTTGGATGAAGGTGATATGAAAAGGATTGGTGAAATGTGGTATGCCTGCTCTCTGGTTAGTAGGCTTAGAATTGATGATGCCTTGGGTTGATTATCTACTAAAAAAGGGTATTACTATTTTAGATGCTTCTGACTCATTACCAGATGATCTGGTAGAAGTTGTTGAAGAAAGGTTGTTGTGGGAAGTATCTGAAGGATGTAAGTTCCAATCTATGATTGAGAGAATGTGTGTTAAAGCCAAATTTTTTTTATCCAAACACATTGGTGAGACAAGAGAATGCATTAAGGAGATGTCTGACATCTATAGGTATTGTCTCTGGTGGCCTACTACTATTGATAATTTTAGAAGCATAATTGAAGCTATTGAATTTGAATTGAATGATATTGGGAAGTGTTTTGACTTCTTCAAAGATAAAGGTCGAAAATAAAGAATAAGAGTTGGAGAGTTGCAAGCTGAGTTATTATCTGTTCAGAGACAAAGGGGAGATTTGGTTAGAACCTTCTGGTTGGTCAAAGAAATTTTTGAGGTCAGTTGGATCATCTCTTCAGGTTAATTTTTGATGTAGAGGATTGTGAACAGTGCCTGTCTCTGGATTGGTCATCTTCATTTATGTTGTTGACTCTACTAGACAATATGTGTGCCATAATGGTTTTTGCAGTGCTAGCCTAGAAGAGGATTCTTCCAACTATGAGAGAAAGGTACAAAATATTTTTTCATGTGAAAAGTGTTACTTTTGCTTGATCTCTTGAATGTTTTTATTTGTACCTTTGCCTTTGATGGAAAAAAGGGGGAGAAAATGAAGAGAAAACAAAAACAAGAAGAGGTATTGAATTGCTTGACAAAGGGGGAGTGCTTGGAGTTTTATGTTTTTGAGTTTTTGCTATTTTTCTATCAATGCCAAAGGGGGAGATTGTTGAGAAGTTGTTGAGATGATTTAGCTTTGTTGTCATTGATGTCAAAACATGGATCTGGAAGGTTGAACTCTAGATGATATACAAAAATGATCTATCCTATCATATGATTTGATGTTGTGTAGTGTGGATGTTATCTTTGATCCATATATGGCAGTAATTCTTTTTGGGACATTTGAGGAATACAATCAATGCAAAATAATGAAGTCTAATATTTTGATGTTGGCTACTGTGCTCAAAGCTTACTCCAGGTAACCTTGCTATTCGAACATTCATGTATCATGTTACAAGTTTTTCTATGTCAAATTGTGTTTCTCCAATTGATATTGAAATTGATGATAATCAAGATTTGGTCTTGGTTGTGGCATTCCCATTGGCTCTGGAATATATTTCATGTAGTTCAAAGTTTGCTATCTTTTGATAATTATGTTATGTAATGAACCTGTCTTATGTATGACCTATTTATGGGTCCCTTGGTAATGTGGTAAGAAGATCTTTATGTGCGACCTATCTTTTGGGTCTGGTGCTAGCGTGAAAAGCCTTATTGAATATTTCAAGGCTATTGTTTATGCCGACATGTTTTGTGGTGATCTAAATTCAAATTGTGTTTGGCCGACTTAGAAGACTATGAAGAAATTGTGTCTAGCCAACCTAGGAGATTATGAAGGCAAGGAATGGTATAAGTAAAAGTTGGTTTTGTTCGATGAAGAAAAAGGAGTGTGCAAGCAGATACAAGGGTGTGAAGGAAGAAGTGATTTGTTTTGCAGAGGTTGTGTGAGGAAGGTGTGCAGTAGATTCTTGACCAGATCTGTTGCAGACAGTTATTGTGCTCTTAATCGAAACTATATTCATGCATATGTAGATGCAACTTCATCAATTCACTTTTGTTAGTGAGACTATTTTGTAATCAATTGTATTAATCGAGCAGTGAGCCCACCGATAGTGAGCCTTACCTGTAGTGAGCAATTTGGTAGTGAGCCTTTGTAAAAATCACCTTAACTAATGTCACCTTAACTGGTGTTCTATAATTGAGAATTAGCATTCTCCATGGTTTTTCCCTTCCTGGGTTTCCGCGTAAATTCTGGTGTTCATTGTGCATGGTGTCATTGTTTGCATTCATGTTCATATCTATTTAGTTATTTTCTGATTGATATATGCCTGCTCCAGATTAATTAAAGAAAATAAAATTGTTTTATGATAACTGATTCACCCCCCCTCTCAGTTATCCAGACTGTTCATCACTCTCAGGAACATCTGAGCTATCAGTGAGAGACCTACAAGATTAATTTTTTGTCCTCTATGCAATTGAACTAAAATGAAATAGTGTTGTGAGCCCGACCTCAAAATTGATATTTTTGGTCAACCTCTCGAGGGGGTAGCCTAGCATCCTACCATCATTCCACTGACCACCAAGGCACAATGGGGTATATAATTTTTTTCAAATCTTGATCTTAACATTGAATCTTTGAAACAAAACAATCACTACTTTGTCTCAAAGAGGGGCAACATGTAGAAATGTAAAATTGACCTAACACTTATCACACATCCTAAATGATATTTTCTCATCATCGACATCATTATCACATAACATCACTACATTTCACATCAATTACATCAAAAACCCTAAATTCCTCTATTAATTGAATAATAGTACATTATTTAATTAATTCACTTTTCCATCATTTTCGACTAATTAAATAAATTTCATTTATTTAATAAAGTCCTAATTTAACTTTATTCTTCTTGATTAATTAAATAACACCAATTATTTAATTATCACTAATTCACTTTATTCCCCTAAGTCAAATAAATTACTAAAACATAATAGTTTAATTCAATCACTTTCCCCTAAACTTGAATAATTAAATAAATTATTCAAAACATCATCCAAAAGGTCAAATAAAAAAAATAAAAATTTGTTTGTAAAAGTCAAACATGATTTGCACGTTCAACTCCAAAAAGATTAATTAATTAAATCAATTAATTAATTATCCTCACCCACTTTTATGATTGAGAAAATTACGATCCCCTGATTGCTCAATCTGATTAGCTGACTGATCCATCTATTTCCTGACAGATCAATCTATTCTTCAATTCTACATATTATTCAATCTATTTCTTCAATCCCATTGAACACTCAAAATGATTTCTTCAATCACGCCAATTATGTAATTAGAATCCACTGATTATTCCCATCTAAATCCTCTCAATGGTTTTCAACTGTTGATAAGGACATTCTAGTATGCAATCTTGAGCATTCATTTCGAAACAAAAAATATATATAACAACCATCTTTCTTCTAAAAAATGATCGGAGAATCAACATCAATTGCATGATGAAGTATTGCAAAAATATTAATCGACCTTTTGACATCTTTTTACACACATCTTCAATCAATGACATTGCACATTCTTGAAGCTTTTGCACGCACAAATGAAGGCTTCACATTGATACAAACAATCCAACATCTTTGCGAACACACTTTGACACAAGATGGTAACACTACTTTTATGATTTCATTTATGCTTTTCTCTTTTGATCTCATTTTTGAACTCATTGATTTTGTAATTTCATTTCATGAGTAATGGGCATGAATCATCTTTTTGTTTGATTAGATTAGTTTCCATTCATTCAATTTGATCTTATTGCATCATACCAATTTCCCCCTTACACAGGAAGGTAGATTATTGTGGCTCACTCCCTTCAAAACCCTAATTTTCATTGTTTTAGTGGCTATAACTAGATTAGAATAGCTCCAAAGGACTAGGATAAAACCAATTTACATGACCTTGGGGCACATATGCATGTTTTGTTCTTCCCTTTGGACTATGAAACACCCCAACCACTTTCCAAAGGGCAGTGCTAAGCATTTTCTCAGATTTTGCACATGACTTCATGGAAATCTACATGGATGATTTCACCACCTATGGAGAAACCTATGATGAAGCACTCAAGAACCTAGAGAAAGTTTTAAAGAGGTGTCAAGACCACAACCTATGCCAAAGTAATGATAATTATTTCATGATGATGACCCAAGGGATTGCACTAGGAAAATTTGTATCAAGTGAAGGGATTCAAGTGGATACCAATAAAATAAAAATAATCTCCACATTCCCTATGCCACAAAAGCAAAGAGATGTCAAGAGTTTTCTAGGACATGCAGGCTACTGTAGAAGTTTCATTTAGGACTTTATCAAAATTGCAGCACCCTTATTTGTTCTACTCACAAAGTATATATAATTTGAATGGACCATAGAATTCCAAAATTATTTTGAAGCACTTAAGATAGCCCTAACAAAAGCACCTATTTTGAGAGGACCAAATTGGAATTTTCATTTTCACATACACATATATGCTTCTAACTTTTCCATAGGAGCAATAATTGGACAAAAGGAAGGTAATAGGGAGTATGCCATATACTATGTATTAGCAAGAATTTACAAGGGGAAAAACTCAACTATACAGGCACGAAAAAAGAGATGTTGGCAGTTGTCTATGTAATTAAAAAGTTTTGAAACTATATCATGGGGAATCCAATATTAATTCACACTAATCACATTGTAATAAGGTATTTAATGAATAAACTTGTGGTTGATGGGAGACTTGTTAGATGGCTGTTATTGTTGTAGGAATTTGATATCACCATAGTGGATAAACTTGGTGAGGAAAATGTGGTGGAAGATTTTCTATCTAGATTACCCACTCAATTAGTAGAAGGTTTTGTTGATGATTATTTTTTAGATGAATATCTATTTTCTCTAACATTGCAGACACCTTGGTTTTTTCATATTGTAAATTACCTAGTAGCAGGGCAAATACCACCTCATTTCTCCCCTAGAGAAAAGAGGCAGTTGGTGCATAGAAGTTTCCCATACTCTTGGGTAGCTGGTTATTTGTTCTATATAGGTCCAAATAATATTATGAGGGGATGCATAAGAGAGGATGAGGTCTATGACATATTCAAATCTTGCCATCATGAACCCTGCGGGGGACATTTTGCAACAAAGAGAACTGCACTTAAGATTCTCACCATTGGCTATTATTGGCCAACTCTTCATAAGGATTTAGTGAAATATACAAGGAGATTTGACAGATGTCAAAGGATGGGTAGGCCAACTAAGACATAAGAAATTCCTTTGCAACCAAAGTTGGACTACCACCATTTGATAAATAAGGGCTAGATTTCATTGGTCCAATCTCACCAACATCCAATAACAAGGAACTTAGTTTGCACAAATTATCTAACCAAATGGGTTGAAGTCAAAGTGTTGCAATTTGCTAGAGATGGTAATGTATCCAAATTACTATATGAAGACATATTCACAAGGTATGGAGTTCCAAGAGAAATTATAATAGATCAAGGTTCATAGTTCACATTAGAGTTGATTACCAAATTGGTTTAGGAGTATGAAATAAGGCATAAGAAGTCAACACCCTATCACCCCAAGCCAATGGGCAAGTGGAAGTAACAAATAGGGAGATTGAAAACATCCTAACCAAAATAGTGCAGATTCACAGAAAAGATTGGGCAACCAGGTTACCTGAGGCAGTATGAGCCTATAGGACAACATGGAAGACAAAAACGTGCTTTACACCCTATGAGTTGGTGTACAATAAAACAAATGTTCTACCCATAGAATTTGAATACAAGACACTTAGGATGACAGTTGAACTAGATATGGATTTGACAACACAAAGATAAATACTACACAACCTAAATGTACTAGATGAGATAAGAATGGAGGCCATGCATCACATAGAGATTATTCAAAAATAGAGTAAAATGACATTACTAGTATATAAAGAAAAAATAAATTACTATAGGTGACTGGGATTTATTATATGACTCCAGGTATAAAGATTATAAGGGGAAGCTACAAAAAAGGTGGTTAGGACCATATGAATTAGATAAATTTTTTCCAAATGGTGCAGTTAAGTTACAAACTATAGATGTTAGTTTCTCACTATTGGTCAATGGTAATAGACTAAAAATTTACAAGAAACCAAAATGAAAATATGATTTTATCATTGCTCTAATGTAGCAATATGGACAACATAGTGCTTCAAATAAAGACATTGAACATGCTAGTAATCATGGCAATGACATTAATCTTGATAAAAACATCTTGAAAGACAACAAAGATACAAAAGTGCACAATACATATTCTACACATGCTTCATTAGATGAGCTACATAGCTCATCTAATGGAGTTATCCAAGTATAATTTTCTAACACCCACATATGCACACACTACATAGATGATCCAGTCAACAATTCTTTTCAACTACACTCCACGACACAGTAGGGACCAACAACTTTACAAATAAAATCCAACACAATTAAAAAAGGGACCTATTGTAGAAGGTACCCACAACACATGCCAATCAAAAAATTCAAAATTTTCCACCAACTTAATTGCATGCCATGCACATACATTACATTTCTTCATACATGCAACTACATGTCTGTCATATCATTTCTTTCATCCTATCCCACGACACATTCCTCAATTTCCATGCATTTAGGAAATCGTTTCATATCCATCTACCATAAATTCCACAACCTTCATCACCATGTGCCACCCTGTAATTTCATCCACCACATGTTGCAATTAAATAAATGTCAAATCATAATTACACTGCGGATGCTCCTACTCATCTTCACATGAGTTGAGATTAGTTCCTTCATGTTAACATGTACACTCTAATTTTTCATAATTCACATAGCTTGCAATTGTTTTTCAACATATTTACATTTAAGTTTGCATGCTACATAATCATTATCTTCTTTCCATTATATGTAATTAAACCTTCAACCTAGTATGCTAATGTTAAGTGAAGTCACTTAATGAATTTAGTTGGGGAGGGAGATTACTTTCTCCAAGGCTTGCATTTTCAAATTTGTCACTAAAAACATCAAATACCTTTCTACCTTTTTTTTGTGAATTTCTACAATTTTTTTGTCATTATCCCAATTTTGAGCCATAACCCAATCCCAATTTAAGTTATAACAAACACAGTATAAGCAGCTGGTAGTTGGCAGTTGAATTTCAAGAATTCATGAATAAGTAGATAGAAAGAATTGGTAAGGGCAAGGATTGGTGATGTTAAAATTGTGAGCCGAATTTGTAGAATTTGAACAAAAAAGAGTAATTTACCATCATGGGAGGAGATATTATTTGTAGGGAGCCTTCTACACACCAACAAATACTAGAAGATATGCTAGTCTTTCCTATTTTCACAAATACAGGATGGTTGTACTATTTTTGAGGTTGACAAAGTATAATGAAGCCATGACAAAACAATTTGTGGAGACATTAGAGCATGATGAAGCCATTTTTCGAAGGGTAAGAGTAGATGCTTTTGAGGCTTCAATTGCAGAGGTATCTGGTTTTCCAAGAGAGGGATCTAAATTTCCTGTCAAGGCAAATGCAATAGCTACCAAGGAAGAATTTAAAGAGCCTAGAGAGAATTTTGAGTCATCACCCCAAGGTACCAAAAGATTATCACTACCATGGGTATGGGCTTCTTGTGCCTCTTATATTGTCAAATATATTAAATGTGAATGGGGTTAATGTACCAAATTTTCTTTATAACTAATTGAAGAGAATGGGGTCTGAATGCAAAAGGAAAAGAAACACTATATCCCTGTCACACTATTTTTTGGTTACCCTACTTGTGAAAAGAAGTTTAAGGGTTCAATGTCCACATGTCTCCTGGAAAAGATTTTTGATTTGTAACCATATTAGCAATATAATTGAGCCAGTTGTTCTAGAGAATTTGCAGTCACTTGTTGCATCATTGAGGGAAATTCCCTTTGGTTCACATGATACTTCACCTACCCGCAACAGGGGAGAACCAAAGGAGCAAAGTCTGTGAAGGTCACTACCTACAAACTTTGAGCATCTTGCAACAAGGAATTTCTAGGAAACCCAAACTTCTTCTAAGACACCAAAAACAAGAAAAAGGAAAGGTGGACCTTCCCTTGCTCCCAAGAAAGTGCAGAAAAAGAAGGCCACCCAACCAAGGCATTCACATCGCCTAAAAAGGAAGGGTGTTATGAGGGGTAGTGTCAAGAAATCAGAGTAAAATATTACTATGATAGTAGAGGATTAAGACTTGCAAGACAATGTTTTTGAGAATGTACATACACCTGTAAAGAGGAAATGGTATGTTTCAACCACCTCTAAATTTGACTCAAAGGACATTTTTGTTGCTAATAAAACAAGAAGAAGAACCCCACAAAGCCCTAATAGTGAGGATTGTGCATATACTAGGGTTGGTAATGATCAAACTTTTGAAGAAGATGAGAATTTTGTTGCAAGAATGGAAGAAGAATGAAGCGTTGTCATTGATGTCAACCAATTAGCTAGTTATCTACTAGTTGTTGATTGTACATGTCGAGGATATTGAGAAAATTGTATTAAAAGAAGGTTTCTGGTTTTGGTGCTCGTGAACTATGTTTTGTTGTGTGTTTTTTGAGTTCTAGAAGAATTGGTGTTGGTCCAAAATTTCTCTTTGTTGAAGTATCATGGTGTTTGGTTCAAGTATTGTGTTGCCCTGGTTGTGTTGCAGTTGCATTTGGCATTTGGAAGCATCGAGCTCAATTGATCTATGTGTTTTACACTAGTGTGGTTGACCATGTGTCAAGCACTACTTTCGAAGTTGATGAATCATGTTGGATCTATTATGGGTCTTGGTGAAGCGTGTGTTTAGGTTGCCCTCATTCTAATTACACCCTCGGATGTTTGGCACCAACCTAATTTGAATTTGAAGTTGGATGGCCGACTTTGTATCTTTTCAAAGTTGGAGATGGTATAAATACAGAATGTGCTAAGCAATGAAAATTGTACATAAGACAAGAAGGAAGATAAGTGAAAGATTAGACATGAATTTGATGCTATTCTTTATGTGTGAGAGTTGAGTTTGTGGTTTTTCAGTGTGAAGCTTAACGCCGAGTTTCCAAATGCAGTGAGCAGAAGGCTAACTCTATCATTCATGTGAGTTGATCAATGATTGTGCTAGAATATTTGTTGCATTGGGATTGTTTTCTCTCTGTAAAAAATCTTCATTGTCTTCTTTGTATCTCTATGGCAGTGAGCCCTCTGGGTTGTAGCCCTGTGGATAGTGAGTCCTTATTTTAGGCAGCGGGCCTTATTTCAGGTAGTGAGCCTTTTTGTAATCAGCTTTGATATTCTCTATAGTGTGAGTGAATCCTCATTATGGTTTTTCCCTCATTGGGTTTTCCATGTTATTGTGTTTGTGCACTTGCATTTGATGGCTAGTCACTTAATCAGTTTATGTGTTAGTTCTAGTAATTGAATTTAAAGTTATAATTTGTGACAACTGATTCACCCCCCTCTTAGTTGTCCTATCCAACAATTGGTATCAGAGCTTGGTTCCTTGGTGAAGAGCTTAACTGCTTGAGGAAGGTCTGGGATGGCTAAGAAAATGATCTTTGATTATCTGAGGTTTGATGGAACTAACTATGGTATCTGGAAAGTATTCATGGAAGAATATTTGGAGTATTGCAGATATGATGTAGAGAAAGCTTATAAGAACTCTTACACTCCTCCTACAAATGTTCCAAGTACACCTGAAGAAATTAAAGCACATGAAGCAAATAACAAGGAAAATTTCATCTTGAAGAATAGTTTGGTACATTCAGAGTTGATTAAGGTTTAGAATTTGAAGACAACTAAGGAAGTCTGGGTTGCTTTAGAAAGAGCACACGATGGAGATGAAAGGGTAAAAGAGGAAAAATTATAGAATTTTGGAAACACAGTTTGATCTTCTACATATGTCCAAAGATGAGAATGTTAAAGCCTATGTATAGAGATTGGATGAGGTAGTGGATGGAATGTGATCTCTTGGTGCCATTGTAGATGAAACCAGAATTGTAAAGAAAATTATTAGAACTCTTCCTAATGCTTACAATGAAAAGGTGAGTGCTATTGAGTAGACTATAGATTACAATACTTGTACTAAGGATCTGTTGTTAGGATTCTTGACATCTTATGAAATGAGGAAGCCGAATCTAAGAAGTGGAGGCAAAACAAAATCTGCTTTTAAAGCTACAAAAACTAAAGATTCAAATGAAGAGAACTTTGAAGAAATTGAGGCTAACTTTGTAAGAAGATTGAGAAAAGGTTCCGGTAAGTATGAAGGAAAATTTCCCTTTAAATGATTTAGTTGTGGAGAAATTGGTCACTATGCTACAAAGTGTCCAAAAAGAGCTAAAAAGAATAAACAAAGATATGAGAAAGAAAGGAAAGGAAAGAAGATTAATAAAGCTTACTATGTTAATGAGAATGCTAGTATTTCAGATGAAGATTTAGAATATGAAGATCCAGATGACAATGAATGTTTGTTCTTGGCGATTAAAGATGAACCTACTTCTACTTATTTAGAAAGACATTCAAAGGAAAGTCCTCCAGAGAAGAAGGAAAAGGAGAAGGAGAAGGAGAAAAATGAAGGTATAGTTATCTCTGCCCTACATGCTAAACAAGAAAATAATTTTTGGGTAGTTGATAGTGGTTGTTCACATCACATGACTAGTGACAAGAGTAAGTTTGTAAAACTTTAAAAATATGATGGAGGCCTGGTTATGTTTGGAGATGATACTAGTGCTAAAATCTGTGGGATAGGTTCAGTAAGTTTTGATAGCAAACATCATACTAACGATGTCTACTATGTTAAGGGTTTAAGGCATAATCTGTTGAGTGTTGGTCAAATGTGCGGAAAGGGATATGATATTATGTTTAAGGATGAGAAGTGTGAGATCTAGAAAGGATCGAGACTATTGATTGCTACATGAAAGGAATCATAAGGGAATATTTATCAGCTTAAAGGTGCTGATGGATGATGTTTTATGACTCAAATAAATGACAGCTGGTTATTGCACAGGAGAATGTGTCACATGAATTTTGATAACTTGGCAAGGATTAGTACTGTTCAAGCCGTGAGAGATATACTGAGAATTACAAAGTCTGTAAATGCTATATGTAGAAATTGCCAGTTTGGGAAGCAAAAAAGAAATCATTACAAAATAAGAGAACAATCTACTACTAGATTGTTGGATTTGGTTCATACAGATCTTTGTGGTCCTATGAGAGTGCAAAGCCTACTTGGTGAAAGGTACTTTATGCTTTTAATTGATTATTATTCTAGATATACTTGGGTGACATTTTTGAGAGAAAAATCAGAAGCATTAGATAGATTCAAAGCTTTCATGGCTATGGTTGAAAATGAAGTGAATTTAAAGATAAAATTCTTAAGATCTGACAGAGGTAGTGAATTCACCTCCCACGAGTTCAATATGTTTTGTGAAGTGCATGGAATAAAGAGACAATTATCTGCTCCGAGAAATCCTCAACAAAATGGAGTTGTTGAAAGGAAAAACAAAACAGTTCAAGAGGATGCTAGGTCAATGATTATAGAAGCCAAATTATGGAAAGTTTACTAGAAAGAAGCTATTCACACTGATGTATATGTATTCAATCAAGTTTAGGGAAGAGAAAATAGTAAAAAGACTCCCTATGAGCTATGGCACGAAAGAATTCTAACTGTTAAATATTTCAAGGTATTTGGAAGAAAATGCTATATCAGAAGAGATGAGGAAACACTAGGAAAGTTTGATGGAAGAAGTGATGAAGGAATATTTCTTGGTTACTCTACTAAAAGTAAGGCATACATATGTTTTAACAAAATATTGAGGAAGATTGTGGAAAGCTTGAATGTGAAGGTTGATGAAAAAGTGAAGAATTCTATTGATATTGATGGATATGTGTCTGATGAACATGACTGTGCAAGAATAGAAGAAATTGTGGAAGAAAATGATAAAGATGAGTAGAAAGAGTAGAATGAAAGAGAAGAAGATGCTCCAGTAATGTCCCTTAGAACACCAAAATATGTATAGAGAAATCATTCAAAACTTCAGATTATTGGAGATAAGACAAGAGGTGTGTTGACTAGAAGCAAAGTTGCTGCTGAAGTAAATTTATGCTTATTATATGAAATTAAGCCGAAGTCAGTAAAAGAAGTATGTGAAGATGAACATTGGAAGGTAGCAATGAAAGAAGAAATTTTGCAGATTGAAAAGAATCAAACTTGGGAATTGGTTCCAAGACCGACAAACAAAAATATCATTGGATCAAAATGGGTATTCAGAAACAAGCTAAATGAGAACATGAAAGTTGTTAGAAATAAAGCAAGGCTTGTGTGTAAAGGCTACTCACAAGTGGAAGGTATAGATTTTCAAGAGACTTTTTCACTGGTAGCAAGAATGGAAGCTATAAGGATGTTCTTAGCATTAGCTTCTTATAAAGATTTCAAAGTCTACCAAATGGATGTCAAGTCAACATTTTTGAAAGGAGAACTAGATGAAGAAGTTTACATGGAACAACCAGAAGGATTTCAATTGATAGATCAACTGGATATGATGTGAAGATTGAAGAAAGATTTATATGGACTAAAGCAAGCTCCTAGAGAATGGTATGCAAGGTTAGATAAGTATTTGAATCAATAAGGATTTCACAAAGGTACGATAGATAGTAATTTGTATTTCAAGACTGAAAATGACAAAATCTTGATTATTGTTGTGTATGTTGATGGCATTATCTTTGGAGGAAATGAAAAGATGTGCAAGATTTTTGTAGAAGAAATGCAGAAATAATTTGAAATTTCTATGTTTGGGGAGATGAATTTCTTTTTTGGGCTACAGATTAATCAAATAGAGAAAGGAATTTTCATTTCACAGTTTAAGTATGTGAGGGAAATGTTGAAGAAATTTGGGATGGATGGTTCCAAAACAGTAAGTACTCCTATGGTAACTAGATGCAAGTTGGGAAAGGATGATGATTCACCTAAGGCTGATCAGAGCAAGTATAGATCTATGATTGGTGGGCTACTATATTTGACTGCTACTAGACTGGATATTATGCATGCGGTTTGTCTTGTGGATAGATTTCAAGAAGATCCAAAGGAAACACATGTTACTACAGTTAAAAGAATATTTAGATATTTGAAAGGCACTCCGAATTATGGATTATGGTATCCTAAAGATATTGATTTTACACTTAGTGCTTATATAGATGCAGATTGGGCCATAAGTATAGATGACAAACAAAGTACAAGTGGTGGTACATTCTTTCTTGGATGTAGATTGATGGCATGGTTGAGTAAAAAGAAAGATTCAGTCTCTTTGTCTACTGTCGAAGCTAAGTATATTGCTCTTACATCATGTTGTACATAATTTTTATGGATGAAACATACATTGAAAGATATCACAGTGCTACATGATGATTCTATTCCTATCTATTGTAATAACACAAGTGCAATTAATATTTCAAAGAATCCTATGATGCACTCAAGAATGAAGTGTATATCTATCGGGTATCATTTCTTGAGAGAGAAGGTCATAGAGATTGAAGTTAAGCTTGAGCATGTTTCGACAAAAGATCAGATTGCGGATATATTTACAAAGTCTCTTCCTAAAGATACTTTTGAGTATCTCTAGGATAAGCTAGGGGTTATTGCCCCTCCTTTTACAAACTAAGATGCATTTGGAGATGCATCATTCCGATGATTTCATGATTCTATCTTTTGGAATGATGTTCATTGGTGGTTTCCCTCAAGGGGAGTAGGTAGGTTTTCTAAAGCGTTGTCATTATGAGTGTGATAGGGTGAATTTACTTGCTAGAATACGAGCAGCAAACAAGAGAGTACAAAACAACAACAAAAGACACCCTACACCTCAAGATTAGCCTAGTTGGATTCAATACAAGATAAAGACAACAAAATGAAATCTTTTACCTTGTTTCAAATCAATCATTTGGTTGGCCCTTCGATTTTTGGTGTTGTATGCTCCTTGGATGGAAAGAGATGAAAATGTGGATTGTAAGATGGATGGAAAATGGATGAAAGTATGAAAAATGGCTAAGTATGGCTGGCATGAATGATCTCTCCTAAAATGAGAGAAAAGAGGGGGTATTTATAGAGATTTTTGGACTCTCTAGGGAAATGAACGGTTGAGATTGAGCCACCAAGATCAAAATGTAGGGCTAAGGTGAGTTGAGAACTCACAAGCCCTCACATATTGACATGTGGCATGTGATATGGCTTAAAAAAGATGTGTACATGAGGTGGAAGGATAGTACATGACATGGAGGGAGTACATAGTACCTTGGGATTGGGACAAGATCTCCTCATAAAGGAGGTCCTTGTCCCCATGTGGGTGAGAGGACATGTGGGGAATTAAAAATTCCTCAAATATCCTCATGGGGATGAGAAAAATAATTTTAAATTCCAAGGGATGCATTGGAGGATTAAATGTGAATTAAAAATTCACATGGGGAATGGAGTGCCTTTTTCAAAAAGAGAAAGCCTTTAATAAGGTTGACTTAGGACACATTCCATAAATGATATGGGGATTAGAGATGACCTAATTAAGTGATTAAGGTTGTGCAAGTACTTGATTAGACTAATTAATTATGATTAGAAGAGAGTTAGATTCCACATGTGACTTGATGTGACAAGTCAAAGATCACATGGGGAAGAGAAAAAGGAATTTAATATTCCTTGGAAGGATAAAAAGAATTAAAAATTCCTTGAGAGGTTGATTAGGCTAGTTAATAAAAGATTAGAGGAGGGTTAGGTGGCTAAGAGAGATTAGAGGCCAACTTGCAAAAGTTGGAGGATGTGACACATCCTAATCAAGGATTAGGCATGTGCACAGCCCTAATGATGAGATTAGGAGAATAATTTGGATTAGATAAAAATGATGGAGGATGTGACATATGAGGAATTAAATAAATGTCATATTTATTTAATTCACTTGATGAAAGGGGGAAGGTATTTAATTATTTAACTAGATACCTTAGGGATTAGAAGAACTTTAGAGGTATTAATTAAATAATAGTGATATTACTTAATTAATGCGGATAAGGGAATGCTTAGATGAAAAGGGATAAATTTGGATAAATTAAGTGTCCAAATTTAGGTGTCTATATTTTGCCCCTCTTTGAGATGGTGTTATGAAGTAGCATCATTTCAAAGAATATTAAAACATAGAACCTAGAAGAAGATGGTTAGATTGGGAAAGATGCCTCAGTCATCCAAAGGAATGACTAGGAAGGGAAAAAATGATGAAAATTAGGGATGAAGGATGCCCCCTCGAGAGGACATGTGGGTTCGAGAGAACACGGGTGTGCTCTCGAAATGGGTGAGATGATGCAAGGGGGATATGAGGAAGATGATGCAAAGGCGGAAGGAGATTGGGGGGGAGTGATGAAGGATGAATGGATGGGGGGGGATTTTGATAGATGAGAGGATGGAGATGAAATACAATCCAAATGCAATTTTTCATCATTAGGAGCACTAATTTTTACTATAATAGAAGACACGATACACCAAGGTATAAAGGACCAAGGCAGATTAGTGTCTAATGCATGAGACAAACATAGAAAACAAGAAGGCTATCCCAACACCCCAAAGTCATGATGACTTTGGTTGGGCCAGGTATTGGGATAACCAAACACACAAAAGGATGCCCCAGCATGACACAAGACCTCAGGGATCTTGGTGGGTACTACGTGGGACAACCGAGAAGACAACAACAAAGAAAAGATCAAGATATGCCCCTATGTTGACTAGTCAAAGCACACCATGATATGATGGATCAAGGTGACCATGACAAGTGATGATAGGGAGCTCAAATGATAAAAAAGTCCAAAAGCATCAAAAGATCGCAATCAATTTCAAACATCCTTTGCCATAGGATCAATGGGATGGATGGGATTGATGAGGTTTGTTAGGAAGGATGCATCCTGTTGAGACTGATGATGGATACTAAATTGAAAGATCGATATGACGCAGGATATTCAGAACCAATTGGATTTGATGATACAAGTGGATCTTGTTTGTTAAGAACCAGCTAGATAAGGGCATAGCTTGATGATATGACACAAGAGACATGACACAAGATAGGAGACTGACACATCCTAGTGACCTAGGGGCTCGGGGGCCGATCAAAGATTAGCCATTCCTATGTGGAAGTGCAAAGCCCTCGTAGTTCGATAAAAGGCTGACGATAGACCATGATGGAGACTTTGATGGATGACAAGATGGAAAAAGAAGAAAGACTGATGATAGATGGTAAAGGACCAGACGGAAAAAGCCCCGAGGGCAGATCAAATGATCGACCTTGCCTACGTGAAAGCGTAGGGGCAACATAGTTTGACGAAAGACCATCGATAGACAATGGATGAAGGATGATGAGATAACCCTAGATAAGGGGATAATATGATGGGACCGAGATAAAGAGACAAGATAGACCGGTTGGATTGGATCGGAGGATGGTGACTACACAAAGCTCAGGGATGGGATAGTTATCCAAATCAGCAATGATGAAGTGGGAGGAAGACAAGATGGATAGATGAAAGATTACTCGGAACGAGTAAATAGATGATCGAGAGGGATGAACGACTACTCAACATGAGTAAACGACCGCTCACAATGGATGAGTGATTCTTGGAACGAGAAGATGAAGGTTTAGAATAGATGAAAGATTACTCATAACGAGTAAACGATTGATTGGGATTGTTGAATGAGAGTTCGAAATGATAGGTTTGAAATGGATGAATGTTTACTCAGAACGAGTAAACAGATGTTTGAGATGATAGATGAAGGTTCAAAATAGATGAATGGTTACGCAGAATGAGTGAACGAATGATTATAATGGATGAATAGGACAAAATTGAAGAAGATGGAGGGAGGGATCTTAAGATTTGTTTCGATATCCAAAGATCTTGACGACAAATGGACTAAAGCTCAGATTAGGGTTTTAGTTAAGCTCAGATTGGGATAGGATTAAAGCTTAGATTAGGATTGGATTAAAGCTTAGAATGATTGGAGGATGTGATGGGATTGATTCTACACCAAGTTCCAGGGTTTAAGGGACGTAAGGTGTTGACAAGCAGATTTTTCCAGATTTGGCAATTTTCAAAAATTGCCAAATTTTGCCATTTTAGGAAACTTCATGGTCAGACGTTTGAGAGTTCAGTTTTTTTCCAAAAAAAACCAAAACTAAGATAGGATGAATTTCCAGCTAACATCCCAAATTTGAGACATGCATTCCAAGTTATTGAATTTTTTTTTTTCAAAAACTAAAAAAAAACACTAAATTACGATTTTGAGGGTCAAGATGAAAGTTTGAGGCCTCGAAAATGTGGCGAAACGGGGTCCAACCGACTTAGTATCAATTGGGAATCCACATGCCACCTCATAATGCAACCACCCGTAAAATTTTAGCTCAAACGGACACCCAAGTCAAAAGTTATGGCCTCTGAAAGTTTCAGCATAAAAATCAATCAGCAAAGATGAAGCAGGAGGATGACAAGATGGATTAATTAGTCAGGTACGCCCCCAAAAGAGGGCTAAATAGTGGGCGGGAAAAACAATTAGAGGAGTAGGGGACCTTCGCTAGGGTCCCATGGAGGAGCGGATCCGTTCGCGCCCGGGCAGGTTCGCCCATGGACGGGGGCGGGTCCACCCGTGCTCGAGCGAATCCGCCCGCAGACAGACCTAGGCGGGTCCACCGACGGATTGGGGCGGTCCGCCTGCAGATCCGCCCGGGTCCACCTGGGATCTCGGACGGATCCGCTCGCGGACCCAGGCAAGTCCGCCTGTGGCTGGGCGGGTCCGCTCGAGAGCTCAGGCAGATCCACCTGTAGCCGGGCAAGAGCCCGCCCGGGAGCTCGGGGGGGTCTGCCCGGGGACCAAGGCAGGTCCGCTCGAGCCTGGGTAGGTCCGCTTGCATGCTCGGGTGAGTCCACCCATGCCCAGGGCAGGGTTGGGGATCCGGGAGGAGATGATGAAAGGGGAGATGAATCAATTAATAAAGCCCTAGATTAATGTGAAAGTGTAAAGATACACCTTACAACATAAAAAAAAATAAGACACAATTAAGTCCATTTAATTTAAAGGGCCCTAAAATTAATGTGAATATGTAAAACATATTACAACACTAAATCAAGGCATAATTAAGCTTATTTTATTATCAATTATTTCTAAATTAAGTGAGAAAAAGGGATACTTTTTTGTACACTACAGAAGGTAACTCAGGAATTCTCCAAACAAAAAGAGAAATCAGAGGATAAGGAAAAAGCCATTTCAGAGCATGCCCGAGTATTGGAGAACAAAGAAACTAAATTAAAAAAGCTAGCAGTGAAGGTTGAGGAGATAGTAGATAAGGTTGCTCAAATTGTTAAGTGAAAACTTCCTGCTAGAGTGTACACTTTGTATTCATAGGAAAAGTTTCTAAGATTTCAATTTAGTTAGTTGATTAATAATTTGCTAGTGTCAATGAGTAAATTTTTTGACTTTCTAAACATTTTTGCTGATGCCACATTAGAAGTACAAGATTAATTATGTGAATTTTATTTACATAATTATACTGTGCTAGATGATACAGAGTGCAACCCATTACTGTTTGTGGGTGATTTACAAATTAGGGCACTAGCTTCATACTTTAGAAATGAAATTCAAGGGGTGAGATTATGCAGGACTACTTAGAGAGGGAAAATTCAATTTCCCTTCAGATCATAAAGGAATCTAAGAACCCCCATAAGATAATAGCTGAGTGGACAAAGTTGCTGAAGTACAAAGATGTAGGTAGAAAAATTATGCAACTGAGATTATGATAGAATAGAGAGGCTAATAGTAGGACTTGTTCATCATTCTTATTAGCTTATATAGGAAATGTGGAATAGTTTAACCCCTGAGTTGCAAAAGAAAGAGCCCCACTCTATATCTAACTTTCTGGCTATTCTTGGAAGAACCTGAAGATATATGGACATTACAAAAGATAGAGCACTTGAATGGGTACCTTTGACTTTCTCTCCAACAATGCTTCTCTACTTGATACCACATTGGATAGGGGAAAGGAATGGAGAACGAGAAGAAGCTAAGGATGTCAGGTGGCAAAGAATTTCATGCTATAGAGGTTTTTATTTGAGACAACAAAAAGGAGTGGATGTCATCACAGACCTCAGGGAGATGACCTTATAGTACAACCTCCAGTATTCAAACCGCTTTGCTTGAGGACAAACAAATGATCAGTTGGGGGGAATGATGAATCTTATTATTAGTTAGTTTTCTATTATTTCAATGCATGCTTTAGACATCTCTAGACACTTATTTCCTATATATCCCTGAACTTTTCTATCTTTTATAATCATTATGCAAACTTGGACCTGGTTTAAAGTCTATGGAAATATGATGATGATATGATAGTTATTGTGTGATTAATATGTGGATATGTATGAAATGCAATTAATATTTGTGTTTAAATTATGATTATTAGTATTGTATAGATGTTGTGTGAATTAACTCTTTATAGCTAAGCCAATAGACTATAGCCTGTAGCAACTGGAAGGCGTAGCCCGTAGCCAAAAGGAGTTTCAGTAGCAATGCAGGGGAAGTTAGAAGAACACAATAGTTGCATAAATGGAGGTGTCTACTTGTTAGGATTGTTGTGAATTATCACATTATTTAATAAAACCACTAAAGGAGAAGAATTTTGCTACAATTGGGAATCTAGCATGACTATTTCTATAGTCCACATTTTAGTTTAAAACAATTATAGCAAGAGTTATAGTCCTATTTAAATTCTTCTTCCTTTTTAGTTGTTTTTTGTTTACTTAGACTTTATCGCACTCTATTTTGTAGGGAGTGGTGATTTATAGTTAGATTTATATTTTGAGTCCTTATTCTAATAATAATCCCTCGTACATATATAAATAGTTTGATTTTTGAGTTACTTAGTTAAGTTGGAATAGAGAATTTAGCAAATAGATTTGTTCAGTTAAGTTTCTAATTTTAATATAGACAATGCTTTGTTTCTCAATTATGATCTTATGAATAAGATATTCTAGGAGAATCTATTTGGATTGTGATATCTTGAATTATGCAATGTGATCTTTTCAATTACTATTATGTTAATTTAGTTTGAGGAGCTATATTTGAGTTCACTTTGTGGAGACAATTACTTGAGCAAGGGTCACTCAAGGTAACTGTTCCCCACTTTATTTCCTGTACATTTTTTTTTTGCAGTAGTTGGTTTCATAATTATGCTTGTATTAATCAGATTCTTCATGTGATCAATTTGAATAATATCTTGTCTAATATTCATTATTTAATTGTTCCATGCATTGTTCTCCAAAGTTAGTCAATTTAGTTGAGTTAGCAAGTATAGGTTAAATGCAAAATTTATTTCTTGATAGTGAACTAGTCATAGTCTTTAGTTGTAAGTACCTATAGCAATAGCTTCAACATTACCTCTTTTCACTATTATGCAATTTAGGATTTGTAGTATGTGTAAACACCTATGCTAGGATGATATAAGTAGTGAAGAGTCTCTAAAAGCACATACAGTGCCAACATCATCAAAATCTTACGTTAGCTTTGGTTGATAAATTAAATGAAGGTATTTCAAGGGTTTAGTGAATTGTTTAGTAGGACCCCCTTTGAATTGTGTGTTTGACACCAATTTTCCTAAACATTAGTAGGCCTATATAGGGTTCATTGGCTCTTAGCACATGGCATGATTTCATTGCAATGCGCTCCCTCTTTAGAGTGTATTTTCATTCTTGTAGCGCATAAAGGAAATACGCTAGGTTTTTTACATTATGGAAAAGATAGGTGTCACAAAGCAATTGCAACACATATCCTCAATGCATCAAAATTTTGGTTCTTCAACATAAAGCTAAAACATGCTAAGAAGAAGCCACTAGCAATATGACACTTGGCACTATATCATTTCATCACATCAATTTTTTAGAGTGTATTATTAAGGATAAAGTGCACAGTGAAAAGGTGATGGTTAAACAAAGGTATCAAGGAGGGATAGGTGTCACACCCACATTTCATCACAAGGATTATTCAGAGTGTATTTTCATGCCCTCAATGCATAAAGAAAATTCACTAAGCTTTGAATCATAATATGAGGACACGTGCTCACATTGTATTGCAACACTTAATCCCTTTGCAATACATTCTCTTCTTGACATCATGAATATAAAAGGTGATGGAAGGATGATGTCACAAGTGGACATGTGGCTCTTTTTCATTGCATTACATGGATTCAATGCAACACATTTTTGGTTCTTCAATGCAAAACCAAAATGTGCTTGGGTTAAAGAAGCAAAAAGCAAGACGCATGTCACCCTAAGGCTTCAACACATAGGTATTTCACATTGTATTTTCATAAATGAAATTTCAAATGGAATATGCACTATAAGGAAGATGTGTGATAGCTATAGATCTCATTTTAAAGCATTCATATCAATGATCAAAATTCAAATTCAAATGACTAGCTAATTGAAGATTAGTTTCATAAGTGTGACCATCGTGCAACAATTAAGACAACAACTACTTTTCTAAAGCCATTAAAACATTGAATTATTTTATTTTCATCACATTTGCAACCATATTCAATAAATCTAAAGAATAGAGCTCTCAAAAGGTGAAATTCAAGCGAAGAAGAACTAGGGTTTTGTCTAATTTCTCAGGTAAGTTGTCTATATGCTTGTAACTACAAAATTTAACAAAATTGTTGTAAGGATTGTGTAATATAGGGTTTCTAGGGTTGTTTGTTTAATTTTTAGAAAGAAAGAAGAAGAACCATAGGATTTTTAGAGGTAAAAAATTTGTGATTAAACCCTAAGAATATGAGTGAGCCTAGTGTTAAGGATAAGGGTACAAAAAGTTTCATGGAGGATGACCTCATGAAACAACTATTAAAAGGTGCAAGACAACTGAGAGGGGGGGAATTATTTGTCACCAAATTCAATCACAAAACTTCAAACACTTATCAACTTCACAACCACACTAATCTGTTATTAAGTATGAACATGTAATGCAGATAACATAAATCAAAATCAACCCAATGAACACCAGATTTTACATGGAAAAAACCAATAAGGGAAAAACCACAGTGAGGGTTAACTCACAATATAAAGTTATAGCAAAACCAAATATAAGAGGCTCACTACTTGAATACAAAGGCTCGCTACCTATAGAAAGGACTCACTATCCAATAGGGAGGCTCACTACCTACAAATACAAAAGATAATAGAAAGATCCACCACAAAAATTTACACACATTCACAACTTTGATTAGAAGATTGTAGAAACCTTTAGCTCACTACTTTTAGGAATTTAGCACAATAAAGTATTGCTGCCTCAACTCACTTTCACACAACTCTGCTCTTCACTTGTGGCTTACTTCATTATTTTGTATATTTTAATCCTTCATAACTCTACTTGTATTTATACCATCTTCAACCTTAGAAAGCTTTCTCCAAGATCGACCACATACACTTCATTTCATAAATTCAAATTAGGTCGAAAAATCAACATTCTCGTGGTGGAAAGGAATGAGAGTGGACCAATTAAACACTTAACCAAGACCGAAAACAACATCTCAGATCAACCACATGCTTCCTTAATTAAATTTTGAATTCTTCATATGAAGTGTAAACACCAGGTCGGCCAAACCTAATGAAAACACAAATGAACATTGAAGTACACACTTTCTAGCAAGAAGATAACATGTAGACAATGTAACACACTTTTTCATGCTTGAGAACACATCTACGATACCTTTAGATACATCCGCAGCAAGTGCAACAACCTTTGAACATAGAATGCCTTCCATTAGTCCATCTAGACTGTGCAAACACATACAACAACTCTGAAACTCAACCTCCAGAGTACCAAACCACAAACATCTCTGGTAGAACCCAGAGAACATTTACAAGACATATTCCAAATCTACAAGACTTGAAACAAAATAGCAGAGGACTGTGGAGTAGAAAATTTTTTCCCAGCCCATAGACAAGCAACTCTGTCAAACCAGTTCACACAAATTTCACACTCCATCAAACTAGAAGCTACAAATCAAGAGATGACACCAACAAATTTCCAAAAACAACCTTTTAGATCTGCACAAGCATAGGATCAACACAGAAGAAACGTGAAGCACATACCAGAGCACATTCTGAACACATACATACTACTGACTTCACTCTTTATTAATTTTATCAAAAGCACTTGGTAACTCATCATTTTAGCACATCTGCAACATCATAAGGATAACTCCATGTACTCACAACATCTCAATAGCATCTCATCTATACATGCATAATCTGCAACATTTTGAACTGTGTTGACATCAATGACAACATTAATGACAACAACACCAAACTTTCTCATACTTGCAACAATCTCCCCCTTTTTCATTGATGGAAACACATTATGTGAAAAACCATCAAAGACAACACTCTCCTTTATTTTCTAGATCTACACAACATTCCTCTTCTACTATTTTTCACATGTCTCTCTCTCCCTCTTTAACATCAATGGAAAAGATCAAAATCTCTGATCACTCCCCCTTAGGAGTGCACCCATGCAACTCATACTACAACAATGAAAACTTTCTACTCCCCTTGTAGAGTAGACCCATTCATCAGTCCAAATAAATGAAGAATCTGTAGATCCACTAGACTGATGCACCTCCATGTGCACCTAGTTCGGAGGGCCAATGACCCCAAAATTCTCCTTGAGATACTCAAAAGTATCCTTCAAAAGAGCCTTAGTGCATATATCTACAATCTATTCCTTTGTAGACACATACTCCAAGCCGAATTTATTCTCCAACACCTTCTATCTCAAGAAATGATATCTGATAGATATATGTTTTGTTCTTGAATGCATTACTAGATTCTTTGAAATTTTTATAGCACTTGTATTGTCATAGAAGATAGGAATAGGCTCATCACATGTCACTCCAATATCCTTTAGTGTTTGCTTCATCCATAAAAGCTGTGTGCATCAAGATGCTGCAATAATATACTATGCTTCTGTAGTGGATAAAGAAATCGAGTCTCATTTCTTACTTAACCATGCAACTAATCTTCCACCAAGAAAGAAAGCACCTCCACTGGTACTCTTCCAATCATCCACACAACCAACCCAATCTGCATTGGTGTAAGCACTTAAAGTGAAATCGGTATCCTTAGGATACCATAAGCCAAAATTTGGTGTGCCTTTAATATATACGAATATCCTCTTTATAGTTGTAACATGTTTTTATTTAGGATCTACTTGAAATCTGGCAACTAAACATACTACATGCATGATGTCCGGTCTGGTAGCAGTAAGATACAACATTCCACCAATCATAAATATGTATTTGCTCTGATCAACTTTAGCAAATTCATCATCTTTACTCAAGTTACATCTGATCACCATAGGAGTACTAACTGGTTTGGAATCATCCATTCCAAAATTCTTTAACAACTCTTTCACATATTTCGATTGTGAAATGAATATCCCTTTATCAATTTGTTTTACTTGTAGACCAAGAAAGAAATTCAACTCACCAATCATGGATGTTTCAAATTCTTTTTTGCATTTCCTCTGCAAATCTCTTACACATACCTTCATATCCTCCAAAGATGATATCATCAACATATACTACTACTATCAACATTTTTTTACATTGCATTTTGAAGTAAAGATTGTTCTCAGCAGAGCCTTTGCTGAATCCTTGATGTGTCAGGTATCTATCCAATCTTGCGTACCATGCTTTGGGAGCTTGTTTCAGCCTATACAATGCCTTCTTCATTTTACAAATCATATCCAGTTTGTCTGATAGCTGAAATACTTCAAGTTGTTCCATGTATACTTCTTCCAGTTCACCATTCAAGAATGTAGACTTGACATCCATCTGATATACTTTGAAGTCCTTGTGGGCAGAAAATGCCAAAAACACCCTAATAGCTTGCATTCTTTCCACCGGGGCAAATGTCTCTTCAAAGTCTATGCCTTCAACTTGTGAGTATCCCTTGCATACAAATCTTGATTTGTTTCTTATAAATTCACCATTTTCATTCAATTTATTCCTGAACACCCACTTTGAACCAATTACATTCTTATTCACAAGTCTAGGGACCAGTTCCTATGTCTGATTCTTCTCTATTTCCTGCAACTCTTCTTTCATAGCTCTAACCCAACTCTCATCTTCACATGCTTCACACACAGATTTAGGTTCTATTTTAGAAAGCAATTTTTTTTACCTCAACTACTACTTTACTTCTTGTCTTCACGCCTTCACTCGTATCTCCAATTATCTGTTCCTCCAGATGATTCTTCTAGACATACTTAGGAGTCTTAGGAACAAGTTACGGTTCATTTTCTTCTTCTTCTTCAGTTTATTCTTCTTCCTCTTAATTTCTTTAGGTACTGGTGTGCCAATAGGATCATTGGGTTCAAATTCACTTATCTCAATAGGTCTGTGCATATTCTCATCAACCTTCACATTAGCACTCTCAACAATCTTCCTCAATCTTTCATTAAAGCATCTATATGCTTTGCTAGTAGTTGAATATCCAAGGAAAATCCATTCATCACATCTAGCATCCAACTTCCCAAGATTCTCATCATCTCTTTTAAAGTAACATCTAATTCCAAACACCTTAAAATATTTCATAGTAGGAGCCTTACCATTCCATAACTCATTAAGAGTCATTGTGTTGTTGCCTCTGATCTGAAATCTGTTAAGAACATAAACAATAGTTTGTATTGCTTCTCTCTAGTACACATCAGGTACATTTTCTTCTTTCATCATGGTTCTTGCAGCTTCTTGTACAATCTGGTTCTTTCTCTCAACCACTCCATTTTGCTGAGGGTTTCTCATAGTAGAAAAGTATCTCTTTATGCCATGCTCTTCAAAAAATGCATTAAACTCACTAGAAGTGAATTCTCCACCTCAATCAGATCTCAAACATTTGATTCTTAGGTTCACTTCATTTTCTACTCTTGCTTTGAACACTTTAAACCTACCCAGAGCCTGAGTCTTTTCTCTAAGAAAAGCAACCCATGTCATTTGAGAATAATCATCAATAAAGAGCATGAAATACCTATCACTGTTTAGGCTTCCTATTCTAGTAGGACCACAAAGGTCTATATGAATTAATTCCAGCTTTCTGGTAGTAGTTTTCTCTTTTCCTTTGAAACTGCATCTTGTTTGTTTCCCTAACTAACAACTTCTGCAAATAGTATTAGCAGGCTTTATGATTTTAGGCAGACCTCAGACAACATCTCTTGAACTAATCCTGACCAGATTATCAAAGCTTACATGTCCCATTCTTTAGTCCCATTTTCTGATCTCACAGGTATTATCTTGAAACACAAGTTTGAAACCTTTGCTACACATCTGTCCAACACTCAAAAGATTATTCCTTAGGCCCTTTACATAATATACATCATCGGTGTTGTGTATTCCATCAAAACTAATTGTACCTTTCCCAATAATATTTGCTCAAGAATCATCACCAAGCATGACCAAACCACCATCATACTTTTCAAGTTTAGTGAAATTAATTTTATCTCTAGTCATGTGATTAGAACATCCATTGTCAATCACCCAATAGTTTTCATCTTGTCTAGCATGGAATGTGGTGACCAACGTACCTTCCATCACATCCTTCTTGTTCTTCGAATCACTTTTTCTTGCACATTTTCCAGAATTAGCAGACATAAATTTACTCTCCAAAGCTAAGAACAAGCATTCACTATCATCACCCTCATAATCAGATTCATCATTAGAGATTTCAGCCTCTTCTCTAACATAGTACAACTTTTTTTATTTCTTATCCTTTCTATCTTTATGATCTGTGTTCTTCTTATGTACAACTCTATTTAGACATCTTGCAACATAATGGCCAATATTACCACAACTGAAACATTTAAAGGGCAACATACCTTTATATTTACCGGTACCTTTCTTCAACTTCCTTGTATAGTTCACTTCCAACTCATCTGAACCATCACTATCTAGATCATCTTCAATCTTTGTTACTTTAAATGTCATTTCTATCTTTTCTTCCTTCTTTCCAAACTTTCTCATCTCAAATTCAGTCAAGGTGCCAAATAACTCTTCTTTAGTATATTTCTTAGGATCATATGTCTCCTCAATAACTGAAACCTTGTCACTATAACACTTCGGTAGGGTCATTAGAATATTCTCAATTATATATTCATCAGACAGAGTACCCCCTTGATTTCTAACTTTATATGCTGCTAGATCAATCCTCTAAAAATAGCTTGCAATATCTTCTCCTTCTTCCATTTTGATATTCTCATATCTACGTTTTGCTGTCAGCTTCTTTGTCAATTTCACTCTATCGTTTCCTTCATAAAGATCTTCCAACTTCTTCCAAACTTCATAAGTAGCTCCCAAAGAAATAAATTTCATTCACCTAGTCTTGGATAAAGCACTGTAAATAGCATACCTCACTTTTTCATTCTCCTCATAAGTAGAAACCTCATCTGCAGTAGTAGGACCACTCACCGGTGCAACATACTTTGTATCAAAATCCTTCTAGGTCTTGTAACCAAGAGAGATAATATATCCTCTCATCTCCACTTTCTAGTCACTATAACAAGATCCATCAAACATAGGGATCACTGACTTATGCGCCATCGGATCTTCCTTAAGCAATTAAGCTCTACACTAAAGAACCAAAGCTCTGATACCAATTGTTAAAAGGTGCAAGACAACTGAGAGGGGGGGAGGAAATTATTTATCACCAAATTTAATCACAAAACTTCAAACACTTATCAACTTCACAACCACACTAATCTATTATTAAGTATGAACATGTAATGCAGATAACATAAATAAAAATCAACCCAATGAACACCGGATTTTACATGGAAAAAACCAATAAGGGAAAAACCACAATGAGGGTTAACTCACAATATAAAGTGATAGCAAAACCAAATATAAGAGGCTCACTACCTGAATACAAAGGCTCGCTACCTACAGAAAGGACTCACTATCCAATAGGGAGGCTCACTACCTACAAATACAAAAGATAACAAAAGATCCACCACAAAAATTTACACACATTCACAACTTTGATTAGAAGATTGTAGAAACCTTTAGCTCACTGCTTTTAGGAATTTAGCACAATAAAGTATTGCTGCCTCAACTCACTTTCACACAACTCTGCTCTTCACTTGTGGCTTACTTCATTATTTTGTATATTTTAATCTTTCGTAACTCTACTTGTATTTATACCATCTTCAACCTTTGAAGCTTTCTCCAAGGTCGGCCACATACGCTTTATTTCATAAATTCAAATTAGGTCGGCGACTAAACATTTCCGTGGTGGAAAGGAATGAGAGTGGACCAATTAAACACTTAACCAAGACCAAAAGCAACATCTTGAATCAACCACATGCTTCCTTAATTAAATTTTGAATTCTTCATATGAAGTGTAAACACCAGGTCGGCCAAACCTAATGAAAACACAAATGAACATTGAAGTACACATTTTCTAGCAAGAAGATAACACGCGAACGATGTAACACACATTTCCATGCTCGAGAACGCATCTGAGATACCTTCAGATGCATCTACAGCAAGTGCAACAAATTTTGAACACATAATGCCTTCCATGAATCCATCTAGATTGTGCAAACACATACAACAACTCTGAAACTCAACCTCCAGAGTACCAAACCACAACCATCTCTGCTAGAACCTAGACAACATTATTACAAGACATATTCTAGATCCTCAAGACCTGAAACAAAATAGCAAAGGACTGTGGAGTAGAAACATTTCTCCTTGCCCATAGACAAGCAACTCTGTCAAACTAGTTCACACACCGGTGAACACAAATTTCACACTCCATCAAACCAAAAGATACAAATCAAGATATGACACCAAAAAATCTCCAAAAAAAAACCCTTCAGATCTGCACAAGCATAGGATCAACAAAGAAGAAACACAAAGCACATACTAGAGCACATTCTAAACACATACATAGTTTGACTTCACTCTTTATTATTTTTGTCAAAAGCACTTGGTAACACATCATTTTAGCATATCTACAACATCATAAGGATAGATCCATGTACTCATAACATCTCATCTATACATGCACAATCTGCAACATTCTGAACTGTGTTGACATCAATGACAACATTGATGATAGCACCACCAAACTTGCTCATGCTTGCAACAATTGTCTGGTTCATAAAAGAGGGCTAAGCATGCTCAAGGTACAAGGGTGCTAACAAATAGATTGAAAGGTATGGCTAAGAAGATTGGAGATGTTATCCCTATGCACGAGTGGACACTATTTGAGTACACCTACAAAAGAAGTAAATGCCTAGGCTAGTATCAAACTTATGGACTTTAGACTTGGGAAAATTGGTAGTCCCAAATGTGTTTGTGAGTGTTGACCTAGTTAAAGCCCTAGCATGAGGATATGATGATAAACAAAGAATAATCAAGAGTGTGAAGGGTACTCCTTTTTTAGATATTTCAAGAGAGAAAATCATTGAGACATTTGATCTCAATCCCTTTGCCAGTGTCACAATTGATTTTGGCTCCTTGTGTCGAGAATATGAGAAGGATAAGTATAGTTATAGTGTTTTGTGGCTTCCAAAACATAGAAGGAGAGATGCTAATAAAATATATGTCAGATTTTCTCCTAATGAAATTGAGCCTTTCAGATTTAATGTTTTTGAGGATTATTTTATCAATACCTAATTTTCCTTATGCCAAGTCTTAGGGGGGAATATAAGATAAGAATTCCTATCCACATGATGATACTAGCAGTTGATATACAACATAGAGATGTCAATAGAAGCTTTGACTATGTTGCATATATTGTTGAAGGAATCCATAAGTAGTTAACAAAATTGAAAGACCCCAAGGCTGGCCTACACTTTAGATGGTATTCCTTATTGATGCACATGATCTTATATAATGATGCAAGGACATCTACCAAAAACACCAATCATCTAGGGTACTCAAAACCCAAACTCAACTGAGAAGATCAAATTGAACAATCACCCAAAATTACTTTATCTTTTCCTCTAAATCACATCATTTCACTTGAAAATCACAAGACATCAATAAGACAAATCACTTCATCAATATTCCATATCATTATCAGACTTCAAAAACAACTTTTCCATCATCAATCTTGACAAAAACAAAGCAATAATCTGCTTAGTAAGCTCTAAACCAAAACACCAAAACATGCACCATATCACTCTTTATTTCAATTCACTTCAATGAGGCAAAATGACCACAAATCATCACACTTGCTTTCAAACTATTACCATAATTCTTTTATACACCATACAACATCATTATTTGACAAAAAAAAACCATTTATGCTGCTACATAACTCAATCTTATAAGGACTTCATTTTCATTCACTCATAACACTATCTTTCACCATAGTTTCACTTTGTCCATGCACCAAAAAATCATATTATGCTTCCTAAACTCTATCCAGGTATTGAGACATATTTAACACCTTTTTTTTGACAGATTCAAGGCAACTCTAATCCCCCATATCACTGTTTTATCAAAATAACAGTTTATAGCATCCAAACCCCAAAACCCTAGTAGCATGGCAATATAGCTAAATTAGGTATACCAACCAATACACATTGAAACTTCATGAACCAAATACTATTTTGGAAACCCATTTATATCAATTTAAACATATCTCAACATTAGATATCTTTGCTTTAGAAAAATCATCAAAACAATTCACTGTCCCGTGCATTTAGGCTACCAAATAGGATAAATTATCAAAGGAAGTCATCTCAAAACAATTCAACAATCCTCCAAACCCACAAAAAGTCTTAGAACAGGGTCTAAAGTGACAGAATCAATCAACTTTTGCACACTTTCACCATTCTTTGAGTCACAAAATGCAAACCCTTGTTTATAGGCTTTAACAATACAAAAATAATGAGGGTTTATTTAAAAGAACCTCTATAGACCTCAAATCTTCTTGCCACCACTTCAAACATGTTTTTTTATGTCTTCCCAAGCATAATTTATCACCACCAAGCCTTTACACATGTTGAATCATCAATACCTTGCTTGTAACCACCACTTTCAAGAGGAAAACTCAGAATTTCTGCCTAAGACATCATCAAAAACCTTGCACCTGCACAGTTTCAAAAAACCAAAAATAATCCTAAAATTATTCCATTCCACCAATAAAACTACCTCCATTGGTGGAATGGTGGTACATATCCTAAAAGACTCAAAATCTTGTTTTTAAGGGTTACACACAGTTATAAGGAAAAACCTGCAATCAACCTTTAATCTCATTTAATTCCTCTCAAACTCACTTTATTCAAAGTTTTTAAACCTAATTGAATTCAAAGAAAAAGATAACAAAGCTTGATGATGTTTTACAAACCAAAAAGAATTGTAAAATCACAAAGGAAACATTATTTTCTAAAAAGCAGGGTATTCTTTATTTCAAAATTAATTACAATCTTCAATACTGCCTTTTACTTGCCTTATACATGCTTTTATAGATGTTTACATCATGTAGATCGTATGCCCCTTCATCTTCAACTAACTAACTACCTTTCCAAATAGATGACTCTTCATCTTCCTTTAGCATTTTTCCAATTTCTTTCTTTTTCTCACTTTTACATCTTTTTTGCATTTGGAGAATAAATGACAACTTTTGTATTTTAACATCCTTGACCCCTTAAAGACATCTTTGAGACCTAAATACATCAAATTTTACCTTACAAGACCTTTTACAATTTTTTTTACATTTGAAGATTCAAATTTTATAGAAATGCTTGTCTACACCATTAGGTGCTTCCGCACCATATAATGGGGCAAAGGCACGGCAACAACCCTTGGACTTAAAAAAATCATAATGTAGAAGGAAGAAGGTTTCCGGTTCAAGTATGGACACACTTGTGGGACTAGCATTGTAATACCTCCAACTTTTTTATTTTTATGCCGAAGGCATTCCCTCTATGAAGTTAATTAACTGACTTGTGAGATCAATGGTTGAAAGTCTATTATAACCATGAATGATGATACAATTAATCACAGTCATTCAAAAGTTCTAGTAATAATTTGACTTTCGTCAGATTTTATTGTTTCCTCCCATGTAAGGTACTATCGTGGAGCTCATCATTGGTTGCTTGTCCTTGCATTGCTTAGGGCATCCTAAGACATAGAGTCCATTATTGAGCTGGTGCACTAAAACCCTATCGCTGCTATTTGATGCCATTGATATATTGCTCTTACACAAATTGTTATTGTACTTGCTTCTGCTTAAGTTGGAGACAAATAGGGGTAAAATGCCAATGGAATTTATGGATTTTTTGATGTTTTCTACTAAATTTTTTAAAGATAATTGGATAAATTTCAAAGCTATTTGTGAATTTGAAGTGAAATTATGTAGAAGAGTTGAAAGAAAGAGTTTATTCCTTGCATTTTTCACTAGATCATAAAGTATTTGATAGTTATGCTTTGACACGTTCCCAAAGATGGATACCCCATCATTAGAGGGAAACATTGCAATACATTACAATTTACCACTCATATTGACAAAATAATGTAGTTCTCTAGAGGCATAACATAATCCAACCCTTTGATTTATGGAAAGTCACTCTAGGAAATTAGGCAAGAGAAGGCTTAGCAGAAGGAATTTTGTAGCAGAGATCAAGCCCAAATTGAGAGCCATCAGCTAGGGTGAGCTTAATTAAGAAACCCAACTCCTTTTTCAAAGCATTGTATGCAAGCGAGGGCAAATACATGATGGTTGTTCTAGAGTCTATGATGAGTTCGCCTATTCCATCCGATTGAATATCGAAAGTTCCTTTGCAAATACTGAGCAATTTGTTCCCCATGTCGATCCCCTAAAAAGAGATATATAAGTAAGTTGAGTTTCCCCTATGGTCCACTTGAAATAGAGCCTTTTTCTTTGATTTTCATTTAAAAAAGCATTAATTTTGGCATTCTGACCTTCATCAACCATTTTCCTCCCATCATTTGGTTGTTGCATAAATCCAAATCCTGATATCCTAGCCATTTTAATATTTTCCTCCACATAAGATCAAATTAGTAATTACCCACTTACTACACATTTCTTAAAAATTAGACATATTTTTGATATCCCATCAAATATTTGGGCCCACAAAGACAAGTTATGGCCCGTGGATGATTGTCCCATTCAGATCAAACTATTGGCCATCTAAACTCATAACTTTAGACTTAAATCATGTGGATACAACATCCTTATTTTTGTCAATGAGTAGCTCAATGGTGGGATGAACCCATCATCTAAGGTCATGCCATGTTTTAGGAAAAGAAAAATAATCTATTGATGATATTTCAGAAAATCTAAAATATAAGGGCCAACTATTTAACTATATACAAAAGAAACTGGTAATAATGATTTAGTTATACACTATAGAGAATAGAGAACATGATCTAATTGAGGAATTGGCTGACCTCCAAAGTAGTGAGAGAAGCTATTGGTAGCAGGGTGTAAATGGTTGTATTAAGAGGATGCCAAGACAACCTTCTTCCATAAGTCTATCCTTAATAGACAACGCATGAATTTCATGCAAAATAGATGACACTCTAATTCATTAAGGTTCAACCATCCTTGAGCATATGCAATTGAATTTTTCCAATAAATTCTAAGAAGAGATCCTTTTGAGTACAACAAAAGTGTCAGGCTCAACTTGTATCAAACACTCATTGCATACCAAATGGTGCTGATAATACCCTTTTATCACTATCAATCCAAGAATAGGGACTTAGGGAGGTTATTTTTCATTTTCCCCTAATAAGTCTCCAGGCTTTGAAAGATTTAGAGAAAAATTCTAACAATCTTACTAGAATGCTATGGGAAAAGAACTGCTAGGGTTGATGAAAGAATCAAGAGACAAAAAACAAAGACTTCTTCCAATTCTTAAAATAGCCAAAGAGGAGGCAATGAACTAGTACAAACCAATAGCCATTTACAATATGGTTTATAAAATTATCTCAAAATCATCATAGAAAGAATAAAATCTCTCTCAATCAAGCTATGATTTAAAAAAAATCATAGATGCTAAATTCAATAGACTAAATAAATAAAATCATAGATAGTTAACTCAATAAACTAAATAGATTGTAATGGACTCTACTAGAGGAATTGACTAATTTGCAAGGTAAAGAGGAAAGCTATTGGCTAGCAACAATGTAAAGGATTGTAAATTATACAGGAGGGTGCCAACATAACCATCTTTCATAAGTTTGTCTTCAATAGACAATAGAAGAATTCCATGTAGAGAATCCACAAAAAAGGTGGCATACCAATTCATGATGGCTCAACCATCCTCACACATATGCAACTATATTTTTAATTCTTCTTTTATATTCTATAAAGATTCCCTTTTGATACAGAAAGAAAGAAAAAACAAGCTCAATGTGTCTGAAATGCCCCTTGTAATCTTAAGAGCACTGATTATACCTTACTATTACAACCAATCGAAGAATATGAAATTAGAGATATCATTTTTTCAGTTACCCATGATAAGTATCCCATGATAGATTCACAAAAAAATTCTTCCAAGCTTAATTAGGATATACTATAGAAAAGGATCTACTAGAGATGATTGAATAATCCATGAGAGAAAATAATGTGAAGAATAAATACAAGAAGATAGTAACAATAAAATGGCGGCAATAGACCAGTACATATTGATAACCATTTGTATCATGGTGGACAAATTTATATAAAAAATAATCTTCTAAAAATCAAAATCTCTCTCAACTGAACTAATTTCTCAAATCTGATCACCATTTGTCCTCTAAAAAAATCAAAGATAATATTGAAGCATTGCAAGAACTCATTCACTCTTTGCATATCCAACATTGACTTGGAGCTCTAATCAAATTACACACACACACGCACACATATAATAAAAAACTTCCAATTTAGCAATTCATCTTAGCATCCAATCTCTCAATCGTGTTTGGGCATCATTCAACTCATTCCATGAGCCAAAATACATGTAACATATATGCAAAACACAAAATAAAACCCTAAGAAATTTGGAAGTCTTAATTGCCTAGGGCCACTAGTGTCCTATGGTCCCTCATGTCTATACACTAGGGCTATCTAGGGGCTCATGTCCAAATTAAAATTTGAACTTCATGCTAGACAATTGTCACAACCCTAATTATTACTACAATTGCAAGGGTTGTTTTCTTAGAATCTCCCTATACACCTAATTTCACCCTCATTTTGAAATGAGCCCAAATTCAAACTTGAAATTTAAGCCAAACAATTGTTGGAACCCTAATTCTTACTACGTTTTCCAATAGTTACTTTCTTGGATTCTCTCTATAAACCTAATTTCACCCTCATTTTGAATGCTTCTTCTTGCTTATTGTTCCTTTTGCCTTCTTAGTTTTTCTCTTCATTGATATCCTAGCCCCTCTTGTTTGGAGAAATATCTTTTCCATCCTCTTTTTATCTCAGATCTAAACCTTTTTCTTTATCCTTAGTATTCCCCCCATGCATGTATTTACGATATTCCATCTCCCATCTCTCTATCCACTTGCACACACCACTTTCATGTAGAGATCTCCCTAGGGTTTCCTTTATTGGGAAACACAAAATCTCTGCACAAGCTACTCCATAAACCACACATAGAATCCATACACCCTGATATTTTATGTGCTATTGTGGAGGCTAGAACAAGCCAAATAGACTGAGAGAAACCATTTTCCGATTGGAACCAACCATTTTTTCTTCCCCTATATTTTTGCTATAGATATATTAGTATTGAAGGCTAATGTGAAGAATCTACAAGCACATGAAAGATAACAAAATAAGGCAAAAAAATCCTAAAAGTTACAATGTATGAAGTAGTGACCGATTGTAAATCCATCTTAAAATAGAATAAGAGTGCCAGACTTGAGAAAAACATACACAATAGAAAAGAAGACTTCTTTGCTTATGTAATTATGCATTCTTTTCTAAATAAAGCAATGGCTTATGCATCTTTTCCTAACATAAATATCATTTTTATAACAAGCAGAGGCGATGATAAGTCAAAGCCATAAAAATAATGTAAAAATCAAAACTTTGAATAAAATTTTATTAGGAACCAATGCATCAACCTTGAATTATTACTTTTTTTGATCCATATGGCACAACAAGTTGAGTTGGATCCACAAAAATAATATTAAGTTGTAAAGTTTAAACAAACTACTTTCTAGTAGAAGGGCTGTCATCTTTGAATGATTAGATGCTTGATCCACATAGCAGCCATATTAAAATTATTTAATATTTTAGGAGTGAGAGGGAGATAGAGACAAGTCTTTGAAATTGGTCTCCTTCTCTCACCACGTCTCTCTCCCTATCTCTCCCTTTTTCTTTATCTATCTAATTATCCTCTCTCCTCTTTCTATTTCTCTTCCTCCCTCTCTATCTATTTATATATATCTATCTCCCTCTCTATCTCTCTCTCCATATCTCTCCCTCTCTCTCACACACACACTCCCTATTTTTGCCTCCCTATCTCTATCTCTATCTTTAGAATTAATCTATCATTAATGTCACATTAAGCATCTCTTTCTATCCATATCTTTCTTTACCTCTATCTCCTTATCTCTTTATCTCTCTCCCTAATTCTATATCTCTTTCCCTATCCCTATTTCAAACATACCATGAGCCTATTGGTAATGGAGGTTGATTGTCATCCTAATTTAGACATATTTTTCCTAGTTGTGTTTGGATCACTTCTCCATTAAAAACTTTGTTACACAAAAAACATCATTTGGTAACTATCCTACCAACTGACCTCATATATTGCACAAATATATGAAAGAAATAGACCAATTTTTTTTCCTAATTGAAATTTCACACCTCTTTGGTGTACCCATTGCACACTAAGGTGTGATTTCTAGTTGAGAACACGTGTTGAGTGCACTGGATAATCTTGGCTATAAGCCACAAAAAAGGATTTCAATGAATATTATGAAATTGTTAAGGCCACAATAGTATGATCCTACATTGAAGATTGACCATAATTGGGGAGACGGGTATTTACATACCAATTGCATAATTTTTAGAATATATGATACACTAGTGCAACCCCACTGCCTTCCAGTATTTGTATCAAATAGATTAGAATTTATAGAGGTTATATGGCAATTAAATGAATTTGACAAGGTAAATTTCAAGTTGGCTAAGAAGGGATCATTCATCCCTAGTTGTATGAGATTCTCCCACTTTATCATCACTAGTAAGGAGGGTTTGGAGGTTTTTGTTATAGATTTGAAGAATCTTGGGATGAAGGTGCACACTACTAGGAATAGTGACCCTAAGGGAATCAACAAAGAAAGGGTTGAGAGGGGTAGATCACAGTTTTATCATCATTTTCATGCATTAGATAATGTTATTAGAAATCTGAAAGATGATGAAGAGATGAAACAAAGGAAAAAGGATTGGACGTTTATGATGTAGATTGAAGAGAATAGAATAAAAGTCAATGTTGCTTAAGTTAGTCCATTTGCTAAGTATACCAATCCATTGGAAAGAATGGAGAAGATGTTTGTTGCCCTAGTTGATGGGACTTTCACTAATTTGATGAAATTAGTAGAGGAAGAGGCAAGGAGAGTGGAGGTTGAGCAACCTATTCAACAACAAGCCTTGCTAGCTAAATCATCAGCCCATGCAGCCCCCAACCAAACAATGCAAGTGCCCAGTCAGCCTTTGGTTGATTACTCTAAATAGCTAGGGGAAAGAGAAACAATACAAGAGGAGTTCGTAGAGAATATGGATAGAGATGATAAATTTAATCAACGATTCCCATCTCCCCAAGTCAATCAAGAGGAGGAACAAGTGCTTGCGAACATGCAAATTGTTGAATTTTATGATGAAAATTTTGTTCCAGATGATGTGAGATATCGAGCTTGCAGCAAGTTCATGGATGATGACACATTTGTCAATACAAACTTCTAACATCACTCCTAATGAAGGAAGAATATTAGTGAAGGAGAGTGGTATTGTTTTGTTTCCTGGCTGGGACTTACCCTCAACAATAGTACTTAACACCAATAGAAATTAAGATGAGGGAGCCTTCACATTAGAAGAGTAAGCATACCAAGTCTATTTTGGGTTTTTCTTTAGCCCTATCTTGCAGACATTAGCTATATTAGTAAGTCCCCTACAAAAAATAAACCAAGGGTGGTCAAGACATTAGGGGTTATCATAGGTAATGTGATTATCAAAAGAAAATATGACACCATAACACCAAAAGAAATCAAATTGTTGGTGCATACTACTACATGTTTAATGTTGAGGCTGCTCAAAGAGAAAAAGAAGCTTATGATGAGTTACATGCTAAGCATGTGAAGCTATAGGATTAGTATAATAAAATGGTTTCTAGAATCCCACTGCCACAAGTTGCAACTTCAAAACAAATTGTAGTTCCACCACCTCCTCCATATACATTAGGATGATTCTTAGCTCAAGATAGAGAGACTTTGACTCTAAGGATCAAACAATTGAAAGAAGAGTTGAAGAAAAGTAGGGAGAATGAGAATAAATCCAAGGAGGAAGCAAATAAGGTGGCTATTGATATGATTGATGACCTATTAGGTCATAGGATTTCTTGTGTATTGCATAAAATTGAAGGAGCTTGGATTGATTTTGATGGATTGAACAAAGCTTAGGCTAAGCATCAAGAAATTCAAAATAGCTTCCAAGAAGTTTTGAGAAAATGGAGCCTTAGAGCCAATACTTACAATAAAATAAATGATAAATATGACAAGTTTTAATGGAAGTGTACCAAAGAACTTGGCCCAAGTTCTTGAAAGAATTGAATTATTGGGGGATATTTCTACCTTTCAAATAAAATTGGATATACAGTTCAAGGAAAAATTGAAGATGTTTGAAGGCATGGAGAAAGGAAAAATGCCTAAAATTATGGATGAATCAAGATCAATCAAACCTTGGATGCATGAAAAGTTGAGTTTGCAGGAATCATTCATTCATTGTCATCATTTATTTACAAAGATGGTAAACCTAAGTTAGTGCTCCTCAAAAATTCAATAGACGATCTATTTAAATTGGAGACTAATATAGACAGTTTTTCAAAAGAGGCAAGAGCTATCACAAATGCCAGATATCATACACATAATAATAAGGTGCAAAAGCTCTTAGCTTTTGATTGGCCATCATAAGAAGTGTATAGTTCATGTATAGAGAAATATGTCAAGTAAGATTCTCTCATACTCTTCTTGTTCTTTTTAGTGGTGGGGCCTATTTTTTGTCTCCTATAGCCTAGTCAACTTTCTCCTCAGACAATTTTGAAATTGTATAAGGTGATGGAATGGTTCAAAAAAGTATATGTATTTCCACCTTCCTCTTTTGTCATTTTGGGATCATAAAAGATTCTTCTTCAACGACACATGTAACTATTTTTTTCTTGTGAAATATTTGCTTCCCTCATGAAGCAGTTTTAACTTTTGTTTGTCTAGTCTCCAAAGGACAAGATTGTCAAATAAAAATGTGATATCTATCCTATGACCTAAAATTTGTTTGCTCCCCTGTTATAAAAGGGAATTTAGGGCCATTTTACAAGGATCTTAAATTTTTTGTAAGCATAAAAACTTTTGTATATTAGTATGTATATGTCTGGTCTAGGTCTTGTTAGAAAATGATGCTAACTTGATTGGTAATTTTATATAACGGTACTAGCATTTAGAACCCAATACAATGACAATTTTTACAAGCAGTTGTCTCCTACATGTATCTATCTTCAATATTTATGAATAGTATTGATCAAGGATCTTTCTATTCATCTTTGTAGTCTTTCTAGTGAATAAATGTTTGTTTCATGGCTTTTACTCAAGCAATAAATTAATTTTCCTTGTGAGAAGTATTGAATTTTTTAGGTATATATAAGGATTGATAAGTAGAATTGGTTGCAAAATTATGAGGAATGGTAATGCAATGCATTATAATTAAGATTTAATGTTAGAATAAATATTGATTATATAGGGTTTCCAATTATGTTTCCCTTGATTTAGTGACCTAGGTTTAAGGCACCAGTTTGAGCAAAGGACCAGGTTATAATCTTCATGATCAACAATTTTAAAGAAAAAATTTACTTTCGAGCAATATTTATTTGCATAATATTATTTACATTTTCTCAAATCTAAAATGCATAAACTCCAAGAATTTATCCCATTTAATGTGTTTATCTATAATTCTTGATTAGTAAGAGAAAGCATATCTATTTAAAGAAACATTTGAAATCAACTATATGAAACCCTAATTGATATTGCATAGGACCACCCTCCTAGGTTTTATAGAGCCTGAAGTGAAAAGGAGATAATCAATAAAATATTTCTCCTATCCATTGGAAAAACCCTTAGGACAATTAAGTATAAGAATTGGATTTCCTTTATGGTCTTAAGAATCACCTGGTACTTTTAAAAAAACAACAGTTTCAAGATTCATATCTGCACACAAAAGAAGGAAAAAGGTTGTGTTGTATAGGAGCTTACCTAAGTCAAGCCTTGTGTTGGTGTTCCCACATCCATAATAATAATGATAATAATGATAAAGAGTGTGTTCTCTCAAGTGAGTAGAGACAAAAGAAGTGATAAAGAATATAATAAATGAATATAGTGAAGTAGAGTTACCTTATGTGTTGAAAGGAAGCTAGGTGAGTGGAAACAACTTCCTACAATAATCTAAGTAGAGGAGAGTTAAAAAAAAATTATTTTAACACCTTATTTTGTTACAATATGAGATACACATAGAGAATAAATGAATAGAACAACAACAATGCATAAAACAATGACACCAAATATATCATGGGAAAAACCCTTTCAGGTAAAAAACCCCACCCTCCAAAAGCACAATACTTCTCTACTATTTCAAATAAGAGTTACAACATATCACCAAGTACAAAGCTTCTTCAACAAGTGCTTCAACACAAACACCTGTTCTGGAGTGATATACACAACACTTCATTGCCTGCAAAAAAACTATGCATTCTACAGCTCAAGGCACTCAAGAAATAGAGTGATACAAGCTTCAAGAAGCATCTAGAAGGTGAGGGGAATCCAAATCCACATGGTACAATTTCCAACACCTTATACATGCATTTGGACACTTGTACAATATTCCCTTACACCCCTTACAATGGTCAAACATGCAAATATTCCTTCCTCAAGCTTGGACGCCTAGAATATGCTAAAAATAGGCTATGACAGATGCCTTACACATCTTACAATTGTCATAGAATCTATCATAGCTGACATCACTTACAACTATAAGAGAATATATCATAATTGACTAAAAATAGTTGATTCTCTTACATCCTATCATAACCCAGCTTGGGCGCGAAATTTCACCCATGCATTCAAAGATGCCTTATGATGCGTCATAGATTTTTTCATATGTCATAGGTTCCAAAGTGGGATGCCTATGTCCACTTGGGATGATGATGTGTCATCCAGTCACCTCAAACGGGGATGCCACCCAGTCGGTGGGTCCCAATTTGTGACATGACACCATAGGAATTTAAATAATACAAATAAATACATTAATTACATTAATTAAATCAATGTTAGGAATCTAAGGTTGAGACACCTTAATCCAAATATTCTCCAACATGGACGAATAGTACCCAAGAGGAAGTCACATCCCTAGCTGGTCAGACTTAGATCTTACATTCTGATTCGTGAAATAAGGATGAGGAACTTCAGAAATTGTCTAACACACCCGTGTTAGCTAACCTTACAATTCCTAGAGAGTTACTCAAAAAGAAAATGAATTGTAAAACTATTGATCAAGATGAGGTGCAAGAAATAGTCTCTACACATGTTTTAAATCTTAGTGAAGTACCTAAAGATCATCATTTATAGTAGTCTCCCAATCTTGATATCTTGAACTAGTATGAGCTGCCACCTATTTCTCTTAAACAATCACTTGTAGCTAACCTAAAGAAAGAAATCCCGACCCAAGATCAACTGTGGACCCTCAAATTTGATGGTTCCAAATCTAAAATAGGGAGTGGAGCTAGAATAGAACTAACAAACCTTAAAGGGAAAACCTACTTTTCTTCTTATAGGTTGTAGTTTGACAATACTAAGAATGCTGCAGAGTATGAGGCACTTGTTAGAGGATTGATGTTTGCGCATCAGAAGAAAGTGATAGCTCTAAAAGTAATGGGAGATTATGAGGTAATTGTTAAGAAGGTTCGCAGCCAATACACATGCCATAACAAAAGGTTGGCTACATACAAGAACAAGATATGGAACCTGATAGGGGACTTCAGTGCTTTCGGAATCAAACTAATTCCCAGAGAAGATAATCAGATTGTAGATGCACTTGCTATTGCAGCTAGTACCTTAGAACCTATGCAAGATTCTAGGTTAAAGAGGTTCTCCATGGAATTAGTGTCGATCCTCTCCATCCTGGACAATGTCTAAAATTTTAAAGTTTTTGATGACAATCAACATATACTTGCCTTCTTGGAAAGTTTAGATGTCTTCGAAGGGAAAATCATCGATGAATCTAATAGAGATCAAGGAGATTGGGATCCAAAAAATTGTGATGTAGAAGGTGTAATGAATCTGAAAATCAACAGCATTCGTAAGGGAATGGTAGCATTAGAGAGGATCTTTGATTCTGATCCTCGAGCCTGTGAGAAACTACCTATTGATACTGATGGAGAGGAGTATGAGTCATTCAACTTGGTAGATTTGAGCCTAGAGAGAAAAATATTCATTGGAAAGACTTGTCCTAAGGAAATTAGGGACAAAATCTTGAGAGTACTGAAAGAAGATATCGTAACAATTGCTTGGGGGTATGAAGACCTGAAAACCTTTGATACTTTGGTGATAACACACACTATCCCTTTCATCAAAAGTAGAGCCCAGTGAATGCCTTGATTGAACCTCTGATTCTTAAAGAGGTACAAAATCTATTGTTAGCAAGAATAATTTTTCTAGTAAGGCATTTGACTTGGGTTGCAAATCTAGTTCTTGTTCATAAAAGTAATGGGGAAATAAGATTGTGAGTCGACTTCATAAACCTCAATAAAGCTTCAGAAAAGGATAATTACCCACTTCCTTCTCTCGATGAGGTGCTATAGATAGTTAAGAACTCACATATGATGTCATTCCTAGATGGCTATTCAAAATACAATCAAGTGCTGGTTAACTACGAAGACAAAATGAAGATTGCCTTCACTACCAAGTGGGGGACATTTTCCTACTGAAGGATGTCGTTTGGTCTCATTAATGCTAGAGCCACCTTTTAGCGCATAATGGATGTCACATTTAAGGACCTGATAGGTAAATGTATTATAATTTATATGGATGATCTAACTGTATTTTCCAAGAACAAGGAAGACTATGCTGCAGATTTGTCAAGAGTCCTTGGAAAATGTATAAGCTATGGTGTATCCCTCAACCCGAAGAAATGTGTGTTTGGGTTTTAGAAGGGAAATTATTGGGTCACATAATATCAGAAAAGGGGAATTTAACCAACTCGGAAAGAGTGGAGTCCATTCCAAAATTGACCATGCCTGGCAACAAAAAGGAGATGAGATCTTTCTTTGAAAAGATAAATTTATTAAGAAAGTTCATAACTAGGTTCACAAAAATTGTTAAACCACTCAATGAGATGATGAAGAAGGATGCGAAGATTGAATGGAGTAATGATGCTAAGGCCGCCTTCTCACAAATCAAACAGTCTATCTTAGAAGCACCTATCTTGACCAGTCTCAATTATTTAATGCCTTTTTATATTTATTCTTTCATATCTGATCATTCATGTGCTGTTATTTTAACATAGAAGAAAGGTGAAGGGGATGAAAGGACGATAGCTTTTATGAGTTCTCTATTCAAGAATGCTAAGATTATATATCCACCCTTGGAGAAACATGCCTTTGCACTAGTATGAGCGGTTAAGAAGTTCTGACACTACATTCTCTGTAGCTAGATTACTGCCATAGTTCCCAACCCTACAGTGAAGTCCCTTCTAATGCAGAGTGAGTTGGGAGAAAGAAGGGGAAAATGGATGGCAATTATGTAGGAGTTCAACCTTGAAATTCACCTGATAAAGCTAGTATGAGGACAAGGATTATCTAAAGCTATGGCTGACATTGACACCAAGATTACTTGCCAACAATATATTGTTCAATCATTCATAGGTGATCCTTTGTATGCAGATATGATTTTATTGCTGCTGTACAACAAATGTCCTGATGGAATGAATACAACATAGAGAAGAGATTTGAGACTAAAGAGTTCCCATTATATGCTCAAAGGAGGAATCTTGTATAGGAGGAACTTTGAAGGTGTTTATTTTCACTTCCTAGATCAGCAATAGGCAAAACATGCCATTACCGAGTTTCATGGAAGACATGGTACTGGACATAGTTTAGCCGACACCATGGCACATCAAATTTTGAGATTAGGTTATTATGGGTCCCAGGTGTTCCGAGATGCTCGTCAACATGTTAGGACATGTCATACATGTCAAAATTTGGCATCTAGAGAATGTAATCTGGCGATTCCCCTACAACCAGTATACGAGCTAAGACCATTTGCCCAATGGGCATTAGACTTTGTTAGGGTGATGAATCCAAATTCTTCTGTAGGTCACAAGCTTATTTTGACAACAACGAATTATTGCACACACTAGACTGAAGCTCAACCTTGCAAGAATAGTACCACCGATGTCATTATTAGATTCCTTAACGAATATGTTGTTACCAGGTTTGGAGTACTATTTGCTTTGGTATGTGATAATGACCCTACCTTTTATTCTGCTGAATTTATTTAGTGGGCGTATGGACATAAAATTGTTTTGAAATATTCTTCTAATTACTATCCATAGGGAAATGGGGTAGCAAAGTCTACTAATAAAAATTTGTTGAAGGTAATTAAGAAGTTGCTAGAAAGCAATCCTAGGGACTGACACACACAACTGAGATTTTCCTTATGGGAAGATAGGAGTAGAATCAAAGTCACCTTAGGAAACTCACCATTTAAGTTAGTCTGTGGCCAAGGCCCAGTCTTCCTTATTCATCTACAAATACCTGTTCTCTAGTTTATGCAATAATTTTATTATAATGATGATAGTATAAAGGTCCTACTAAATAGTTTGCTCAATCTAGAAGAACAAAGAGATGTTGCTTTGCAACAATTTTCCAAGCATCAGGCTGTAGTCAAATGCTAGTTTGACAAAAGAGCCAAATTTAAAGCCTTCAAAATATCAAACCTTGTGCTGCTATGGGAGAAAGCCAGAGAAAGGAAGGGTGATCATCAAAATTTTGACCGACTTTGGTTGGGTCCATATTAGATCGCCAAAATTCTTGGTGAGAATGCCTTCCGATTAAGCACCTTAACAAGTGAATGTGTCCCATTTCCTGTCAATGGACAATTTCTCAAACATTATTTCGACCCATAAAGGTCTGGTCATCTGTCTGATTATATATATGTAGTTAGTTTTTTTCTTGTTTCTGTTTTGTTCTGTTTGTGTTTCCTTTGTTTCTTTTTTTTTTGCTATTTGTTGTTTATTTTTCTTTTCCTCTTTTCTTTTGTTTCTGGGGACGATAGAGGATGAGAGACGAGAAGGATAGGCTTGAGACTTTTATTTAGGAACAAACAGGTACATTTTAAGTGATCTCATAAACCGTGACTGAATCTGTCACATACTAGATAGAATCATCTATTTTCATAAGGGCCTATATATCTTAGGGTGACTGTATTCATGATTTAGGTGAAAAATCTGAGTCCTAACACTATCATGAGGTCCACCATAGTTCTCAACCCAATTTTTAGATTATTATATGAGTATTGAGAAAAGATAAGAAAATAATTGCTCCAAGTAAAGCCCATGCAAAAGAAAAGAAATGAGAAGTATAAATGATGGAAAACTCAATATTATAAGGGTAATTCAAGTATCTCTACCAGGGCTATGGATGCCTAGCTGGTAGTAGAGCAATTCTTTGAGAGAACTAGAGGTATCTCTATCGAGGCTATAGATGCCTGGTTGGCAATGGAGTAATGCCCAGGATATCATTGCATGACAGTTAAAATGACTAAACTCAAGTAGCTTGAATCTTAATATAGTTTTTCAAGGATAGGTAAAGTCTTTAGGGAATGAGATGCACCGTACATGCACACACTTAGATTCAAAGTTGTTTGGCTGATTTACGTTTGAGATTCCATCTCAACCTTGTTTGCTATAACTGATCATACTTGAGCTAAAACATTCATAAACTAGAGGTTTTGGATGACTGAATTCTTTAGTATCTTGAAAATGGGTAAACCATTTTCGCAGTTGAGTCACCAATTTTTATGCCTTGCATATCCACCCCATTTTGTTTTTGGTCAAAATGGGTCCCCCTTTGCTTATTTTTCCGTTGGTGTTCTTCTTCAAGTCTTAGAAGTTGTTTCTTTTTGTCCTAAGATCTGGTTTTCCTTTGTTTTTTGGGTTCGAGTTTTAGACTGACACTCACACTTGTTACTTTCCAAAGTTCAAGTTCTTGTTTGTGTTCCCATCTTGACTCCTGCGCTTTGCCTTGTGTTTTCTTTGTTCTGTTGGATTTGGGTTTTGGATTGAAACCGTCACCTTGCACCCTTAAAGGTGTAAGTTCCTATTTTCATTATGATCCCAACTTTCACTTTTTCTTCCTTGTGTGTTTTTGTTTGTGTCAGAATTAGACATCAAACCCAAACTAGTACCAAGGACTTTTCCAAACTTCTTGTTCCTGTTTCCATCTTGATCCCGACTTCCGACTCTCTGTCTTTTTCGGAATTAGATTTTGGACTAGAGGTTGAACCAAGAACTTTTGCAAAGTTCTTGTGTTATGTTTTGTCCCGATTTTTATTCTAGTTTTGTCTTTGTTTTTTAGGATTTGGATTTCAGACCTTCGCTTGAACTTTGCACTCATT